>JASVEL010012800.1:0-55213 GCA_032618575.1 Nicotiana noctiflora
GTCGCTAGATTCGGTATTTACATTCGATGGGTCGTTCCTTTGTAGGTTTCTTGTTAGGAATTGTCTGTTCCTATTTTTCTTTCACTCTATTCTCCGCACATTTTCTTTCCCTCCTATTGAGTCTATCGGGTCATAACAAGTAAATAAATATTTCAAAATTTGCCATCAAGCTTTCCAATTGCACGAGATGGGATTTGGCCAACACATCAAATTGTCGTAAGTCAAGAACAATGTCAGACATGATTGAGTTGCCAATCGTCAATGTGCTTTGGGAATCTTTGAAATTTGAAGGTTCGATGAGCAAACAACACAACAGATGAAGGTGGACAGATCAAAGGAATGTCACGGGATAGGATTGACAAAGAGTGGTACACCAATAACAATCAAAAACTTCCAAAAAGAAAATCAAGGTTATCATGACTAGTGATGACACAATAAAGACTTCAAAGGCAAGGCCGGTGATTTAAACTAAAAGAGCAACATGTGCAATGAAGTGGGTAAGAATTAAAAATGTTTTGGGGTTCATGGGAGACACAAAGGTCGGCAGAAGGCCAACTCGAGAACAATATAACAAATGGAAGTATGTGGTTCGAACATAGAGGAGGTATATATTCAAACAAAGGAAGGGGTCAGTCAAGAAACATTCAAGTTCTTCAAATAGACTTTAAGATCGGAGTTTGTGGGATCCGAGGAATTGGTAAAATGATAGGTCGTAAGGGCTGCGGGTTTGAAAGAAGAAGAAGTGTTTTATGTAACAAGGACGGTGAAAAATGGATAGTCGAAGGAAATCAGTTATTAGAGGAAGAGAAAGAACAATCGTCATCAAAGTTCAAGGCCACAACCAACCAACTCATTTTAAATTGACAGATTTTTGTTTGATTTGAAACAGGGACAAACGATATGCTACAAGATAATTATAAAACCGGGGCAGAAAATTTTCCTATCATGTTGAAAATTTCTTGAAGCCAGGTATTCATCCGAAGAAAATGAAGGTCAATACAATTGTTTTTACAAAAGAAAAGGGAAGTAGTTCTCAGAAAGGAAACACCAGTTTTAAGAAAAGTAATTTTTCGAAGGATTGAAACACCAGTTTCAGGGAAATGGTTATGCAGGCAGATAATTCAAGTTTAAAGGTAGATAAAATAAGTTTCAGGGTGGTTTCCTTCACAATATGTATAAGGACGATCAAAAGAAGAATTACCAGCAACAAAATTCTCTTAATTCCATGATGGCATGTTTATCAAATAAAAAAATAAAAAATAATAATAATAAATCAAATAATAAAATAAAAGTTCAAACTTGAAACCTAGCAATATGTACACCTACAACTACATCGTTAGTTCCCTGGCAACAGCGCCAAAATTTGATCACGCCCAACTATACCTTCTAAAAAGGATAATGCGATCGCTGCAAATATAATCCGGTTTATAAGTCCAGAATCGAATCCCACAAAGAACTAAGATTTAGCTACAATTGTTCATTATCACCAAGAAGACAAGCTTGAACAATTCATAATCTCTCCCGAGTAATTACGACAATTTACTAGACGCACTCTCCCAAGTAATTACGATAATTTACTAGACGCACTCTCCCGAGCTGCGCTATCTGTCTTTTAATACAGCTCATTTTAGATCGCACACAAGGCTTCGTTATCCCTAATCTCATCTTTAAACCCTCGGTTATTGATCCCTCATATACTTTGGGAGTGGTGTTGTTAACAATTACCTAAATATGCACTCTCTTAGGAGTTATGCGTACTAAATAGGCACAGCTAATTGAGAGCTCTTCAATCAACCAGAATATAAATATAATTGAACAAATAGAGAAAAGCTATGGCTCAATTATATAAAAACATAACAAGAATTTATCCTCAAAAGGTTCTATCAAAACTCTAGATAACAAATTAGCTATTCATAATATTATATAAAACTACAATACTAAAAGTCATAACCAACAATTTAAAATAGGAAGAGGAAGAAAAAACTCGTATAAGAATTCTTCGCCTTGCTCCCAATGTGTTCTTGCCTCTAAGGGTGCTGTCTAACCCTAAAAATAGTGTCTCTCGGCCTCTTTAGGTCTAATTTGTGTCTAAAATATGTCCCCTCCTCGTTCTTGGCCGGCCTCCTTTGTTTAATATAGGGTTTAGGACTTAAAATCCCATGTTTTGCACTTTAGTCCCTGAAATTTTCGCTTCCTGCCGCGGTCGCGGTCAAACATGCTCTCTGATTCTTCAGTTGCCCGCGAGTACACTCTGCCGCAATTTTGTCGCGGTCCTACCGAAATCACGGAACTTCACCCTCTTCCGTTTGAAATTTGGGAAAACATAAAACATAAAAGTTGTATCCCTTTGAATTAGATTTCGAACCATATATTGTAGGGCCCGAATGGAGTTCTGAGCAAAATGTTATGTCTATTTTGTTAAAGAGTGTGCAATATGCCTCCTCGAGTCTTCGTTCGTACTTAATTATCAAATTTGACCCCCAAACATGATCCCGAATTAATTCCTTAAACTTTTACTAAAACTTTAAAGCTCCAAATCACTTAAGCATTCCATAATAACTATATAGCTCATAATCACACCTACAAGGCATAAAACACGCAATTAGTGCAAAACACTAGCGATTAGAGCTCAAACTCCATTAAAGTACAGTAAATTCAAGTGTAATAAGCAACTAAAATACGTAATTATAGCCTATCATCATCATCAAAAGGATATACTTTTAAAGACATTGAGGAGCTTTACTTTTACGTCTCTAAAATTTGGGACTATACTAACTTTGCATCACCAAATATTATAAAGAATATTCATAAGCATTATGAAATTAGAAGAGGAAAGAGAAAATCGAGTGGTTGGTATAAATAGGGCAATTTGATAAGTAGTACTATATTTTAGAAATATTTGTAAAATTCAAAATATTGGGCTAGGGATTTATATATATTTTGAGTTGCTACATATTTGTAGTTTTTACTTAGTTAAAATATAAAAAGCATTAATGATCAATTTATTTTAAAATTTCAAACTCCTAAATATTAGAATTCCAAATTCCCAAGTACTAGAAAAATAACCTAAATAACAATTTAGTCCAGTATGAATCAACATATAAAGGTAAAAAGGTAAACATTATTATATCCAAAAAATATTTTTTGCTTATTCTTTCTTGACTTTGTTATTTTTGGTTTCCTTGTTCCTTATTATATCCAAACTCATTTTTTTCATTTAAACTGACGATATAATAATTTTGATTGATTTTTTCAATCAAGGAAGAAGATAATATATTTTAATATTCTCGATCATTCTTTGATTCAAAGAAAAATTATTAAAATGTGTGCAACTTAGTTTGGTAATATTCAATATTCACGATTGTTATTAGATCTTGATAAATAAGAAATTAAATTTAAATTTTTTTTCTTTGGATATGAATTTGACTAAAGATTATTTTACGAAACTCAGCGAAGAAAATAAATTATATAAGATAAAAATTTATTCGGTGTTAAATTTCTAAATATTAGAACTCCCTACGAATAATCCAAATAAATAAAGATTGATAACAAAATGTTAGTTAATTTTAATGTTTTTATGTTATAAGTATAATTTGAATGATATAATATCTGACATAAAATAAAACTTACACGTCCATCATTAATGATTAAAAGATTTATATTAAAAATAGCAAATTTATAAGTCAACTTAAACTCGTTGTGCACGTGTAAAATTTTGGATTAACATTGAAAACATGCTAATGATTCCTGCAACAATTAAAACGAAGGCAGAAACTTGCAAAAGTCCTTTGTATAATTCCAAAAGTGTTAAAACTTGTAAACATGAAAGAGTTAAATTTGAGGAAAATAATTACACGATTTAAATAAGGAAATAATTATTTATAAGTAAAATTTTACTCAATTTAGATTTCTAAATATTAGGAGTTTCTAGACCTTAAAGGAAATATATTTAATAAATAAACTTTAGCTTATCCTAAAGTCCTAAATATTAGGTAAATAATTAAACTACAATTACAATTTTGTCCAATGAAAAATATTTATTTAAAGAGTAAAAAAGACGAACGACATTTCGCTAAGGGTTTTCGTATTTTTAATATAGTATAGATATAAATATAGATATAGATAATTCTATATTGCCATAACTCTATGACATCCTTTCCTTGTTCTCCTTTTTAGGCAAATAAAATTAAGAATTTAATACTAAAAACAGACATATTCAAATATGATGATATAAATAGTATTACACTTATGCAATACCGTCTATGATTTAAGTGTTTTCAATAGAATGAAAGTAACATGATTAAATTCCTAGGTGATGTACGAGACAAATAAAACATATGGTAGATTAATACAAACGGAATATTGGGGACTTATAGGAAGTAACTACGGTAGGTAAACTGAGAATATTATAATATAAACGAAATCATGTGAGATATAAGTTCAAATACCAAGGGAAAATACGTAAGATGATTTCTGGACCTATATCTAAATTTTGGTGAGCATAAGTTATTTGATAACTTTGCTGACGAGAGAGTCGGGGTCTTTCAAAAATAACTTCTCTGTCCTCAAGGCAGGACTTTATGTTTACTTATACAATATTCTCTCTAGATCCAACTTGTAGGGGTAAGCGTTCGGGCAGTTCGGATTGGATATGAGAATTTCGGTTTTCGGATTGAAGAATGACAAACCAAATAAGTTCGGATTGGATCGAATTTTTTAAGTTCGATTTTGGATTAATCAGTTTGGATATAATGAATTTTCGATTTTGAGCGTATAAGTTAAGATATGATATTTCTACTTTTTACAAAAATGAATATCCAAATAAAGTACTCATGTTAAATTGACCGAAAAGTTTCTCAGTCTTGCCGCAATCATCCAATAATGTATTCAAGTAATAAAATTATTATTTTAAAAAATACAACAGAGTCATTAATACGACCGACAAGAAGTATCAATATTGAAATCATGTCCAAATAAAAAATATTTTGACAGTAACTTAGTAATTGATATTGAATATATAAGGTAGTATATAATGGGTAGGTGCTGAATTTAATATTATTGGCATATGGATAATGGACTAAACATAAAGTATAAAAATTATAAATTATTGGATATTCAAAAATTCGAAGTACCAAATCCAATATCCAAGCAGAAATCCAAAAAAAATAAAATAAATCAAAAATTCAATCCATAATTCAAAAATCCAAAAAAATTTAGAATTTTAGTTTGGATTTTGGATTTGCCTAAACTAGGCCATCCCGATCGACTTGTTAGATTACTGATTTGCTGTATTTATTAAATAGGCGATGCATACAAACTAACTTGAATACTAAGTATTATTAAAATTAAGAACATATATTATATATAGGAAGATTAGGGCTGTCCAAGAAATACATGAAATCAATAATTTAAGAAGGTGGGAGGCTCTGAAAGAGGTAGCTTTATTGCGATCCACACATTGTTGTCTCTGTACAACGTGCATGGTCATATAATTTCCAAGTACTCTGCTCTCTCCTTCATTGGAATCCTATGCTAGTATTACAATATTCCATCTTTCCCCCACTCTATTCTTATCATTGTTTTTACCTTTATTTACCATAATATTATTGTAATGTAATAGGGAAAAAACTTACTTACACACGATATTTAGTGAAAGTAGTACGGGTTAATCAGTTTTTCGACTGACAATTGAAAAATAGCCAGCATTTATAAAGTCGTTGAAAATAGTCATTATTTTGTTGAAACACGAAATGTTTCAGTATAATATGCGAAATTATGGAGCTCATGTGTATAAACTTCTAACATATTATGTCATAACTTCAACACACGAAATATGCTAGATTATGAAGCTCCTGTATATAAACTTCTCGCATATTATGTTGGAACTGCAGCACATTATGCAAGAAGCTTATATGTTAAAAAAATCGAACTCCAGCATATTGTGTTTGAAATATTTTTGGATTTTTAAGGGCGTTTTTTCCCATATTTTATCATTACATGAAAAAATGATTAAATTTTAATTTACTTTTCAAATTATGACTATTTTTTAATTATCAGTCATAAATGTGGATATTTTTTATTTTTCACCGGGTATTTACAATAAATTCAACCGAGTAACGTAAATAGTTACTTAATAATGTAAAACTACATAGCCCTTAACCAATATTAAGTAATAAAAGTTTATAGTGTTTTATATTTATTGTTTGCAAGTAAGTTATTCTTCTCTGTAATGTCAATATTTACTGATTTGATACGTAAAAACATCGAATCCGACAAATGCTAGTTGTTTTTACATATAATTATACTAGTATATAAGTTTTCAGTAGAAGAATTGTTTTATTAAGGTTTTTTAAAAAGCAAAGCTATTAATGGTTACTTGGTGTAACTTGTAAAGTTGTTGTTATGTGATTAGGAGGGCACGGGTTCGAACCGTGAAAATAATATTTTGCAGAAATACCCCGTATATAGCAAGAGTTTAGTAATTAGTATACCCCTTAGTAATTGTAACGACCCGACCCGTCGTTACGGGAGTAACTGCCCCATTTTCTTCATTTTTATACTTTAACATGTTAATTTATATGTGTTTGGAGAGTTAGAAGTAAATCGGATGGAATCTAGTTAGAAATGAGGTAATATATCTCTTTATGAGAAGGATAATTTGGAAAAGTCAACCGAATGATGACCAATGAGTTTCTCGGAATGGATTTATGATGATTCGACTAGTTTAGGGGGATGATTTATGACTTAGGAGAGTAATCAGAATTGAATTTGGAGGTCCGATGTAGATTTAGGCTTGAATTGGCTAAGGTTGAATTTTGGCGAATTCCGGACGATAGGTGAGATTTTGATTCGGGGCTCGAAATAAAATTTCGAAAGTTGTAGTAGCTCCGTTAGGTGATTTTGGATATGTGCGCAAGATTTCAGCTCATTCGAAGGTGTTTAGGTCGGGGTTTAGATCAAATGTTAGTTTCGGAAGTTTTAAAGAAACATAGGCTTGAATCCGTGACAATTTGGTAATTTTGATGTTTATGATGGTGTTTTTATGTTACGAGTAAGTTTGAATGAAGTAATGTGATATATCTATGCATTTGGTTGAGGTCCCGAGGGTCTCGGGATGATTCGGATGCCCAACAGAAGGTTTTGAACTTGGATGTTGCAGCAGAAATATTGCAGTCAGGTATTGCTCTATGCGATAGCATAGGGTCATTGCGATCGCATAGAAGGACCTGAAGGGGTTAAGAAATTGCTCTATGCGATTACATAGAGGAGTGTGCGATCGCATATGTTGAGAAAATTACACACTGCGATCACATACACTGTGTTGCGATCGTAGAGAAGGAATTTGGGGCCGAGGGAGATTGCTCTATGTGATCGCATAGAAGGAAAAAAATGGCCTGGAAATTTTACTCTATATGGATCGCATAGGGGCATTTCGATCGCATAGAACAAGGCGTCAGTGACAGAACAATTAAGTTAAAAATCAGACGCAAACCCTCATTATTTTTACACCATTATACTTCGTCAAGGGTGGGCTTTGAGAGCTTTGAAGAGAGAAATCAACGGGTAATCGCTGGAGGTAAGTTTCTTGACTCAAAAACACGATTTTATGCTAGAATCAACACCAAAATTCATGAAATCGGGTAGAATTTGTGAAGAATTAGGGCCTAAATTATGAAAACGAGTTTTTGGGTTTTGAATGGCCATTCGAACTTCGATTTCGATAAATTTTATATGCACGGACTCGTGGCGAGATGAGGAATCCGTTGGTATGAATTTCGGATTTTTTTGAGAAGTGGACCAGGGGCTCGGGTTTTACCAACTTCGTGTATTATTGCGTTTTTTAAGTAATTTAGATTGGGTTATGTTTCCTTGACCCATCTTTATGTAATTGTTGTGGTTTTGACTAGATCTGACGCACGAGGTAGCAAATTCGAAGGGAAAAGGGATCGTCGATGAGTCAACGGCCGGCTAGAGGTGAGTAGTTAGTGTATATGGTAGCCTGAGTGTTTGAAACCCCGGATTAGCACATTGTGATGCTATTAAGGCGTGGCTCGCACCCCATGGCAAGTGTGGGATTGGTTATGATTGGGGATTGAGACTTGGTCCATCCCGAATATGAATAATATTATATTGGCGGTTGAAACGCACATTGTGTTAAATATATATGTGGGCTATATGCCATGTTTGGGGCTATGTGCCCTTTGGGACTGGTCTTTAACTGTGGAAACAATTGTTGGTCTGGCTTGCCTAGCTTTATGGTTGGGCGCCATCACGACCAGGTTTGGGTCGTGACAAGTTGGTATCAGAGACTAGGTTACTAGGCCTCTCCAGTCATGAGCAGGTTTAGTAGGCTCTCGCGGATCGGTACGTAGACGTCCGTATCTATCCTCGGGAGGCTACAAAACTTTAGGAAACACTTCACTTTCTTGGATTCATATCGTGCGGTTCGTGTTATCGTGAAACTAAATTTTTCGTATTCTATTCTCTCGCAGATGGCGAGAACACGTACTAACGGACGTGGCGGATGACCACCAGTGGCACCCAGAGGCCATGGTCGTGGCAGAGGTAGGGCAGCAGTGACATCACTTGCTGACCCACCAGTTGACCAGACTCAGGGTTAGGTCCCAGCGCCAGTGGACCAGGTTCAGGATTAGGTCCCAGCTGCAGGCATCCCAGCAGCTCAGGTTCAGGCACCGGCAGTGTCTATTGAGATACCGGGTCTTCAAGAGACCTTAGCATAGATCCTATCAGTATGTACTCGCTTAGCTCAGGTGGTTGCGGCCTCCACTGAAGCAGCTTCTTCACAGGCAGGGGAGGAAACCAGACCCTCGTTGCTCGCACACCAGAGCCGGTAGTTCAGGATTTACAGGCACCTGAGGCATCTCGAGCTCAGCTAGTTTAGCCGGCTGCACCAGTCGCACCAGCCCCAGCTCATGTGATCCTAGCTATGCCTGATGACGAGCAGCGTCGGTTGGAGAGGTTCAGAAGGCTACAGCCTCCGGCGTTCAGCGGTGTTGAGGGCGAGGATGCCCAAGGTTTTCTGGATAAGTGCTAGCGTATGCTTTGTACTGCGAGTATTCTGGAGTCTAGCGGTGTTGCTTTCACTACCTTCCAGTTCACAGGACCACCATTTCATTGGTGGGAGGATTTTGAGAGGCGTAGGCCTATTGGGGCAGCAGTTCTCCACGGTATTTCTGAAAAAGTATGTGCCCCAGTCTCAAAGGAGGAGTTGCGTCGTCAGTTCGAATGGTTGAAGCAGGGCGATATGTCAGTGACTCAGTACGAGTCTAGGTTTACACAGCTAGCTCGGCATGCCATGTGGATGATTCCGACAGATCGTGAGGGGATCAGGAGATTCGTGGATGGTCTCAATTATCCTATCCGCGTATTGATGACTAGGGAGAGGGCTACAACAGTTACTTTTCAAGTAATTTTGATTGGGTTATGTTTCTTTGACCCATATTTATGTAATTGTTGTGGTTTTGACTAGATTCGACGCATGAGGCGGCAAATTCGAAAGGAAAAGGTATCGCCGACGAGTCCACGGCCAGCTGGAGGTGAGTAGTTAGTGTATATGGTAGCCTAAGGGTTTGAAACCCCGGCTTAGCACATTGTGACGCTATTAGGGCGTGGCTCGCACCCCATGGCAGGTGTGGGATTGGTTATGACTGGGGATTGAGACTTGGTCCATCCCGAATATGAATAATATTATATTGGCGGTTGAAACGCACACTGTATTAAATATATATGTGGGCTATAAGCCATATTTGGGGCCATGTGTCGACCTGTAGTATCCTTAGGGGATAAATATCTATGTGATAGTATGATTTGCAAAATCATTGATCTCAGTCCTGGCTTGAAATCGCTATTATGAAATGCTAAGTCACCTGTTCTTGAAAAATTAAATAAAATTAAAGTATTTTTCCTTATTAATGAATTGGAAATTGGAAGATAAATAAATTGAACTATTGTGTGACTCATATGCATGTTGTGGACTGAGGATGGATCGGGCTGCACATCGCAGCAGATGATATGAATATTGCGCTTGGGCTGAAGGGGCCCCTCTTGAGTCTGTACACATCCCTAGTGAGCGCCGTCGACGTTAAACGGATCGGGCTACGCGCTGTAGTGGTCATGTGCATTGCATTGTATTTTTGTTTGTAAATTATCTGTGCTAATTGTGATTTGCTATTGTTGTTAGTTCGTGGTAGGTATCAGACTGTAGTTTAGCTTTGCTCTGTGGTATTTTGTGGATTTCCTGCTTTCGTTATTTTATATACTTTTTACTCACTAAGTACTTAGTACTCACCCCTACTCCATGCACCTTTGTGTGCAGATCCAGGTACACATGAGGGTTAGACGGGCATTCCAACTTACTACCGAGTATATTTGAGTTGTTGAGGTAGCCGCCGACGTTCGCAGAACCTGGCTTCTCTCTTTATTTTAGTTATTTCTATATATATTCCCAGACTTGAGTATTTTATTTAGTATTTCTATTACTATTCAGTTTTTGCTTAGAGACACTAGACTCGTGACCCCAGATCTTTTGGGAGTGTTATTTCGATATTCGCACTTCTCAGTATTTAATTATACTTTTATTATTGGAGTATTATTATCGACTCTTATATTCTTCTTGAAATTTATGCTTTTGGGACTGGTCTTTAACTGTGGAAACAATTGTTGGTCTGTATTGCTTAGTTTTAGGGTTGTACGCCATCACGACCGGGTTTGGGTCGTGACAGTAATGATCATTATAAATAATGCATTAGTAGTATTCACAATAATGGAAAACTCATTGGCTATTTACAAGAAAAACACACTGGCGCCAATTAAGAGAAGTCATGAGACTCAAGAATTTTGTCAGTAATTAAAATTTAATTATTGTAAAAGACAATTGATTGGAAAATATTTTTCAATTTACTAGCTCTGGATTTGTAATGGAACTGCTAAAAATTTTGGCAGATGCTTTCTGCTAGGCTCTGGCCTCTAGTACTTGTGCTTATAGTGATTATTAACTTTGCATTCCTAGATGTGCTGTTTCAGTTTATCTAATGCTATTTCATTAAACGTAGAATTTAAGATATTAATTTAATTATATATTTAGAATAAAGGACGTCAGCATTTTCTGCAAAAAAGTTACTATTTGAATGAGTTGAACCTATAACCTACCGATCACATGTTAACAACTTTATCATCTACACCAAGATACCCATTCTAATTATAAATTTATAATATACAATACTAAAGTAAATACTACATAAAATAATGTATGTAAAGTTAATTTAATAGGAACAACATCATTACTGAAATTGAAGAATAAATCCCTTTAAATTAAATAAAGTTACTAAGCTAGTCACCTCACTTCATCTCCTGATTATATATATTTTAAAAAAAAACTTATAAGCAAGTCAAAACTTTTTGATTATATAATTTAACTTATATACAATGTAAATAGTTCTTATATTATCAATATAATTTAACAATCTATAGATTATTGTACTTATTATGGCTTAATTACTGGAAGGAGTGGCTCGGCATAAATAATAAAGTTGATTTTACATGATTAAAAGATCATGAATTTAAGTCGTCGACTAAGATATTATGCTTTAGTTCACTGGGTTGTGAAAATAAGAACAAAAAGTATTGGTAGGTGCTAACGTGGGGCAAGTACATGACCCACACCTATATTTAAGCCTCCAACTCCAACACAGAAATAAACAGTTCACTATTTATTTCGTCCCTGTTTTCCAGGGTTTCACTGATTCAAAGCTTTTGTTTTCTTTTTATTTACCAAAAAACATTTTTCTTTGTTGGCTGTTTCTTGACTCGTTGTTATTCTTCCCCTTTTTCTTTAACTGTCCAAATTTTTATTGCACGCCCTTTTCTTTAATTGAAGTTCATGTCTAATTTGTATAATCATAACTTGAATTTCTCACCTGCTAGAGCTGTTTCTCCTCATATTAGAACCAACCAAGATGTTGATAGGTAAAGGACAAATCTTTGTTTTTTCTTTTCTGAAACTTAAAGTTGAAAACTTTATACAAGATTGATTCTTTAGCAAATTATATTGTTTTTTTTTGTTGGTGTGTTTAATTTTGTGTAGTCAGTACATGACAGAGCTGTTAGCAGAAAGGCAGAAGCTTGGACCCTTTACTCAAGTTCTTCCAATATGTAGTAGACTCTTAAATCAAGGTTGGTTTATTTCTTGATCTTTTATTTACTGCTGTTAATGTGTTTTTTTTAACAACGGTGGTGTTTTGGCAGCTTGCGCGCACCTCGACTAATTCCACCAGTACTTGCTATATTCTGCTGTTAATATGTATTTGTTGCTTGTGCTGCTGTGCATTTCTCTGTAAGCTGAATACTAGTGTTCTCTATTTGCTAAACTGCCAATGCTCTTAATCATGGGTTGAAGTCAATCTATACACTAATCTGTTGAGAAGCTTTCTGTTGTTGTTTCAACACGTTTATGACTGGAAAACATTCATAAAAAAGTTGTAGACTTTAGGCCAAATTGATCAAATCTACTAGGTTGTAGTATGCTTTTAGCTAAAAGAGTAAGCAAAAGACACAATTTGTAGTATATGAAAAGACAAAGGAAATAAATGAGATGTGATTTTAGTAAGTTTTAGATGTAACGTGTATGGTTTGTTACAGAGAGACGAGTACTTAGAGTCTTTAGACTTACTACTGCTTCAAAGCAAGATTTTGTTTATTCAAACAGTATCATCACAGGAATAAATTAAGAAGGATCAAGTAATGTCCATTATGTAATGATAAACTTATTATATTGATTGAAAAGTGTTTATTCCACATAAACTTTAGTCCAGCGGCATTTTGAAAGAGGTGGATTACAGGTTAGGATGTAACCTAGTTTTTCTTCAAAGAAATGTTTGTAGCAGATAATACATATGAGGTTAGTCTCCTTGGTAAGTTGATGTATATTCTGCTTAATAGATTTAGTGATTCTCAAACTGGGAAGTTCTTGAATTTTAGTTTCAATCTCTTTGACAGAAATACTAAGACTTTCTGGAATGATTCCCAACCAAGTACTTAGCGACTATGACAGACTACAACGTGGAAGCCCTAGTCCTGTATCCTCATTCGACATGATGCAACATGTCGGAGGAAAAGGTTTAGGTGGATGGAATGGGAATGGATGGAATGCCTTTCAAGAGGTCAGCTTATACTTATTTCTTCTTTAGGCACAATTTTCAGATTTTCTTTTCATTAATTCCTATTACATGTCTTATGTGTTCTGTCGATAGGTGCTAGTTCATGGTTTCTATGCTAATTGAAACACTAACATGGTGTGATGGGAATCGTAGTAAGTTGAAATGTATGGCATCCTCTTGTTACCACTTAGAATCAGTTTAACCAAATATTGAAATCAGAAATTGATTATAATCCATAGCATGATTATGGTCTTGAAATACCTCCAAATGAAGAAGTAGGACTTCACTTCAGTCTACAAATATGTTGCGAGTTTAGATCTTGTAATATAACAATTAGTATTAAGTGCTTTTGAAAATTACTAACTCACTGTAAGAATTATTATATAAAGTGGTGGATGCAACCACATATTACAAACTGCTGTCCGGTCTTTGGATGCTGCTTCAATGCGGAAGCTATACAGCTAGCTGAAATCCATTTCTGGAGAACTAACATTTGAAATGTCCTCTTTCAAAGTTGAACTAAAACAATTGCTTTAACTTTCATCTTGTTCTTCGCTGAAGCTGAGAGTTAGAAAAGTTCTTTTGTTTGTTTAAGAAGCTTGAGTCAATTTTCACCTTATTATAGTTCACACATATGAAGGGCCGGCTTGGCTCAGCGGTAAGCTTGCTTGCCGTGGTGTGTCAGGTCGCGGGTTCAAATCAGCCTCTCTGCAAAGCAGGGGGAAGGCTGCCTAGAGTATTCCCTTCCCCGGACACCCACGAAGTGGGTATTGAACTGGGTCGGCCCTTATAGTTCACACATATCATCGAAATATGTTGTTATTTATCATTTTTCATTTCTAACAGCTTTATTTGACAATAGAAAAAGCAACTTGCACCTTAGGTTCGGTAATTATACTACCATGGCATCAATTGGTATAACACTGTCCTCTGACCCCCCCCCCCCCCAGGTTACATTTTCATTTCTCTTTACTGGATAACACTTAGAGTTAAGTCCATTTCCTTGGTTCTCAAAACATGCAATGGACTTTTGAAAGGCTTGGTCAGTCTTTTCTTTATGTCACTACTTTTTTGGTTCATGAAGTTCGAATGTCATAGAAAATTGTTCGTGGAGTCAGTAATCTACATACACTTTCGGTAATGAACATTCTGCACTTTCAAGCCTTTCCACCACCACCACCACATGGTGTTTCTTTGGCTCATGTTGCATTGCTGCTTGTACTCCTACTGCTTTGCTGGTGTATTGATATCCCTGAAATTCATTTTGCAGCAAAGATTAGGTGTACCACCGGGAAGGCCCATCGACTGGCAAGCTTCACCAGGAAGTCCAAGTTCATTTCTTGTGAAGCGGATATTGCGTTTGGATATACCAGTCGACAGATATCCAAATGTAAGCTGACGTCATGGATATTGCGTTTATTGTTTCCATCTATTTCTTCATGGATCTAGTTTGGATTTACATTTGAATTGATAGGTTGCATTATCTGTTGTAACATATAATGATGCAGTACATTTTCACATCTAACTCCATGTAATAATATCAAAAAATACCAATTTCAACCCTCAGCGATGGTATTTGTACCAATAATTATGTGAATAACTCGACATAATTAAGTAGCTCACCTAAGATAGAGAAAGGGAGTAAAGGGGATGCTTTTAAGGGGATTTGATATTTTGCCAAATTTATTGAGCAGTAAACTAAATCATATATTTCTCATGGCACAGTTCAACTTTGTTGGACGGCTTTTAGGACCTCGAGGCAATTCTCTGAAGCGGGTGGAAGCGTCTACTGGATGTCGCGTATTTATAAGAGGACAGGGTTCAATAAAAGACCCCGAAAAAGTAAGGCCCTTTGACTTTTTTCTTCACAGTCCTGCTTTTCGTCCAATTATTTTCTTATATTACTTGTGCTTTGTGTTCGTCTTATATTATTGAAGGAAGAGAGTTTGAGAGGTCTTCCAGGTTATGAGCACCTCAATGAGCCACTGCATGTTCTACTTGAAGCAGAATTACCCATCAATATAGTTGACGCACGGTTAAAACAAGCTAGCCAAATTATTGAAGAGTTGCTCAGACCTGTGGTAAGCACCTTCCGACATATACACCTATAAGCAATTGCAGACATAACAGTCGTTGTAATTGTGTGATTTTTATCATGAATATTGAACTGGACAGATTGAAAGAGTCAGACATATGTGATATATTTTGGTCTTCAAGAAATAATCTGAGATGATTACTCAACGGTTCAACTATCAGGAGTTACTTTACAAACGAAAAAAGGAGGGGGCGGGACATGCTGAATGAAACAAAAGATATCTCTTACGATCTGCTTAAGTTTATTAAGATGGTGACCTACTACCTAATTACTCTTAGAACTAAAACTGCATAGGAGAAAGGTTTAATGTAACTACTACCTCCGCAGAAGTGGATCCAGGATTTGAGGATTTGAAGCTTATGAGTTCCTAGTCGACCTCAAGTAAATATACAATAAGTAACTGGGTTCACAACCAAATATTTATGGATATTAGTGGATTTTTTATACATATACATGGTATGTGCGAAAGCTACTGAGTTCCCGCGAACCCACACCTACTAAGCTGGATTCGCCCCTGCCTCTACGACATCTTAGTTTGAGTCAACATGGTGATCTACTAAGAGAGTTGAAAATATATTGTGAGTAGTTAGTTTAAAAAGTAGGTCAGAACATTGGTGTTAGAATTTCAAGGAATATATTGCTAATTTCATGTTCATTGCCTGGAATTGCAGGACGAGTCGCATGACTTGTATAAAAGACAACAGCTTAGAGAACTTGCTGTGCTGAATAACAATTTTAGAGAAGAGAGCCCCCAACCAAGGGGTAGTGTATCTCCTTTTAATTCAAGCGGGATGAAACGAGCCAAAACTGGTTGGTGATGGATGCTAAGTTTTTTCCTATTCGTGATGCATTTGTACGCTTGGGATTAAGGCGTAGCTGTTAGTGATGGTGCATTTGCATAGCGGCTTGGTGACTTCAGACCTAAATGCAGCTAAGTTATGTGCCTTTAACGTGACGAAAATAGTATGTGACAGAAATGCAGCAGACTGAAGACAACATCAAACTGATTTCTTGACTGTAGTTGTTTGTTGTTAATGTAGAGTGATTATTTGATTTGTTTGTTATTGACAAAGCTAGTTGACAAAGGTGGTTTCTTTTCTTTTTCTCTTCTCCTTGTTGGGATTTGTAATTTATGACTTATTACATCCTGTGTTAAAATATAGATTGCTCCAGGTAAATCCTATGATATGGATTTAAGACCATGTTATTCTATAACTGCAGAAGCTACAGTCCACTCCATTCTGAAGATGACATTAGTTTGATTTAAGATTTAACCAGTAGTAGTGAATATTTATTCAAGCTCAAGAAACTATTCCCTTCTTAAAGTTGTCTTCATGTGACCTATACGTCACATGTTCGAGCCATGCAATCACCAGTGATGCTTGCGTTAGGGTAGGTTGCTTACAACATACCCCTCGAATGCAAATGCAGGATTGTGCTTCCCCTTTTTATTTAAAGAAATTATTCTCATCTCTACCTAAAAAAAATTTAAAAGTTAAAACACTTACATTTTTGAAAGTTGAAAATTAATCCTAAATAATACTGCATTAGGTGTATTTTTAAAGAGTTTAACTTTTGTGTTCAGAATAGAATTCTATTTGGAGTGAATGACTATCTTGTGGAGAGTTTTACTTTGTGACTAAGTCATATTTCTCCTATAAATAGAGGGGTATTAACCCATTGTAAATCATCCCAAAATTCAATAAGAATTCCCTCTCTCTTTCTCTGCAATATTATTCTTGTTCTTTTATTATTTCATAACACGTTATCAGCACGAGACTCTAACCAATTGAGTAGAAACTTTGGGATTGAGCATAATGATTGTCAATTGTTTCATGAACTACATTCATGATTAAAATTCTGGATTTATTAAGGTAAGTATTTTACTTTTCTCTTTCAAATTCTTGAAATTCGAATTTGATTTTATATACAAGCAAAGACAACAAAGTTTGATTATAACTCTAATGGAGTTTTAAAGAAATTGCACCCACATGAAGTGGTAAAATTTCTATGTCTTGCCATGATATTGTGGGCAAAGAATTAAAAACCCGTCCCATTGAATTTGCTCCATTCTCATTCCCTTTAGAGAATGTGATAGCAGTATGTAATAAGTCTGAAAGAAGACAAAATTATTACCATGAATAATCAATGGATATGGACGTGGCAATAGACGAAATTATATCATCATCATTGTGGCAATGAGAACAATAAGTATTCTCAAAATAATCTCACACTTTGTGAAAATATTTGTCATCGATTTGACATGAGATTTTATAAAGCACATACAGGGACTATGGTCCATTCATGACGTGAATGAGAAAACATCTAATTTATGAATATATATTCGTTTTTGAAAAGAATATAAATGTGCTAGTGGTAGTGATTACACCACACTCACCTATAAAAGGAGGTTTGAGATGATATAAGAAAATAATATCATTATTATGGCATGAATGATCATTGGTCACGTACCTATTGTACGCCAAAATATTTTGGTAATGTGATATTAAAGGACAACAATAATGCAAGAAACATATCTTGCGTATAATTTTGGCCATGACCATAATGGTATAAGTTTCTCTTTGAAAGAGATATTCACCATATAGGTGTTGATGATTATGTGGTACTATCAATTAATTGAGAGCTCTGGAAGAGCCAATTACCACTATTTTGGAGAAGCACAATTAATTACCAATAAGGTATTGTGTTGTAGTACGTCTCAAAGACACTTATTCAGTTTCCAAAGTATACGCGAAAGCGGTTGATTATATTGAGACTTTAAATAAAGGAAAGATTTAATATCTTCTATTACTACAACTTGTAGCGGGATAATATGAATGTAAAAAGCTACTCGCTTTATCTCCAATTTGTACTACATAAACAAAGAATACCACTATGAAGTGGATATTGATATAAAACCCATATCATAATAAACTTGGAGTTTATTCATAATTGCACACATCATGGTGTAAATCTGAAATTTATCAATACTGATAATTTACTCAGTTGGCATAATTGGTTTTTCCATATCAATTTAAGTATGTTGTGCAAAAATAATAGAGAATTCACATGGGTAAATATTAAAGAACTAGAAAGTTCTTTACGAATTCTATTACATTGCTTATTCTCATTAATTAGTAGACCAATTAAAATTGGGATTGAATCCTATGAATGCTGAAAATATCAAAGGTGAATATGGGCTCATTCACCTGCCATGTATACCACATAAGATGCATCTATGAGATGGTTACATGTGCAATTATTATTAACCCGCAACCTGACCGGTGTGTGCGAGGTAACTTGCTCAATAATTTAATTTAGAGCATATTCCAGATTTTTTATTCAAGAAGTTCATCTTGATAAGTTGGTTTACATCACAACTGGTTTAGCAAAATAATTTATTGAGTGCCTCCACTTGATAGCTAAACAATTGCTTATGAGAACAAAATTTTGTATATCAGTTCGATATACGTTATATATGAAAGTATATTACATTCTCCTCTCACAAATGGTTCCAGGAACCAAATAATTTCATCTTATTATTATTGACGTGCAGTGTATATTTTGATTAACACCATAAAGCACAAAGATGGATCTTCAAAGTTGAGGAAACAAGTTAGTTTTTCTAACATGAGGGGGAGACAAGATACAACAGTTGAGAAAAGTTACATGAAATAAATTATCATTTATACATCGAGATCCTCGAATAAAATAATATGAACTTGAAGTTCATAAAAGGATAATTCATGTCCAATTTATTGTAAAGCATGTCAGACGCATTTACTTACTCAAAGAAAGTAACTATGTTCTCACTGCAAATGCTCATATTAAGTCCTGGAAGGACAAAGTCTATGGTAAGCTTAAAGCGTATAGACAATCGGTTTCAAATAAACTTCTTGATAAAGAAGATGAGCAAATGATCATAATAAAGGAGGCACGTGATCTAGAAGATCACATGACATTACACTTCATAATATCTCATGAGAGATTCAGGTTACCTGAATATATGAATGAAGAGATCTCTATGTTATGTCATTATGAAAATACATTGAAACCGATATAAAATCTTTGTCGACGTCAACCTTCAAGAAGCTAGTGAACAAGATTGAGATATGAAGGCTCAAAGATGTGAATTGATGCTCTCATCAGGGGGAGTTAATGCGCGTTGCACTCTTTTTCCCTTACAAGGTTTTGTCCCACTGGGTTTTCCTTGCGAGGTTTTTAACGAGGCAACCAAAAGGCGTATTATTAGATATGTGTACTCTTTTTCCTTTTCTAGATTTTTTTCCCATTGGGTTTTATTTTAGTTAAGGTTTTAATGAGGCACATTACTTATTGAGTAGACATTCAAGGGGGAGTGTTAAAAATAGAATTCTATTTAGAGTGAATGTCTATCTTGTGGAGAGTTTTACTTTGTGACTAAGTCATATTTTTCCTATAAATAGAGGGGTATTAACCCATTGTAAATCATCCCAAAATTTAATAAGAATTCCCTCTCTCTTTCTCTGCAATATTATTCTTGTTCTTTTATTATTTCATAACATTTTGTGCATTAAAAGTGTTTACTATTTTTAGTAAGGAGGAAAATGTTTACCATTTTTACATATTAAACCAGGTTAACTTGATGTTTACAAACAAATAATTTCTTTTAGCAAATCTAATATGATATTTTGAAAATTGAGTAAATAATAGAGTAATAAAGTGTTTTAATCGGATAGTATATGTATTGATTTCGTCAAATTATTCACTATGAATACACTCTCATTATTTTCTTTCGACAAAAAATTTAGTAGAATCACATCATGTAGTCACTCTGAATAGCTGCTATTTAGGGAAAATTATGAGTTGTCGTGAAGTTAAGGTTTCTAGTTTAAAATTTCAGGATAAAATCAATATTGGTTAATCTCTAACTAATATCTCGAGAATATGGAGAAATTAAAAAATAGCAAGATTTATAAGTGGTCATTCAAAAATAGCCACAGTTTCAGAAGTAATCGAAATTTAGCCACTTTTCATGTAAAGATAAATCTGAACAAAAATACTATTCAAAATCCGAAAAAATACTCCAACATAATATACTGGAGTTCCTACTCCAACATAATATACTGGAGTTCCGGTATAATATCCTGGTCCAGCATAATATACTGAAGTTTGGAGCAATGGTGCTCCATTCTCCAATATATTATACTGGAGCAAGCAAAGTATACTGATCCAACATAATATGCTGGAATTTCATATACAGGTGCACCGAACTCCAGTATATTATGCTGGACCGGTGTATATTACAGCAAAATAATGGCTATTTTTCAATGACTTTGCAAACGTTAGCTATATTTAAATGACCCGTCCGAAAACTAGCTAGACCGTGCTATTTTAACATGTCTATCTGTGCACTTGGCCCAGAAAACTAAAGTGATTCAAGATGGGCTGGGCTACACTTGTTGAGCCCACAAGACAGCCCAAACGAATTTTCTGGAAGAAGAAATTTCCTCATCCATCTACCAAATGCCAATATTATTCTTCCCCAATCTCAAGCCCTAGTTTTTTTCATCGAATCAATCAATCGGAGAAATCACCATTAAAATTCAGCTAAGATGGGGAAACAACCAGTTAAACTGAAAGCAGTTGTCTACGCTTTATCTCCATTTCAACAGAAAGTAATGCCAGGTCTATGGAAGGACCTTCCGGGTAAAATCCATCACAAAGTCTCTGAGAATTGGATCAGCGCTACTCTCTTGCTCGCTCCTCTCGTCGGCACGTACTCGTAAGTATTCCAGTAAATAAATAAATCAATTAGCTGTGCCTTAATACTAAATTAATTGGATGTATGAATCATTAATATCGTCAGATCCATTTCAATTTCAATATGCAACAATAAGCCTTGGACCGTCTAGCTTGAATTTAATTACTTTTGCCTGCTTAATATATGTTTTCGGATATGTTGTAAGGATAAAACGACTGAAATGTATGGCAAGTCCAACCGAAGGCTGTAGCTTAGAATAGGAGCTTAGTTTTTTTCTTTTTAATGACGATGGTGTCCGTGCCTCTGATTGCGCGCACCTCGACTATTCCACCGGGTACCTCCTGACCTTAGTAGATGGGAAGAAATCAACTAGAACGAAAACTTAATTGCTATTCCACCGGATATCTGCTAGCCGGCTTAGGCAGATGGAAAAAATCATCTAGAATGGAAACTTAGTTGCTATTCCACCGGATACTTTGAATACGACTTAGGCAGATGGTAAGAAATCAGTTAAAATGGGAACTTAGTTGCTCATGCTTTGGTTGGAATGTAAAATATGACCAGTAGAGTTTAGAAAAGCCATAAGACCATGATTGCCAAATACCCCTGGAGGTAGCTGTGTAGACGACCAACGAGATATGTGTAGCCTTTGCAGAATGTGAATCTTCTGGTCATTATTTGGATAAAGGACAACTGCGCAATGGCAATTTAAGCTTTGTTGAAAATATTTGCTTCTATAAGTATTGAATTTCTTAAGCTGAGATCAGTGGGCGTTCAACCTAATTACCAATTGAAAAGGCAAGGTTAATAAGATTTTGCTTTGTTTTGCGTTGTTCATGCTGTGTGAAGTTTTATTTCTTTCTTTCTTCTTTTGTCTGGGGGTGGTGAGGAAGTGTTACACATTGGTTCTTTTGAATAGAAAAAGGAGGCTCGGTATAGCATACAAGTTTAAGCATCAGTTTGATCTCAAATTATTTTTTATTAGAAAAGAGTTATATGCAGTAATATAATCTTTTTTTATAATAAAATGCGATGATATAAAGATATTTAACACTAGTACCTAGATGAAGTTAGTTTCATTGGCTAAAATGTATATTTGAGAAAATAGTCACACTAGTTGGATTATCATATACTTTCTCATAAGTATATATACAAGTGAATAGGTCAATAACATATTACCAAGTTTACAGCTCTACTCATATCATGCTTCTTTAACTGAAACTTTGCTAGCGTTTGGCCATACATTCCCAAATCTGTGTTAAAATTTTTGATTTGGTTGAAGTTTAGTTTAAAGATGAACTGTTTGGACATAATTTTTCAGAACATGTTTCACTTTTTTTGAAAAAACATGAAATATGACTTATACCCATAAGCTCTAAAAAACTATCAAAAATACCAAACAAACTTGCTAATCCTGAATATGCATAACCTTCATCGATGCCATTCAGTCACAACCCATAGTCCTGAGCATAGATAAGTTTGGATAAAATTATTATTTTTTATAGTGAACTACATAATACATTATCTTAAAATCATAACCTGATATTTTGATATTTTAATATCAACGGCTAATAACACAATTACTAGCCACTATAATTCGTCACATTTCAGTAATATTACAAGATCCATTAGTCCAAATTAAAATAATTATTAGCTGGTGGATTAGTTAGGTCATAATAAACGGTGGGCTTTATTATAAAATATAAAAGTTTGGGGTCATTTTTGAAATTGTTAAAAAAAAATCCAACAGTAATATTCTTGGCCAAAAACAGGTTTAGAGCTAGTTTTGGGATTTGAAAATTTTGTTTTCAAAATCTGCCAAAACATGGATAAAATCTATAAACAAATATGTTTGCCAATTTTTTTTTTGGAAAAAGCTTGGCAAAATCTGTGGCCAAACCGGGGGGGGGGGGGGGGGCTTAATCTCAGTTTTTTTGTTTTCTTCACAACCGGTCTATGGTCAAAATAAATGTAATTAACTTGTTCCTCCTCCGTTTGCTTTATTCTTTTCAACTTTGTTGTCTCCAAGTAAGTGAAAGTGACTGCTTCGAAAGTCTTCAGTTTTCTTAAGCTTTAATTAATTGGAAGAATAAGATTTCAATCTGGATTAGTATTTGAGCTGCATTCAGACCTAGAGTAAGCTGACTCGGGTACACTAGACAGTTGAAGGTTGTTAGGAGATTGTGGTCATTGTTTTTATCTTCTCTTGGCTTGACCTTTTTGAGTCAGATCCCCTCACCCCTTTCACCTTAAATGTGTATGGTTGCTTAGTTCATAGCCATGGTGTTTCTTTATGCATGCAGGTACGTGCAGCACTTCAAGGAGAAGGAGAAGTTAGAACACAGATACTAAAGTTCTGTTCGTCATTTGTATGGGCAGGACCTCTATTTCTATTTCTGTTCTGAACAGGAAATAAGTCATGTTTTGGAACTTCTACCATCATTTTGAGGATATTTACTTTTATGGCCTATTAAATGCATCTAGTTGCTATATGGTCTTTTTGAAACGTTTGTGCATTCTGAATCTTGTACTGAGTTTTGAGTTTGAAATGAGTTCATAAACCCTCTCATGTGTTTGCTATTACATCCCATGAAAGAAATGTTTCATTCAGTGTTGCTGTGTTGCCCTTTCCTTTTTGCGTTAAAGGGTTAAGTATGAGAAGTGATGATCATAAGCTATAGCTTTTCTTGGCATACTTTTTCTTTTAATGGAATGAAATGACTAGGCCAATGCTTGCTCTGTTGCCTGGTGTATACCAGAAAATAAGAAATTGACTATGAACTGCGATAAGAACCCAATTTCGTCGTTGTCATTGTATGGCCTTGTTTGCTGTGTTTGACCGTTCTGGGATAGCATATCGGAAGGCAGGGATGGCATAAAAGTTGACTTCATTCACTGTTTTGTTGTAATGCAGTGGATAAAATACACTAGTTATAGCATAACGCACTGTTCGCTCTAGAACAGAACTTTCAACACAAGTCTGAGTTTTCTAGCTAGCCGTTGGCTATTTCTTCAGATGCGCTCATTCATTTTTACGTACTGATTGAACGAAACCATTTCTTTGGGAACAAACGTAAACAGGCATTCTTAACTTTCATGGGCAAACATTAAAATCCTTAGAATTAATTAGTTGAAGAGGCAGATAAGAACGTGTTCTTACGCTGCCTGCATTGAGATTGGAGAGGTATCAATTCGACAAAGATACAAGCTCTAAGTTGTAAGAGACAGTTCAAAGACAGAATAAACAAAAACATATCCAGTGTATTTCCACAAGTCGGGAAGACATAAGCTCTTAGTTAGTTCAAAGACAGAATATAATTGAAAAATGTTCAATTGGATCCTAATAAGGTTCCTTCATAGACAGAAGCTTGAGTCACAAATTTTCAATCAACAGAAGTAGGAACCTAAATGTGCTATCTTATGCCACTTCAATTTGCTAAACAGCTTCTAGAAAGGCCCTTCCAGGTTGACGTGCAGCAAGTCTACCATGGCAGCCAAGAAGCTGCAAGAAACAAAAGAAAAGGAATAAGTTCTAACAAGCAAATTACCACTGGCAAAAAGATCTATATATGAACAAAACAAAAATACATTTTTATTAAGAGAAAAGTTTAAGAAGAGAACAAACCTTTGCATTGACACCATCTGGGACAATACGGTTCTCTGACTTGTATTTCAGATAATCGGTACGGCTAAACTTAGTGAACCCCCTGAATCAGAGATACCACAGGTGAGGTTCAAGTACAAATTTTCCAACTGAGCATCTAAAACGGTCAAATATTGACCAGTGTTATCAAAGGCGAAAAGCGCAGAAAAGTTCTAAAGTTCGTTGGGGCTTTAAGCGCAAAGCGCAAATAAAGCGTGGGCTTTAATGAAAAAAGGCGCAACGGGAGAAAGAGTAAAAATATGTATATGTAGTACAAGACTAATAATTATAAGCATGAATAACAAATAAATTACGATAAAGTGAACAACAATTGTATCATGTTGTCTTTTCATAATTACACTTATTGGCAAGGAATAGAATGACTTAGACCCTTGATGCTATACTAAAGCACCCATAAAGTGAGGCGAAGCGCTCAACATGTTTTGAGTCTCGCTTCAGGACTTAAGCGCGCCTTTGATAACACTGATATTGACTATGTTCAATCATCTAACTTCAACAGGAAGGTAAAATGGATTGCTTAACACTCTGAATAGTACCAAGTTTTGGACTAAGAAATAGAGAACAACTCAAAACTACGATGAGATAGCTAAAAAAAACCAAGATATCGTGTAACTTTACAAGTCTCACAATGAAAAACAGGACCGCATAGAGAAGAAAAAAAGGGCAAAACCTCCGATTACAAGACAAACTTGGCATTGAAAGACATAAATTAGTGAAATTTAATGCAGGATGTCAATGTAGAGTTAATCTCCCTAATCTGAATAATTAAGCAAGTGAAAAATAGTACGATCTACAAGCCAATAGTAAATAACAGAATAATCCTTAGAATGGAAAAAGTACAAAGTTCTCAAACATAACGCAGACACATAAAAAATAAAAATGAAGTGAAACTTCAGATAAAATACATACCACTTTCTGCTGACAATGATCTTTTGTCGGCCAGGAAACTTAAACTTTGCACGACGCAGAGCCTCTTGTGCATGGTTACTGTTTCCATCTTTGCAGCGAACAGAGAGAAGAACCTGACCAATTGCAACACGAGCACAAACACCCTGTGGCTTACCAAAAGCTCCCCTCATGCCAGTTTGGAGCCTATCAGCTCCAGCACACGACAACATCTTGTTAATACGCAAAACATGGAAAGGATGAACCCTGACCCTAAGGTGGAAGGCGTCCTTCCCAGCAGACTTGGTCATGTACTTGTTGCAAGCAATACGGGCAGCTTCAAGTGCCTCACTTGAGACATTCTCCTTCTCCCAACTGACCAAGTGCACGCAGAAAGGAAACTCATCAACTCCCTTCTTCTTCATGCCCACATCATAGATCCTAATTTTTGGATCAGGGACACCACGGCAAAACCGTGATTTTGGGTAAGGCTTGTTCTTAATCTGGCGGTAACATCTTGCCGGTCCTGCACAAAAGAATCCAAGTCATTAGACAGAGGGCCAACTATAAATGAGAAAGACGAATACAAGGACACATAGTGGCACTAAAAAAAGTATCATTACAATACAATCTATGCTGAAAAGCGATGTCAAGACTGGAGTAGCTCTGAATAAGATTTTTTCATACATGTAGCCACAATTAATAACAATATAATGATCAAGGCTAGTCAAATATAAAGTTCCTGTTCTTGGATAAAAATAAATTCAAACTAAGTCACATTTCATCACCTATTTCACTATGCAAAGAAAAATCAATTCACACACACAGCAGGAAACGATATTTCTTTGACAAATCCTTTCATTTCACAAACTCACAATCCTCCTACAAGCACAATATTTTTTAAGCAATTTCAGAAAAAATAAAAGAATTCACAATTTCTCGCAACACAGTCATTATTGGATTGGAAAAAAGAGCTTGCTTTGAAAGTAGAAGTACAAAAATGGGTAATGGACAAAAAGGGATAAATAAATTTTGCCAGATAATTCCATTTTCAAGCTAACCATTTTATCATAGCTATATTTTGTTATTAAACGATTGAACTAAAAGCCAATAATTTTGTACAAAACATGATACAAACTACCGATTTATCTAGCACTGTTTCAGAAATGATCTAATTACTAAACATGGTACAAAAATCAATCATATACATATATTATATTGGAAATACTAAAACGCATTGAACTTGAACTCAATTCAGATATGGAGATATGTGCAAGAGCCAGTTCTTCAGATCTGCAAAGTAATTATTGTAATGTAAAAGAAGATAGTAATTGGCGTTAAAATGAGAAATAGGTATTATGGCAAAGTGACTTACTTCTTCCCATGGCTGTTCCCTGCTATTGAACTGCGGCCTGTAAAGACGCAAGAAAGAGCAATCCTTATATATAGTTGTGGAATTAGGCTTAGAAATTGTTTGGGCTTACATCTGGGCATGCGTCACGAATGAGCTGGGCCGACATAGTTAGAAGACTAATTTCAAGGAAAAAAGTCAGTCGTAATCTAAAAATAACCGTAATTGAAATTTAGTTATTTTTTATGTAATAATAAATTTTAAATAAATGCTATTAAAACTACGAAAATAATTCAGTATAATATGCAGGAAGAATATTTACATATGAGCATCCAGCATAATATGCTGGAATTTTATAATGTCTTGGGGTCGCATTTTACTCATGTTTCGTCAATTACGGATGTGAAATGTAATGATTTGTGTCAATTCATGGTATTATTATGTGTAGGAATTATCCGGAGGCAATATGGACGAAAGTGCGAGATTTAAGGCAAAAAAGGAACAAAACGGGAAAAGGCCACAGAGTAGCGCCTACGCTAGCGTGGGTTGCTCCCTGTGGCTCAGAAGGCAGAATTTCAAAAACAACGCCAGGGCTAGCGCCCCACACTACCTTGGGTGACGGGGAATCTCTTCTAACTCGTCCAGGACAAGGTTATTTTGACCCAAGTACCCTCCTATCCCCCTCCCCCCCCAACTCGTATAAAAGCAATTTTGAGAGGGGACGCGCCACTTTGAGGAAAATTACACACGTGGAACATTAGAGAACAAGAATTCTCAGTCTTTCTTCATTTTTTCTTAGTATTCTCAATTATTCAACACTTGAGAATTGTTTTGATCTTATCATGAGTGGCCAAAATCCATCGTTCTGGATTGTGATTTAGCATGAATATTGTTGTTTGACATTGACTTAACTTCTATTATAATTTGCTAATATATGATTGTTTCTTCAATTTTGTGATTAATTGCTTAATTTTCTGGCCAACAGTTAGGTTCTATTTACTATCCATGCTATGCTTGGGAAAGTTACATCTGGATAAGAGGGAGGCATGTTCTTAACTCTGAGTGGAGGCGGATTTGTGGTTGTGTAAGGAACTCTGTTTTAAAAGGCAGAATTGGGACTCACGTTTACAAGATACAATACTTATTAATTTATATCTTAATATTAGCGAGTAACTATTTACAAATAATTTAGTTATCATGATATTGTATAATGAATTATATGTCAGTTTATTAACTTGTTAAAACTTAAAAATAAATGACGTTAGAGAATCATATTTAAATGGTGAATTATATTTTTACGTAAATTCTCTTTCAAATAAAAATTATATTAAATAAAAGTAGTATTTTAAGTAAAACATCAAATTATTGTATTAAAATTCTTTCAAGATTTATTACTCCTTAAGAGATACATATAAGATTTCATATTGAATACATTACTTTTGATGTTTGAGTTATAACGACGTTGTAAGCAATTTGCATATTATGATTGTGAGCACGTGATTTTTGCCCTATATGAGAATTACTCCCAAAAATTCAAAATAAAAGAGTTTTGTGTTGTTTGCAATTGTTGTGAATTTAGTGTCATTTTTAAAAATAATGACAATATATATATATATATATATATATATATATATATATATATATATATATTTGCATTTAGGATTTAATTCTATAATTAGGAGTAATTAATTTTATCTTACAAAAATGAAAATCACAAAAAATAGGCATCTTTTGCATTTTAGCCTTTAAAGTCCAAATTGTGTGATTGTATTTTAATTACCATTTAAAATTAGGTGACAATTATTATTATGAGATTAGTATTTCAAGATAATTTTAGTTTTTACAAATTAATCTTAGTATTTTGGGCTTTATTAATTAGGAAGTTGAATAATGGAGAAGAACAAAATGGAAAAAAATTGGATTGGGCCATCTTGCAAATTAAGTTACAAGCCCAATCCTAAGAACCCTTACCCAACCCAAAACCCCTTGGCCCAAGAAGAAAATTTTATATTTTTTTAGCAAAAAATAATCATAATTACATGACATAAAGTAGTGGGGGCAAGGAAATCAAGGAAGAAAACAAGGAGAGGAAAACATGGATTAGTGGGTTTTCTTTAAATTAAAAAAATATTTTTTTTTTAATAAAAAATCTGAAAATTTTCGAAATTCTTGCCTGTAAATAGAAGAGAGGATTTATGAAAAAAAGGGGGGAAAAAAGAGAGGAAAAATCGGAAGAGAAGAAAAAATAAAAAAAATTCCCTGCTGTAGTATACACTTGATATACACTCTGGATACAGAAGTATACACGGAAAAAAATGCAATTTTTGAGAGTTTCTTTTGAGAAGTGAAAAGAGTTCAAAGCTAGAAAGCCAAAACAAAGAAAAAATCTGGAAAATATTTTTCTTTTCTATTTTTTACTGGTTTGTTTTTGTTTTTCTCCGTATTGCTGGGATTTTCGGGATTGAGGTGTTGAAGCTACTGCTTGTTGTTATTGTTGTTGTTGCTGTATTTTCACCGCCTTGTTGATTTGCCATTTTCCCATTCCTTTCAAAACCAGGTACATATCTCTTTCACTTGAAGCTGTAATGGTGAATTGTTGAAATAAAAAATGAAGATCTAGATCCGATTATTTGCTATCCTATAGTTTATGTTTAGTGTTGTTAGTTTAGATTTGTAATTTATCTATTGAAGTATTCTGTAGTAGCTAAAAAACGAAAAACAAAAATATTGTAATAACTAGTAGTATAGTAGCAATAGTGTATCACATAGCTTAATTAGGTAATAGATCTTAAAACATGGGTTAGTTAATAATAATTTCAAAAAATCGGTTGGTTACTTACTCATAATAGATCCATAAGTCTTAATCACATATCAGATGTCATTTACACATAGATAAGCTTAAAAATAGGAAATGTTAGATTAGATAGTGCTTTAATCATGTTTTAGGTTAATAATCTGGTGATAAAACAAGCCATATTGAAATCAGTAGCATAATTATAAATAGGTCTCTGAGTTATTTATTTACGGATATTGATACAATTTAATTAGAACCATCTTTGTAATGTAAAAATGCCTAGTACATAACGAAACTGGTAATGTATATATTCGTGAGTAGTTAATCGGTTAATTCGGATCCATAGTTAATTAGTTTAATCATTCTTTAAGTCCATTATGTAATCCGTCGCTTTCTCAAATTAGGTATTAACTGGTATTAACTTCAAAACGCTAGTGTAAGAGGAAGAAGTAGTTTGTTAGTTCTGATTTATGGTAATAAATAATTAATTTGTAGCTAATGTATGATATTGATTTCCTTCGCTGAATAAATAAAAGTGCTTTCCATTTCAAATGTGTATCTTTGTTCTGTTGCTTCAATTGTTTCCAATTTTATTTAGTTTGGGCCCAAGGCGTGTTATGGGCCTGAATCTCTGTATAATGCCAACTGGGCTGGCGATAGAATGCCCGAATCAGGTCTGGTTCTTTAAGAACCTGGACCTGTTTTTAATGTAGTAAATCCTTATTCTGGAAATCCAGTCCCCATTGAATAACAAAATTACGGGCCTGGAATGTTTAAATATTAGAAATCGGTTAAGGAAAAAACAAATGTAGAAAACATAGCCAAATACTAGTATTGAATCCTTTAATGAAAATTGGGATGAGCCTCGCCCGAATAACAAACACCGGGGCCCCCATTTAGTAATAAGATAACATAATAGAACCGGAGAGGCTAATAGCAAATTCCATAGCCTCTCCCCAAAGTTAAAAGCCGATAGACGTTATTTAGGGCACGATGTTAATGTACTTTCCATTGAACGAGTGTGCACTTGGTGCGACTCAAATCCAAATCTCGGCAAAGCTGAAATACACCGAAAGTCATAGGCGTACTGGTTGCGGTATGACTCGAGGCGTGTTTTCGCAATGCCGCAAATTCTTTAAAATAATACCTAATGTAAAAAGCATTACATGTTGTTTAAAATCTATAATTGAGTCAAACAATAGTCGGGAACGACAATTGAGCGACCGTGCTAAAACCACGGAACCCGGGAATGCCTAACACCTTCTCCCGGGTTAATAGAGTTCCTTATCCGAATCTTTGCTTCGCAATCATTTTTAAGAGTCAAAATTCCTCGGATTCGGGATTAACCGGTGACTTGGGACACCATTATCATTCCCAAGTGGCGACTCTGATTAATCTCAATAAATCCCGTACCGATTGTCCTTTAATTGGAAAAACTCCTTCTCTTACGTTATTTTATCCGTTTCGGATATTTGAGCGTCGGGGTATACCCTACGAGCGTATTTATATGTATGCTTATGTGGGGTAGTAAAAAGGGAGGTGTGACAGCTCTGGCGACTCTGCTGGGGACCCCAACCCCGAACCTCGGTTTCAGGGTTTAAGAACTCGAGCTCCTTAGAATTGCCGTTCGCGTTATTGTTTGACTTCATTATATGATTTGAACAACATGCTATGTGCTTTATCGCTTTGATATTGTGTGAATTGTATATAAAATTGTGCCGAAAACCTTTCTCTCTTCGCCCCCGGGGATGTGCTTACTGGTTGAGACTCCCCTTTCTGTTAAAGTCACCTTAAATTAAGAAAATAGAGGCCGGATAAGTTACAAAGCCGATTGACTCCGCGGGTCACCGGTACGTAGCCCCTCCTCGATTCGAGTTGTCCGCTCGGGTACACGGTCTAGCACTCTATGAAACCGTAAGATTTTGAATATAGGTCTAGGACGATTATTTGCATCATATTTGACTTAGGGGACTCAACACAGGGGTTGGGTCCGTCTAGGACAGGTGACCCGGTATTGGAAAGACCGAGCATGTTATGTGTTGCATTTTTATTGTCCTTGATCGTTATGCGGATCGGCGGAAATCCCGAGGGTAGAAAAATTGTTGAAAAGAAAAAAAAAGAGAGAAAAATAAGATCTATAGGAAATAGGTATCCGAAAAATTTGAAAATTTGAAAAAAAAAGGTGGAACAGTTTTTGTTGAAATAATTGGTCAAATAATCTGACCGAACTACGCAAGTTTGATTCTCGCCGTTAGGTGGGATACGTAGGCAACCCTCATCGGGTCCAACCACCCCTTTCGAAAAATCAAAAAAAAATGTGTGTGTTTTTGTCAATAAAATCAAAGTGATGCCGTTTTTGAAAATAGCCGAATGTTCCGAAAGGACGCCGGAAGGCTGTTTTTGCAAAAAGACCACTTTGAATCATTTCTAATAATTTGCATGCATAGCCTTGAAATATTCCTTGTGGAAATGTTGCAAGGCCATAGCCGCAAAATCAAGTCGGGGTTCACACCCCTTTTGCAAAAATAATAAAAAAAAATGTCAATTTTTGTTTATTTTGTTATAAATAAGTCGGGTGATGCTATTCTTGCTTAAAATAAGTCGAATGTCCCTCAAAAGGACGATGGAAGGCTGGTTTTGCAAGAATAGCCACTTCGAGTCGTTTTTAAATAATTTTGGACACAGCCTTGAAATGTTCCCTCGCGGAAATGTCGAAAGGTTGTATCCGCAAAATTAAGTTTGAGTCATTGCTCAACTTTTCAAAAATATCCACTTTATCAAATAAGCCATTACATGGCCGGAATTTTGCTGAAATAGCCACATTTTTGCATTTTAACTTCCTCAGTCTTGTGTTGGCATGTGTCGGTGCTGAACGATGCCCCATAGGCCCCCAGGATAAAAAATTTGAGAAAAAGTCATTTTGTCTAAATAAGCCATTATATGGCCAATTTATGAAAATAGTCTTGTGTTGGTTTATGGTGATGCCGAACGATGCCCCATGAGCCACAGGATAAGAAAATTTCAAGTTTATCTTTCTTAAATAAATTTTGCAAAAATAGTGTCACACCTCCTTTTTACGCGCACGCGAGGGCGCGAGGGAGTTTTTTCCAATTAAAGGACAATCGAGACGGGATTAGTTTATTTAATTCAGAGTCGCCACTTGGAAAAATAATGGTGTTCCAAGTCACCGGTTTAATCCCGAACCGAGGAAATTTATGACTCTGTAATACAGTCTGCGAAACTAGAAATCTGGATAAGGAATTCTGTTAACCCGGGAGAAGGTGTTAAGCACTCCCGGATTCCGTGGTTTTAGCACGGTCGCTCAATTGCAATTTTTTGTTTCTATCTGATTCTTTTATGTATTTTAACTATGTGCTTTCAATGTTCCGCTCTTATTTTTAGAAGAATTGCGACGTTACGAAAACACATTTCGAACCGTACCGTAACCAGTACGCCTGCGACTCTAATGTATTTCAGTTTCGCCGAGAGTAAGATTCGGGTCACATAAATGCACACCCGTATTCAGGAAAGTAATTTTATTTCAAGTCGTGCCTAAAGAGTCTACCGTCTTTATTAACTTCGGAAAAGACCGTGAAATTAACTAAACGGTCTTTCCAAGGCTAAGTTTTCACCACAACTGATTAGAGGGCCCCGCGATTGTATATTTGCGTTTGGCGAGGCTCATCTCATTATTATTAGGGCCGATCCTAGGATGAACTATATTCTCTACTTGATTTATCTCTAACAAAGAAAATGTTAATCGTTTATCATTACCTACTAGTTTGATACTTTCTTTTATTTGGGCCATTCAATAGAGCCCCGACTCAAAATTGAACGCCAGAAGACGATTTCCTCTTTACTATGCTCTTAGACTACTTAAACTTCGATTTTTATTCAAATTAGCTAAGCTAATTTAGTCAACAGAAAACTTTTGTTTTATTTAAGAAAAGAATATTGAACATGTTTCCGATTTTAATCTAATCAAATTGATAACCAGCTTTCGTGTAAAGGGTCTAGATCATAGTAGACATACACGAGCTAAAGTGTACTAATAATCTAATAGCAACGGAGTGATACATCAATCGTCCTGATTCCCCTTTTGAACAAGCTATAGACAAAACAGGATTTACACGCTTATTGTCACAATTAACTACTTGAACATTGAGCATGGTACTTACTAATTCATAACTTTCGACCAAACTACCATCATTATGCCTCTATTTATTTCTACACTGGATGTTAGTTATTATACACTTTTAACTTGAACAAATTGACACCTGTAACAATATGTATTTCACTGATTCATCTATCTATTGCATAATGTGTTTCCAATAGACCATTTCTACTACAACAGGCTAGGGAAACATGAAGTTAACACAGTTACAACACATACAGCTTATTACATATTCGGGCTCTCCTTAATGAGTACACATGTATTTAACTAAGTTTTAACATGGGCTAAAAGGATATGATAAACAATAAGCTAAGTTTCATTGCTTCCATTCATGTCTACAACTTCAGACAGTAGTGAAATACCTGGAAATTGTCAAAGCAAAAGAATGTAGATCAGTTAAGCCGGTGAAACACAGCAGACAGCAGATCAACAGCAATCAGTGGCAGTCACTGCCACTATATACACAGCAACAGCAACAACCAAGATAATAACAGCAACCAGTGGCCAACCACAATCCCAACAGCAGGATTAACAACCAATCGACACACCAACAGCAAACAGCACCAGGCAACAACCAGGAGATAGAACGAAACAAAAGCCAAGAGGCAATCACAGCACCAAAATCCCACCAGTGAAGCAAACCAACAACAATAGCATGAGAGCTAAGAAGTAACAGCAAAGACAACCACAACTAAGGGACCAACAGCCACCACACAACAAGCCCAGGCAGCAACACTCGACAAACAAAGAACCAACACTACAACAATGGCCAAATACTCAACCAACAGTGACTAAGAACCAATGAAACAGTAGCCTATATATGTGTATCGAAATGTGGCTTGCTATCTATTTTTCCCTCAGGTTTTTATCTCTAAGCTATGACTGTTTTTGCTCTCCAGATATCCTCTCCAGTGTCTGTGTGTATGCCTATCAATGTCTATCAATCTCCTCCATGTTTCAGACCACCCTTAAGAGTCTATCTCCCTCCTGTTTTATAGCTAAGACAGACCCCTTGTCCCTTAAACTAATCCCCTCTCCCATCTTTGCCCATATTATTCTCTTTTACTTCCACTACTCCCTGTCTAGGCATGGGTTTGTTACTTAACATCAGTAGCAGGGGACAACTAGTGGGCTGCTCTGCTGTGGCAGTAAACCCCACTGATATTAGATTAATGATATTTAACTAACCACTTGATAGACCCCTTAAGTTTAACTAATTAAGAACCCTGCCATTCTAGGTCTGCTTAAACCTAAGCTGATTAAACTATCTGCTGATCGACACACGGTTGTAACCTACTCTTGGTCAAAATTCAAAGCAGTGATTCAAACAGCATTGAAGCACTATGACTCTGGAAATGAAGTTCAAGTGAAAAACTATACAGAACAAAAAGTGACATGTAAGCAATTTGGTTCAAATAGAGAATTAGATTCACCACAGGTTCACTTCAATCACAGCAGGCAGAATAGGAAGAAACAATACTACTGGCACGATCCAAACTACTATTCGAGTCATTCTAGTATCCAAGCATGAACATTAATGGACGACACTCATTTAATTGATTACACAGGCAATGACATTCAGCAATCAACAACAAACAATAAGAATAAATGGTTCATCCAGTGATTCGAATTGTATTTGCTAAAACTGGAAACTTATAAACTAATAAGTTACACGGCTTATAACACACACTCGACCATGAATAGAAACCAACTCGGCCAAATAAAAAGCCAGATGGAGAAAGTGAACAACAATGAGCAAAAGTTTGAACACAAAATTAATATAGTAAACCCAAGCAAACAAGAAGCCAAAGGAACAAATAAAGAAAGAAAACATACCTCCAAGACGGAATTAAGAACTAGCCGAGCGAGGTTCGAACTGAGACTCGAGACCCATTGCCTTTGGGGGATACAACGGACTTTAATCGAGTATTCCCGACTGAGAACACCCGACTAAAGTCGATTGAGGCCCCAATTGCTTCGCATTTCGGACAGAACCCAGGCCTTTATTTTTCTAGGGTTCTTGTGCTCAATTTAGGGTTCGAATGGTTCTAGTAAGATTCGAACAGAACCAAAGGTGTTTTGGGCACGAGAGACGTCAGGGGGTGCCGTGGTGTGAGTTTGGGGTGACTTGGGGTAAGTCCAGATTTTGCTCAACTCTTCGAATGGATATTCGACGCGATGGGGGATGATTCGAAGCAAACGGATCCGATATTTGGATTGGGGGTGGTCAGATGGTCACAGTGTGTTAGTTTGGTGACCGGCGGCATCGTTGCCGCCGGGTTTTCAGGCGAGGGGAGAGGGGGCGGCGGCTAGGGTTTATTGTTTTGTGAAAGAGATGAAGCTGAGAGAGAGAGAGAGGTTGAGCCGGGTTTGGCTTGGGGGGGGGCTGGGTAGGAAATTTGATTTATATACAAGATAGGAAATTCGATCCTGATCGTAGGATCATTTACGATCAACGACCAGGATCATTTTTCTTAGGGGGAACGACGTCGTGTAATGCTAATGCAAGACTGGGTCGGTCTTTGGTTGGGAATGGGTCGGGCTGTGAGGGGAAATGGCGACCGTTGGATCGAAATGATCCAATGGCTTGGATGTCTTGGCCCTTTAACGGTGTCGTTTGGGGTGTAGTGGGTTGGGACGGACTGGACCAGTGGTTTGGGCCTCTGCATGGAATTGGGTTTTGGCCCAATCTCTTCATTCTTAAAAACTAGACTCCATGATGTGTGTATATATATATATATATATATATATATATATATATATATATATATATATATATATATATATATACATATATCTATATATATATATATATTAATTTTTACTGCAATTATCCTACATGGTTACATATCACTTGATTTTGATATTAAACACTAAAATGCAAAACCTAATATATATATTTTTGTATTTTACTAATTTAAATAAATAAACACGCACGCACAAAAATGCAAAAAATGTAAGAATAAAAATAACACAAAAATCACAAAAATCATGCTTAACACCAAATTATTTTATTTTTGAATTTTCTGGGAGTGATTCTCATGTAGGGCAAAAATCACGTGCTCACAGCTGCCCCTCTTTGCGCGTAAACATGAAGAGTTTTCGTGCAAAGATAAATGAGCGGATATAAGCGATTTTTGCCCATTCGAGCACTCCGTATGAAGCATTTTGGAAAAGTTTTGACCGAACCTTGCTTCAAAGGTCTCCTACATATCCCTGGCTAACAGGGAATCAGGTCAATGTAGTTCGGGAAGTTCTGGTAGCTGGGACTACCATGACTGTTGCGATCTCGCTGTTACTGCTGTTACTGTTGTTACTGCTGTTACTGCTGCTACCACCGCTTAGCTGATCTCATTGTTACACCGTACTAAGCAACAAAAACAAAAGCTAGACTAAGTTACAGTACTACAAGTTCTTGTCTATCTTTGTAACTTGATCTTGTTGCGCTCCTTGCCATCCTGTCTGACTTGGTGTTTCTTCTGACGCTTCTTCTCTTCTGTCAGTTGTTATTTCGGCCTATCTTGATTGCCGAACTCCGACCATTGCCTCCTTCTTTACGATCTTTGAACTATTCTCCTTCGCAATCTGAGTCTATCTGTTCTGATCCTTGTTGCCTCCCTTTGCTTACGAACTTGGATTCATGCCGGAGATTTATGTTACATTCACACGCTTTCCTCAACCAAATTAAAAATAGATCGCCACTCCATTCTCCAGGCGGGCTCCCTGACTTCAACTACTACTTCAAAATTAAATCGCCACCCCATTCTCCGGGCGGGCTCCCCGACTTCAACTACAACTTCAAAATTAAATCGCCACTCCATTCTCCGGGCGGGCTCCCTGACTTCAACTACTACTTCAAAATAAATCGCCACTCCATTCTCCAGGCGGGCTCCCCGACTTCAACTACTACTTCAAAATTAAATCGCCACTCCATTCTCCGGGCGGGCTTCCTGACTTCAACTACTACTTCAAAAAAATCGCCACTCCATTCTCCAGGCGGGCTCCCCGACTTCAACTACTACTTCAAAATTAAATCGCCACTCCATTCTCCGGGCGGGCTCCCCGACTTCAACTACAACTTCAACATTAAATCGCCACTCCATTCTCCGGGCGGGCTCCCCGACTTCAACTACTACTTCAAAATTAAATCGCCACTCCATTCTCCGGGCGGGCTCCCCGACTTCAACTACAACTTCAACATTAAATCGCCACTCCATTCTCCGGGCGGGCTTCCCGACTTCAACTACAACTTCAACATTAAATCGCCACTCCATTCTCCGGGCGGGCTTCCCCTGACTTCAACTACTTCAAAATAAATCGCCACTCCATCCTCCAGGCGGGCTCCCTGACTTCAACTACAACTTCGACATTAAATCGCCACTCCATTCTCCAGGCGGGCTCCCCGACTTCAACTACAACTTCAAAATTAAATCGCCACTCCATTCTCCGGGCGGGCTCCCCGACTTCAACTATTTCAAAATTAAATCGCCACTCCATTCTCCAGGCGGGCTCCCTGACTTCAACTATTACTTCAAAATTAAATTGCCACTCCATTCTCCAGGCGGGCTCCCTGACTTCAACCACTACTTCAAAATTGAATCGCCACTCCGTTCTCCAGGCGGGCTCCCTGACTTCAACTACAACTTCAACATTAAATCGCCACTCCATTCTCCAGGCGGGCTCCCCTGACTTCAACTACAACTTCAAAATTAAATCGCCACTCCATTCTCCAGGCGGGCTCCCTGACTTCAACTATTTCAAAATTAAATCGCCACTCCATTCTCCAGGCGGGCTCCCTGACTTCAACTATTACTTCAAAATTAAATTGCCACTCCATTCTCCAGGCGGGCTCCCTGACTTCAACCACTACTTCAAAATTGAATCGCCACTCCATTCTCCAGGCGGGCTCCCTGACTTCAACTACAACTTCAAAATTAAGTCGCCACTCCATTCTTCAGGCGGGCTCCCTGACTTCAACTACTACTTACTGATTTCCTCCTATCCTGATTACCTTCCTTTGCCTTTTGTATCATATCCTTGTTCCTGCATTACCTCTCGGACCACCTTCTCTTCTGAATCATCCTGTCTTGGAATTTCTTTCCCCCGGTCGTATTATTTTTCTTCTGGCTGCTGGGGATATTTTTGGAACTGTTTACTCGCCTGCTGGGGGGTGATGCTGCTCTGAGGAAGTATTCTTTGTTTCCTTCACCCCTCATTCTCTTCCTTCTTCCCCTACCTCTTCTGGGACTCACGCTTTTGTTTCCTTGATCAAATTATAGGATGTAATACTGCTGGGGGAATCTCGAAGCCATTTTTTCTTTTTCCAATAACTGCCGGGGATGATACCCGGCTCAAAGATCACCCCGTCTTGTGTTGCTTTCTACACTTATCCTCTGAGTCTTGCTTTCCAGAAAATTTTCGCAACAGGAGAAAATTTTCTGCCCCAGTGTGATAAACTTCTGGACGGTATGCTTTTCTGCCGTCGGACCCTCTTTTCCTGCTTTAAATCAAAGAAAAATCGTTAGTTTCAAAACGCCGCGAGTGGTCGTGCCATTCTTGTTGAGGCCATTCTCTTTCAGCTGCTTGGCCTCTCTCGAACTTTGAGGACGACGTTGACGCTTGCTTGGGAAGATGCTTTTTCCATGAACGACCTCTCATCTTTCCTTTTATTCCACTCTTTGGTTTGGTCCGACTCTTTTTAGCCGGTGATCTATTGCGTGAAATCATCTTTCGGACATGCCACATGTGTCCATCATACTCCATAATTCTTGCGAACCTTCCACTCAGCCTGTCATCCCAATCTTACTATCGTAACGACTTCTGTCTTATTGCCTTGTTCCATGCCTATTCACTTTCAATATATTGCTTTGGGAGACTTGGTAGTAAGCTTTGAAAAATCAATTTTCGAAAATGAAAGAAAAGAAAAGAGTACTGACCGCAAATGACAAAAGAAAAGAAAAACTTTTCTGAACTCAAAAATAAGAAAACTTATCTGAATGTGTGCCTGATCCAATGGTTATGCCGCGCCTTTGAGATTAAACTACCCAGTCTATTCATGTCAATCACTTTCTGATACCGCGTCCTGCTAGAGGTAAACGGGTGTCCCAACCTTGTCTCATGCAGACATCTTGTAACCATCTCGTCCTGTCACCTCACAGTGCCCTTCAAAGGGTTTTCACTAATGAGATTCTCTCATTTCTCTCTATCTCCCGTCGCCTTAGGGTGCCCGTAAAGGTTTTCACCGTAAGACTCTCTCATTTTACTTCTCTCAACTTCCTTCGCCTTAAGGTGCCCGCGAGGGTTTTCACCGTTAAGACTCTCTCATTTATGCTTTCTTTCCTCGCGGCGGGGTATCACCCCTGAGATTCCCTCTAGAGCGTTATCCCCTTTCGGCTTGTGCATCCCGAATTCAATCGAGGGTCGGGATGTCACTCTTGGCTTTCATTCACATGCCTTGGCACTTCTCAAATACTGATCGAGAGGTCTTTCTGGTTCTTGATATGGTTTTTGCGCGTGAGGTTGAAGAAAGGGGTTTAGCCTCAACGGTTAGCTTATTACAACTTTCGGAATCCACACTATCTTTCCAACGAAGCAATGACTTCTGCCCCAGTTTTGTTGCTTGGGGGATTTTTGATTTTTATTTTATTATGACCGAGCCGTGTGGCGCCTACGTATCCTTCTTGAGGAATCAGGTCGAACGTAGTTCACTTTTTCTTGTATTACTTTTTTGTTTCTTTTCTATTCTGTTACACATCTTCCTTGATGATTCCGAAAGAGGGTATATGAAAGAATAACTAAGGCTCAAATGGGGAAACAAAGGTTAAAGTGTTTGGGTAGCAGAAAAATTGCCTCTGTCATTTCATTCTCCGAAAAAATGCCAAGTACACACAAACGAAACCAAACGTTGACAAATGCATTAAAGAATTACACATAATATCTCTTAACTGCATCAGAATTAATAGCCATATCGGTGCATCTTCCCTCGACATCCGTCAGACATAGAGCGCCGTTGGATAATACTCTAGTCACCACAAAAGGTCCCTGCCAATTCGGAGCGAACTTGCCTTTCGCTTCGGCCTGATGGGGTAGAACCCTCTTCAGCACATGCTGTCCCACTTCAAATCTCCCGGGACGTACCTTCTTGTTGTATGCTCTCGCCATTCTCCTTTGATACAATTGGCCGTGACATACTGCTGTCAATCTCTTTTCATCGATCAAGCTCAGTTGCTCTAATCGGGTTTTGACCCATTCGTCGTCGTCAATCTCAGCTTCAGCGACAATTCGGAGGGATGGAATTTCAACTTCTGCGGGTATTACTGCTTCGGTCCCGTATACCAACAAGTAAGGAGTTGCACCTACCGAGGTCCGGACGGTAGTGCGATAACCCAACAGTGCAAATGGTAACTTTTCATGCCATTGCCTAGATCCTTCTACCATTTTCCTCAATATCTTCTTTATGTTCTTGTTTGCTGCCTCGACCGCACCATTTGCTTTTGGGCGATACGGTGTGGAATTTCGGTGTGTAATCTTGAACCGTTGACATACCTCTTTCATCAATCCACTGTTAAGATTTGCACCGTTATCTGTAATGATCATCTTTGGGATTCCGAACCTACAAATGATGTGGGAGTGTACGAAGTCCACTACCGCCTTCTTGGTCACTGATTTGAATGTTTTGGCCTCCACCCACTTGGTAAAATAATCAATCGTTACCAGAATGAACCTGTGACCGTTGGAAGCTGCATGCTCAATAGGTCCAATAACATCCATACCCCATGCGACAAACGGCCATGGTGCGGGACATTGTATGCAATTCAGTCGGCGGAGAATGAATCAAATCTCCGTGTATCTGACACCGATGGCATCTTCGCACGAAACTTATACAATCCCGCTCCATAGTGAGCCAATAATATCCTGCTCGAAGAATCTTCTTTGCCAATACGTATCCGCTCATGTGTGGTCCGCAAACTCCCGAGTGTATATCCGTCATAACTGTTGTGGCTTGACTTGCATCTATGCATCTCAATAATCCCAAGTCTGGGGCTCTTTTGTACAGCACCCCTCCACTAAGGAAAAATCCGTTCGCCAAACGCCGAATAGCTCGCTTTTGATCTCCAGTTGCTTGCTCTGGGTATACTCCTAACCTGAGGTATTCCTTGACATCATGAAACCACGGTTCACCATCCACCTCTTCCTCTATTACATTACAATAAGCATGTTGATTCCGGACATGGATATGTAACGGATCGACACGAACCTTGTCCGGGTGATGTAGCATTGATGCTAAAGTAGCCAACGCGTCGGCAACCTCATTATGCATCCTTGGGATGTGCCTGAATTCTACCGATCGAAAGCGTTTGGTCAAATCATGCAAACACTGACGATATGGGATAAGCTTTAAATCTCTGGTTTCCCATTCTCCCTGAATCTGATGTACCAGAAGGTCCGAGTCCCCCAAGACCAAGACGTCCTGTACGTCCATGTCCACCGCTAATCGCAACCCCAAGATACATGCCTCGTACTCGGCCATATTGTTGGTGCAATGAAAACGCAGTTGAGCAGTAACAGGATAATGATGTCCTGTTTCAGATATGAGCACAGCCCCTACTCCGACTCCTTTTGCGTTTGCCGCTCCATCGAAGAAGAGCTTCCATCCTGGATCCTTGGTTAGTTCCAACCCCTCAATCTGCAATACTTCCTCATCTGGAAAATACGTCCTCAAAGGTTCGTATTCGTCATCAACGGGATTTTCAGCTAAGTGATCGGCTAGGGCTTGAGCTTTCATAGCCGTCCTTGTCACGTATATGATGTCGAATTCCGTAAGTAATATTTGCCACTTTGCTAACCTCCCTGTAGGCATGGGTTTCTGGAAAATATACTTCAACGGATCCAGACGCGAAATGAGGTAAGTGGTGTAAGAAGACAAGTAGTGTTTCAGCTTTTGGGCTACCCAAGTCGGGGCGCAACATGTCTTTTCTAGATGAGTGTACTTGACCTCGTGGACTGTGAACTTCTTACTGAGGTAGTAAATGGCCCGTTCCTTCCTGCCGGTAAGATCATGTTGCCCCAGTACGCAGCCAAACGAATTCTCCAAGACCGTCAGATAAAGAATCAGGGGTCTACCTGGCTCAGGCGGAACTAGTACGGGTGGATTTGACAGATACCCTTTGATCCGGTCAAACGCTTCCTGACATTCTGCCGTCCATTCTATCGCGGCGTCTTTCTTCAATAGGCGGAATATGGGTTCACAAGTTGCCGTAAGCTGGGCAATAAACCTACTGATGTAATTCAACCTTCCCAACAGACTCATTACCTCTGTTTTATTCTTCGGCGGGGCTAACTCCTGAATGGACTTGATTTTGGATGGGTCCAACTCAATGCCCCGTCGGCTGACGATGAATCCTAGCAACTTTCCTGACGGAACTCCGAATGCACATTTGGCCGGATTAAGCTTGATGTCGTACCTTCGGAGTCTTTGAAAGAACTTCCTGAGGTCAGCAACATGGTCTTCTTGACGCCTAGATTTTATGATCACATCATCCACGTACACCTCAATTTCCTTGTGTATCATGTCATGGAATACCGTAGTCATCGCCCTCATATAGGTTGCCCCTGCATTCTTCAAACCGAACGGCATCACTCGGTAGCAATAAGTCCCCCATGGTGTGATAAAAGCCGTCTTTTCTGCGTCTTCTTCATCCATCAAAATCTGATGATATCCCGCATAACAGTCCACAAAGGATCCAATCTCGCGTCCGGCGCAATTATCAATCAGGATATGGATATTGGGAAGTGGGAAATTATCCTTAGGGCTTGCCTTGTTGAGATTGCGATAGTCCACGCATACCCTGATCTTTCCGTCTTTCTTTGGCACCGGTACTACGTTGGCCAACCATTCAGGGTATCGAGTGACACGAATGACTTTCGCCTGCAACTGCTTGGTTACCTCCTCCTTAATCTTCACACTCATCTCCGTCTTGAATTTCCGCAGCTTTTGCTTGACGGGAGGATATGCCGGATCAGTGGGTAATCTATGAACCACTAGATCAGTGCTGAGTCCTGGCATGTCGTCGTACGACCATGCGAAAATATCTTTAAACTCCATGAGTGTTTTGATCAATTCTTCTCTCGGATTGGGTTCAATATGGACACTTATCCGGGTTTCTTTGACGTCATCAGCATTCCCTAGATTAACGGCCTCGGTATCATTTAAGTTCGGTTTGGGCTTTTCCTCGAAGTGACTTAATTCTTCACCGATTTCTTCCACGGCTTCATCATCGCCGTACTCTGACTCACTCTCGTCACTTCTTATTTCATGTGTTATTATTTCCAAACCCGATTGACTTTCTAGACTGGGTTGATTAATCTTTAAGCATGCCATATCATTAAGATCAGTTGCAAGAAGGCTGTTCGGAAAAGTAAAAAGAAGAAAAGATAAACAAAATTAGACACGAAGGAACCAACTTTCATTGATGGGAATTGTACAAAGGGGAAAACAAACTGCAAACTTAAATCAAAAATAAACAAAACGAACGGGATTTTACTCCGGGGACAAACCCCCAATACAAAATTTCGAAAGAAAGACAATCCAAGACAAACTACCAAGACTCCTTCCGGACAGGGAGAGGAGTAGCCTTCCAGTTATTCAGTTTTGCCTTTGGTCCCACAAATTGTATATCGGCATGACTGGATCCTTCACCGTCCTCGAGCATACATACATCCGTGAATAGGTTCTCGAATTTCCTGAAGAACTCTTCATCTGGCCTGATCGTAGGACCGGGAATCCTTGGCGCTGGATGTCCTCTTGCTCCGGACCTGACAAAAGATTGGGAGAGGCGTGGAACAGGCTTTGGGAGCACCCATGTTTTCTGCTTGCTCCTCTTTGCTCGCCGGATGTCCTCCGAGGTTGGCTGGAATCCCAAGCCGAAGGTTCCCAAGTTTTCGACCACTGATACCGGTTGTATAATTCCTTGCAGAGATGCACCTAGACCTTTACCGGGTATGAAACCATGTCTCAACATTTCATGCGCCACCATGACATCCGCAGTAATTGTTCTGTCGCCGGGAATGCATTTCCCTTCCGGAACTCGATTGGCGGACACCACATCGCAGACCTGATATACCCACGGCCCAACATCTTCTTCTGTTTCAACAAAGGGAATGATGGTGCCTGATTGTGGATCGTTCTCTCCATGTACGACGATCTCCTGCTGGTCCCATTCAAACTTGACGAGCTGGTGTAAGCTGGACGGAACTGCTCTTGCGGCATGAATCCATGGTCGCCCTATTAGGAGGTTATATGACACCACCATGTCCAGCACCTGGAATTCCATGGTGAACTCCACCGGCCCGATTGTCAAGACTAGCACTATGTCACCAACCGACGCTTTGCCTCCTCCGTCGAACCCTCGGACACATACCCTGTTCTCGCGTACCCTGCCGATGTCTACCTTCAATTTGCCCAGTGTAGAGAGAGGACAAATGTTAGCACTGGACCCATTATCGACCAAGACTTTGGTAACCACCGCCTCTTCACACTTCACCGTAAGATATAAAGCCCTGTTATGCTCAGTGCCTTCCTCAGGCAACTCGTCATCGGTGAAGGTGATCCGATTTGCTTCGAAGATCCTATTGGTGATCTTCTCCAAATGGCTCACCGAGATTTTATCCGGTACATGTGCCTCATTCAGGACTTTCATCAATGCTTGCCGATGTTCTTCAGAATGTATCAGCAAGGATAGCAATGATATTTGCGCCGGAGTCTTCTTCAACTGCTCTAAGACGGAGTAGTCGTGCAGCTTCATCTTTTTCAAGAATTCTTCTGCTTCTTCATCAGTGACCGGCTTTTTCAATACTGCCGGAGTGGTCTTCCTCAATTCCGCAGGGGCAAAACATCTCCCCGAGCGGGTCAACCCTCGGGCTTCACAAACTTCCTCTTTCACCTCCTTTCCTCTGTAGGTCGTTGTAATCCGAGCATAATTCCATGGGACAGCCCGGCTATCGGTTACTGGCAACTGTGTTGCCGGCCGGATGATGAAAGGATCCATTCGAACGCCTGCTACTGTAAAAATGGGCTTGATTGCTGCCCCTGGTACAACTATCTTGGCTTCCCCCGGCTTCACCGGTACTTCGTTCACACTTCCCTTTCTTGCTTCCGACCCTCCTGGTATGTCCTTCTTGCAACTGGGTGACTCATCAAGGCTTGGCCCTTTTCTCGTTCCTACCCCGCTAGACTTAATCATCATTACAGTCTGAGAGGCTTTCTCCTTTCCTTCCTCCGCCCGTACCAACTCGATCATGTTGGTCTCATGATGAGTTGGAAGCGGGTTTTGGTTGATGTTGGGCTCTGTTGGAGTCTGGACCTCAATCCTGCGAGTGTCAATGAGCTCCTGGATGGCCGTCTTTAGCCTCCAACACTTTTCTGTATCGTGCCCCGGACATCCCGAGCAGTAGGCACAATTCACTGAATGGTCCAGGTTCTTCGGGAGGGGGTTTGGTAGCTTAGCTTCAACCGGATTGAGCAATCCTACTTGCTTCAACCGGTGGAACAGACTGGTGTAAGACTCTCCTAAGGGAGTGAAAGTCTTTGGCCTCGGCGCCCTGTCGCCCCTGAATGCCTGGTTCGGACGGAAACTCGCGCCCGAGGGGTTTCTGTAAGCTCTTGGGGGTGGATGATTGTTCTGGGGGTTCGGTGCACGCCACGGTGCATGAACAGGAGGTGCAGAATAGGACTGTGCATGGTGGACAGTAAAATGGGGATCAGGTGCGGGATAGTAATGTTGCGGGTGGCTATATGGGTTGTGAGAGTAATTTTGGTGGTGAGGTTGGGGTGGGCTATATTGGGGTGCGGGGCCTCTATTTCTGAACCATGCCCCGGACTCGACGGCCGCAACTTCCTCTCTCCTCTTTTTCCCCAGCACTCCTCCAGTACCACTTTGGATAGCCTGAGTGGTGGCTTTCAGTGCCTGAGTAGCTCATGATCTTGTTGGCCTTCAAACCCTCCTCGATCATACCCCCCATTTTTATCACCTCGGTGAATGATTTGCCTACGGACGTTACCAGATGTCCGAAGTAGGTGGGCTCTAATGTCTGCAAGAAGTAGTCCACCATCTCGCTCTCTCGCATCGGTGGATCCACCCTGGCCGCCTGTTCCCTCCATCGGAAACCAAATTCCCTGAAGCTTTCAGCAGGCTTCTTCTCTATTTTTAGCAATGATAGGCGGTCGGGGATTATCTCAAGATTGTATTGGAACTGGCCGATAAAAGCTTGAGCCAGATCATCCCACGTAAACCATCTACTGGGATCCTGTCTAGTGTACCACTCCAACGCCGATCCTCCCAGACTCTGGCCGAAGTAGGCTATCAGAAGCTCGTCCCGTCCTCCGGCCCCTCTCATTTTACTGCAAAACCCCCGCAGGTGGGCCACCGGGTCACCATGCCCCTCGTATAGGTCGAATTTGGGCATTTTAAATCCTGCTGGCAATTGGACGTCCGGAAATGGACACAGATCCTTATAGGCGACGCCGACCTGGTTGCCTAAACCGTGCATGTTCCTGAAGGATTGCTCCAGGCTTTTAACTTTTCCGGCAACTTCCTCGTGTTCCGAACTTTGGAAGTGTTTTTCCGGTTCGGCCGGATTATCCGAGTGAGGTGTATGTGATTGTGGTTCGGGAGCCCTGAAAGTAGGCTCCGGAGGATAGTAAGAGTTGTCATGGATCCGAACATATGGCTCGCCGGCCGGCCTTGGCAGAGGAGCAAGTGGAGGTGCTACAAAAACGGGGGTGACTGGAGGAGGATTTGGTTTGGTCGGTGGAATGTGGGTGGCATATGGATTTTCCCCCCGAAAGTATGGATAGCTCGGGGCGCTTGTTGAAGGATCGACGGGCGGATGTTCCGGAGCCGAGGCGAGAGTAGGGCGGTTCGGTGAAGATTGTTCCCTGGCCCAGGCCAGGTGCATCTCTGTTATCTGTTGTTTTAACCGGTCTACTTCTTCCTTCATGATTTGTAGCTCGGACTTTTCTTCTTCGAGACTCTTGCCAGAACTAGACATGCTTACTGTAACCGGTCCTTTGGATCTAGTACGGTAGTGATGGCTGGCCAGGATATTCTGTCAAACCAACTGCTAAACTTTCCTGGAAATTGTCAACAAACTTGTTAGTTCACCGAGTTTGACAGATATGTTATAGCACGTTGGATGCAATGCACCTAACCAAATAACCCTTTCTACGTGTACTCTTTAACATGCGTCATTCCGCCCCTTTTTCTTTTTCTTTTTCTTTTTCTTTTTCTTTTTTTTTTTTTTTTTTTTCTTTTTCGACTATCTTTGCAAGCCTTATTGTTATTTAGCCTTTGGATTCTTTTTCTTTCCTTTTAGTGGTGGTCGAATCTTATGTGGATTGCCTACGTATCACGACCCCGCGTGAATCAGACCGAGCGTAGTTCTGGTAACAAGATTGTGGCAAAATTCAGTAACTTTTATATCAAATAAAACCGTGTGGTTACAAAACACGTCTTACAACAATCAGCAAAACAAAAGAAAATGCTTGACTCGGGAAAGTAAAAAAATGCCAGCTAGCTTGACTCAACATTTCAAAATACATTTTCAATCAAAAATCTAATGCCCTAAAATCCCTGGGGGCCTGCGAGGCATCATTCGGCCTTGCCGCAGGCCTTGGTGTGAGGTCCTTGTGCAGTTCCCTCAACTCTTCCATGATCCGATGAACATAACCCATAATTGAAGCGAAAAGGTCGGCGCGGGGCATTCGTTCACAAGCTAGGCACTTCATGGTGACATAGTGCCCGATTTCTCCAATTCTATCCTTGATCATGTCCCTTTCTCCGAGTAGCCGCTCTATTTGCTGGTTTTTCGCCCCCAATCTTCGAGCATTGTTGGTGACTTGGTCTAGGAGCCTATCCACTTGTCCTTGCAGTCGGGCCATCAAATTGTGGCAACGGTCGAGGTCCGTTCTGGCATCTTGGGCTTGCTTGAAAACCCGCTCTCTGAGGACAACATTTGCTTCCCTTAAACTGGTGACGATATCAGTGTAATCCTCTTCTACCCGTTGTAGGTGAAGTGCATGTTGATGTGCCTCCTTTCTCCAGCCAGCTCGGATCCTCACTATTTGGGCCTTAGACTCTTCCAATTCTCTTTGGACATCGGCAACCTGGCTTTTCAAACCCTTTATCAATTTTTTGTCTGCCCGACTCCTCAACTGTCTGTCAGCATCCCTTTTCATTTGCTGGATTTGAGCTCTCATAAAGTCATTTTCTTGCGCCAACTTCTTTTTATCTCCTTCGTTGGCGGCGGCTTGCACATCCCTTTCAAATTGAAGATCTTGGACCCGTTGCTCTATCTTGCCGATCCTGGTTTTGTAAACCTCTTCCTTAGCCAACCAGTCCCATTGGTCTTGGGACGCTTCAGCAAATTCCCTGAGGTGAGGTCTTTTGGCTGGTCTTTCCCCCGACGTCTCTCCTTTGTACCAAGTAAGATATCTAGGTGCAACCTCTCCTCTAGCTCGGTCGTGCACACAAGTGTTTGCCTCTAGATATTGGCATTTGCTCCAGATCTGGCGGACCCTCGCTTCCGGGAATTGACCGTCGGGACCAATTTCAATAACATGGGTACTCAGGTCTTCTTCTTTGGGTACTATCTGACACCTCCCGAGCTGTCTCAACACCCGATGGGGCGCATAAGGTTGAATGCTTTTAAGTCCCATTAAGAGAAAGGGGGACTTAGCTGCTGGCATGTACACGATTCTGTCTATCCGCAACCAACCCAACGTCCATTGTATTTGGCTTGCGTTGAGAGCCTGAAAGTATGCCCTCCATGCCAATGTTCCTTCAGGCAAGACGACCCTATCAATCCTTGTGTAGAATTCGCTTATGCAAGTTTTCTCAACTAGACCATATCTCAAGAAATGAGTGCGACGACACAGGTGCTCGATCATCCACATTTGCAGCAGTAAATTACAGCCTTCGAAAAAATCTCCCCCGGCTTTGCAGATTGTGAGGGCTCGATATATGTCTGACAGTATCATAGGAGCAAGAGTACTCTCGCTTTGGTCAAGCAAAGTACTGACGACTCCGGCTAACTTTATATCAATGTTCCCGTCTTTCCTCGGGAATACCACGAGTCCTAAAAAGGCTATCATGAAAGCAACTCGTCTGTGCTCCTCCCATTTCGGGCGATTACCCTTGCTGCATAATTTGTTTTCTGGGTCGTCGAAACCTCCCGCATGACCGTACCTTTGATAGATGAAGTCCAAAGTACAAAACCCTCGTGCTAGATCCGGGTTACGTACCGTCCTGGCCGTCTTTAGTGAGTCTAAAAACCGGTGTACGGCGACAACCCTGGGGGCGATTAGATATTGCTGCCCCAATGGTATATCAGTGTTTCCAATGTATCCGGTCATTTCCTCAACAGTTGGGGTGAGCTCGAAGTCCGAGAAGTGAAAGACATTGTGCGCGGAGTCCCAATATGTGACTAAGGCTCTTATGATGTCCCCCCGGGGTTTTATTTCAAGCAGACCCGGGAGACCTTTCAAATACTTTTTAACCTCATCCCGTCCTCCTTGGCCTAGATCATTCCACCATAGCCGTATTTGTACCGGAATTTTAGTCATGAGTGAAAAGGGTTCATTTTGAATCGTGCTCATCCTGCACATTTATTTAAAGAAATCGATCATTTTGGCTGGCAATGATTTTTTCAAAATTTACAGATTTTGGTATATATTTCTGAAGAAATGGCAAGTTGGACCCGACGGGGGTTGCCTACGTATCTCACTTCCGGTGAGAATCAAACTCGCGTAGTTCGGTCCGTCAAGACAAACTATTTCTTTTATTGACCGACAAAACACACTTTGTTAAGAAATACGTTTTCCTTTATTGACCGACAGAGAAAACACATTTTGTCAAAAAACACATTTTCTTTCATTGACCGACAAAAAAAACACATTTTGTTAAGAAACCCGTTGTCGTCAAAGTCAACCTTCCGTTGTCTCTTGTTAACAAACTATTGGTTTTGTTGGTAAGACCCATTTTTGTATTTTCTGAAAATATCCATTTACCCACACTGTTTCCTTTTTTTTTCGTTTCTCCTCAGTATTTAAAAGCCGGTCAGCATGCAAGTTCGAATAAATGCTTGAAACAAACATGGCATGGCAAGATGGTCTTTCATTTCAGGTTGCCTGTCCTAGACGGACCCAACCCCTGTGTTGAGTCCCCTAAGTCAAATGCAACATGATGCAAATAAGCGTTCCTACTAGGGATCCGGCATGAAGTTACGTTATTCTAAGTTTAAAAACCTTGGGTATGTGTTCTAGACCGTGTACCCGAGCGGACAACTCGAGTTGAGGAAGGAGCTCCTTTCCGGGAACCAAAAGGCCAACCGGCTTAGAAACTTTCCGAGCCTCTTCATTATTTCGGGTATGACACTAACAGAATAGGGAGTCTCAACCAGTGAGCACATCCCCGGGGTGAGAAGTGAAGGGTTTGCGGCACAGTTTTATATACAGTTCACGTAATATCAAAGCGGTAAACATATAACAGTTTGTATGTACAGTGCAGCTAGTATCAAAGCGGTAGACATGTAGCACGTTAATTAAACATGTAATAGAATCAGATGTAGACAAAATAACAATTTAAATGAGCTCGAGTTCTTAAACCTTGAACCGAAGTTCTGGGCATTATCCCCAGCAGAGTCGCCAGAGCTGTCACACCTCCTTTTTACGCGCACGCGAGGGCGCGAGGGAGTTTTTTCCAATTAAAGGACAATCGAGACGGGATTAGTTTATTTAATTCAGAGTCGCCACTTGGAAAAATAATGGTGTTCCAAGTCACCGGTTTAATCCCGAACCGAGGAAATTTATGACTCTGCAATACAGTCTGCGAAATTAGAAATCTGGATAAGGAATTCTGTTAACCCGGGAGAAGGTGTCAGGCACTCCCGGATTCCGTGGTTTTAGCACGGTCGCTCAATTGCAATTTTTGTTTCTATCTGATTCTTTTATGTATTTTAACTATGTGCTTTCAATGTTCCGCTCTTATTTTTAGAAGAATTGCGACGTTACGAAAACACATTTCGAGCCGCACCGTAACCAGTACGCCTGCGACTCTAATGTATTTCGGTTTCGCCGAGAGTAAGATTCGGGTCACATAAATGCACACCCGTATTCGGGAAAGTAATTTTATTTCAAGTCGTGCCTAAAGAGTCTACCGTCTTTATTAACTTCGGAAAAGACCGTGAAATTAACTAAACGGTCTTTCCAAGGCTAAGTTTTCACCACAACTGATTAGAGGGCCCCGCGATTGTATATTTGCGTTTGGCGAGGCTCATCGTCTCATTTTTATTTAAGGTCAAACTAACGTGACTATGATTTTTTCTACTTAATTGGTCTCTAATAATAAACAAAGGTCCTAATTTATTATTATTAAGAAATGTTATAGCCTATCAATTAAACATTAACGGGCCAAGTGTCATTTTATCCTTAGGTCCGAGGAACTCAATTTATGCATGCTAGGTTAATTTTTCCAACATGCTGGGCCTGAGATAGGCCCCAAAAGAAGGGCAGAACCGGCCATACAAGCATACTATTTTGATACCTCTAACAGTCAACACTTGGAACAATATTGTTCATAGTCCAATATTAAAAAGAGTTGTGTTTGAACTATCTTATCTAATATCAAATATAAGTTCATTCATGATGAGTCTGTCTCTTTAACATTACAAATATTAAATGAAAACTAAGGCATTCTATAGTAAAATATCATCACTTGATTCTGCAAAGTAATACATATGCGATTATCGAACTTCCTATTGCCAGGGGGTAGAGTATACCTGGAAATTGGAAAAATGAAGGAGTAAGAGATCAGCTATAGCAGTGATGGCAATAGTAGCAGCGAATAGCAATAGTAGCAGTGAATAGCAATAGCCAAACACAACAGCAAACGACCAATGGACAACCAGCAAACCAGTAATAGCCCAACCCCAACACACTCAAGTGAACCAGATACAACGCTCAGCAACAAAGAACCAACCAGCAAACACACAACAACCCCAGGCAGCAACAAACTCAATCACAGCAGTAGCAACAACTAATGGTAGCAATCGAATGAACCAGCAGCCTATACCAAGACTAATCACAACACTCAACCCAGGCAGTAACAAAAGAGCAGCAACAAATGGACCAAGAGCAACAACGATGCTGACCAACAGCCTCGAATGAGTACCTCAGCAACAACAATGGCCAAATGACTCAAACACTGAAGCAAACAATCGGAGCAATGACCACAAATCCTATCAAACAGTAGCCTTTTCTCTTCAGCTATTACTCTCCAGTGGGACTGTTTTCTTTTCTCTCCAGATACTCTCAAGTCTGTATATCTAATGTGTATCTATGAATATGCTGCTGTTTTGCTTCTCCAGGATGCTCTCAAGTCTGTCTCTATAATCTGTGTCTGTGTGTGCCTATCAAATGTATCCTATTTATAACCAAAAACAAACCTAGGACATCCAGATTTTGCAGAGACAGTCCCTTGCCCATCCCCTCTTGACAGAGCCCATCCTCCTATCATATGTCTAAGTATGGTCCTATTATTTAAACAATGGCTTTTGTCCAGACATGGCTAAGTGTCCTGCTGTAACAGCAGGTTCCACTAACTTAACTCATGGGCAAGGTATTTTTAAATCCTAAGAAATGCCAATTCTGTTAATCTCTAATTAACAAACCCCAGATTCTGATCCAATTACAGTCCTCATATGCACTACACTTCATTAGTTACCCCCTTCAATCCTTAACTAACAACAACTAATTCAATTCATCACTTAGTTAATCAACAGTTCAAAAGAAAGAAAAATCTCGATCCAAACAGTGATTCACAATGTGATTTACAGTGTCAAGTTCTGCCACAAAACTCCAATAAACAGACCTACGAGATTAATCAACAACATTCGTATAATTCACATAAGGAACAACAATCAATCATCGACTTAGTGATTCGAAGTGCTCAGGCAAACGAAGCATGAAAAAATGCAGAATTCACTACTTGACAGTATCGTTTACAGCCAATTCGTGTTTCTATATCGCAATCTACTCCGACATATAAGCAAAACAAGAATGACCAAATAAAAGGTCTTACGGTGTAGAAGCAGGAAAGATTAAAATCAAACACCCAACAGATAGAAACGAACAACTATAATGAACACAACAACAAAACAAAAGGAAGAGAATGAGAAATGGGATACCTCAAGAAATTGGACGGACTCGGCTCAAAAGACTTCGAGTTTGCACTCTTTTGAAGTAAACAGACTTTAATTGAAGTGTTTTTCAAATGAAAAACACTCCAATTAAGGTCTATTGCCTTCAAACACCATTGACTCGACGCAATCCCTAATTTTTGGGTTCTAGGGTTCTTGAGGCGCGGATTTAGGGCTTTGACATTTCTGGTAAGATTCGAACCAAACCAAGGGTGGTTTGGGTGTGAGGGTGGTGTGAGGAGTCACCGGTGTGAATTTGGGGTGGTTTGGCGTAAGTTCGAGTCGACTCGAATCTTCAAATGAAGATTCGAGGAGTTCTGGAGTGATTCGAGGTAAGGGGAGGCTGGATTCGTAATGAGGGGGGTGAGGGGAAGATTTGGTGTTAAGATGGAGGTGTTTGGCCTACCGGAACCGCCGTGAGGCGATTTCCGGTAGGCGGAGTGCGGCGGGGGACGGTGGAGAGCTCTGAGGGAGATGAAGGGAGAGGAGGGGTCTGGCTTGGGGGGGCGGGGTAAGGAAAGGAGTTTATATATGTTTTGAGTAGTTAAATCCTGATCGTTGGATCAAACTTGATCAACGATCAGGATTCTCTCATTTAAACCAAACGGTGCCGTTTGGTTAAGTCCTAGGCCGAATGAATTTTGGAATTAACGGATTAATCTGGGCCGTTGGATAATAAAATCCAACGGTCCAGATCAAGCGTTACATAGGCTGAAACTGGACTGGTATGGGATTCGTTTGGGCCTGGTTTTCCTGGACTGAACTATGGCCCAATTCGATCTCATTGCTACACATATATATATGTACATGTATATATATATATATATATATATATATATATATATATGCATACAATTATCCCACACAATTATATATCACCTAAAAATGTAAATCACATGACTTCGATATCAAACACTAAAAATGCAAAACTTAGCATATATTTTTTGTATTTTTTAATTTAAATAAATAAACGTGCACACAAAAGATAAAATAACACAAAAATCACAAAAATCATACCCAACACGAAACTATTTTTATTTTTGAATTTTCTGGGAGTACTTCTCAAGTAAGGCAAAAAT
>JASVEL010012801.1:0-158629 GCA_032618575.1 Nicotiana noctiflora
CTATGCATAATTGATTATTAGATAACTTTAACCAAAATGATACTTACTCGATCAAAATACCGACTTTTAAATTCTTAACCTAATTTCTTGATTTTTATTATACCATATATATTTTTATGAGAATTTTTTCACAAAGCACGTTCTTTAAGACCTAATTAGCAATAAATAGAAATTCTTTCCTATATTATGTGGTATAAATATGTTTTACGGTAATTGATGATGTATATAATGTATTAAACGTATTGTATTCAATAATACACCATGAAATGACGCCGCACAAACATGGATTCCAGTAAAACTAGATCTGTATTAAGATGTATTAATCTGTATTTAGCGTAAAAAAAGTAACGTATCTGCGCAATTTATGGGACGGTGAAGAAGATAAAAACGGAAGGAAATCAAAACAAATTTGATTTTCCTAATTTTAGTTAACAACTTAAAGATACAATATTTGCTTTTCCTTCTATCGATTGACACAAATTCTATACACCTGAATACATGTAATTAAATACATCCGAATACAACTGTAATTAAAAAGTTGGATTGCACTCACTGATCCCCTTCAATCTTCTCCATGTCGGGAGCTGATGTATCCTTAGGATACTTTCCGTCAATAGCATGGATTGAACCTTCCTCCGCAGTAACGCCATCATCTGGATCTTCCAGATGTTGAAGTTGTTGCGTCCATTGAATCTATCAATTTCAAACTTCATGGAACTCATCTTTGCTTGTTCTTCCTCCTTGGATCGTTATAGAATCCTGTCGCTACCAATTATTAGCGGAAACGTAAAAGAAAGAACACAAGATTTAACGTGGTTCGGATCAAAATAATCCTACGTCCACCAGAGAACAATTGCCTTTCTATTATTTACAAAGGAAGGAGAGATTTTCCAATTACACTTAAGAGAATTTCTCTCTTAACTCTTTACTCACTACAATATATTGTATTGTTTTTTGGATGATTTCTACAAATGAAAGAGTGCATCTATTTATAGAGGTAAGTATAGATATAGAGGTAAGGACCTCTTTTGATGTCATTGGTGACATCAAACTTGATGTCATGGGTGATATCAAAAGAGAGCTTCGTCCTAGCATTCATGCCAACACTTTCCACCAACTCTTCCAATTGGCATGACATTGTTGACTAAACATAAACCAACATTTTCAGCATGCCATTGTTGACTAAAAATAAACCAACATTTTCAATAACAGTTGTAAGCCATCTGCATATCTTTATTAATTGACAACTTAACAAGAAGGGGATGTGAGGTTTGGGTTTCCATGGTGTCTGTTTCGGTTTACACTTTCCTGTGGAACCAGAGTTTCTTTGTCTTAAGGGAAATTGGACCTGTTATGATTAGATTAGATGTGCGCGAAGTAATTTCTGTGTTAGTCTATTATATCTTGTTTGCGTCCTTAAAGACTATTCGATGTCATATTTTGTCCTTTATCCGTCTAGAGTGCCTTGAAGCAGGTAAATATGTTCTTTCTGCTTTAGAAGGATACTAGAGCCTGTATGATTCACTTTTCCTTGCATTTGTGTTTATATAATACTTTTCCTTTGCACATAATGTTCCAGTTACCTGATATCATTCAGATGAAGATTCAATATTGGAACTTCTATGTCCTCCCCCCCCCCCCACCCTTAGGGTTAAGTTTCCCTGGTCATACAGAATCCCTATAATTCCCTACTAATTGAGGCTTTCCACTTCTCATAGAATTTAGACCCTTAAGAGTTTAGGATCTTGTGACCTGTCTTGTCTAGGCACAAGTCCCTATCCTTGCTTTGGTTTTGTCGTTGATGGCTCAGAAATTTTGACTTTCTGTTTGATGAACGTGTCTAATGTTTTCAATATGAACCTTTACAGATGCTTCCTGTCTGAGGAAACTCAACATATTGCCAGCATTATATATAAGAAGCATCTTGCAATCTGCGGTAGATTTTCGATCTTGTCTGAGTGGGAGACATTTCACAGGTGATTGTTAGCATCTACATGTTTATGTGTTCAGGAGGCATGGGGACTTTTTACAGATTGTTATCAAATAATTATTTGAGAAGTCAACTTGAAGGGTTAATACTTAGTCCTTGATTGTGAGTTTTCCAAGGTTCTAGTACAGCAACAGCACTCATGCCTTGCATGCATACTTTGATTATTTTGTTGTGCATCTCCAAGTTCAAGTTCTCATTCTGTGGTTCTGGGGGAATGACATGTCTGAAAATAAATCAACCTACCTGGGAAAAAAGTTGCATTTAACATCCTCTAAGAGACTGGAGATAATAAACTAAATACAAAATATTATTGCTGTTTGCAGGTGCTTCGCATACCATTTTCTTATTGTAAGGTTTTACTAATGCCCTATGTTTTGTTCATGTGTATCCTGTCCTTCTATATGTAGGATATTTTTTTGTCTTTGTTTACTCATATATTTATGTGATTTATGCTAACATCACTAATGCTTGTCCTTTTTCTTTTGTTTTTGTTTTGTTTTGTTTTTCTTTTCTTTTCTCTTCTTGTCTTTGCACCGAGGGTCGATTGGAAACAGCCTCTCTGCTCTATCGGGCAGGGGTAAGGCCTGCGTACATATTACCCTCCCCAGACCCCACCCTGTGGGACTATATTGGGTAGTTGTTGTTGTTGTAAGTCGCCCAGACATGGAGAATTCGGCCTGTCTTGTTTTTGGGAGCGTCTGAATTATAACGACCATTACTCAGAGGTTATTGGTAACAGATGGGACACAAGGTCTTTCTCGTCTAAAATAACCAAGAATTGACTGCTAACTCGAATGAGGTAAGAAATTTTCATGTACGATTCGACTCTAAAGGAAGGAAATGAACTACCTATTCCACCCAAGCTATTACATATTTTTACTTCTTTTATTGATCCCTTTCAGAAGAGGTTTAGATGGTCGTAACCAAGAAACCACTGGTTTCACTTACTGGGCTGGGAATGCCCCCTTTCAAGGAGAGTATATGCAGGAGAGTATTTTGTTTCAGGAGCTTGGATATGATCACGAGGTCAGATTTTTCACGAGCAATAGCACCTTGACATTTCGTGGGCACATTCTGTTCAAAGGCTCGCACATGCCCCACAAGCACAGATACATTAAATGTCATGCATTTCTATATAAGATCCTTGAAAGCGGTAATCTATTTCAGGCGGATAATCTGTCTCTCTATCTTGACACACAGACTTGCGACCTTTGGTTTGTTACATTATAGGTTTCAACTAAACAAAAACTTAACTTAGATATAACTACGCTTCAACTCCAAACAAGTTGACGTGAGCAGAAAACAACCTAGATACGGTGCCAAAACTCTCTTTTCACTTTTCAGCACGAGCCCAGTACTCTTTTACAAGCTCTCCAAATAATGAGCCATCTTTGCTTATCAGCTTCTTCAGCTCATCAAACTCAACCAACTTCCCTGGAAATCAACAATGTGCAAGTTGTAAACTCCAACATACTATGAATCCAGAAATGCAAATCGTAAGAACTCACGATCACTTATTGCTAAAACTTTTGTGTAACCCATTACTATTGGAATTCTGTGAGCTACTGTTATAACCGTGCAGTCTACAAATTCCAGTCTGATTATTTTCTGTAGAATTGCATCTGTTGCATTGTCAGTGGATGCAGTGGCTTCATCTAGTACTAGAATTCTACTCCTCTTCAACAGCGCACGTCCGAGACAGAATAATTGTCGCTGTCCCATGCTCCAGTTTGATCCATCTTGTAAAACTGCATTTTGCTCATAGTACTATTGTTATCTTCTAGGACAAAAAAAAAGACAGTAAAATTTGCGACATGATCTTATACTTATGATCTACATTTTGATCTTTACCTGAGGAATCTAGTCCCGTTTCTTTTCCTTGAACAGCCTCTCTAAGCTGACATTTTTCAAGAACCTTCAACAAGAAAATTCTATTAGTAAATTAGAAGCAATTATCAAATCCAATTTACTAATGAGATTAGCTTTATATAGAACTTATACCTTCCATATTTGGTCATCACTATATTCTGACAAGGGATCTAGATTGTATCTAACAGAACATGTAAAGATCAGTGTAGAATCTTGTGGAATAATTTCAATACGCGACCTAAGATCATGAAGCCTAATTGTTGAAATATCGCGGTCATCAATGATGATCGTGCCATGTGTAGGTTCAACGAGGCGAAACAATGGAATGATAAGAGTTGTTTTCCCACTGCCTGTTCGGCCTACAACTCCAATCTTTTGTCCCCCTTCAAATGTACAACTTATACCTTGAAGAACTAATGGAGCATTTGGCCTGTACCTCACCTGTTTTAGAACAAACTTAAAAGAGATCAGACGCTTTCATGAACTAATTAGCGATTCCTGCTATTGAAAACATACCTTTAGGTCGCGAATTTCCACTTTGCCACGCGTAGGCCAACCAGGTAAAGTGTGATTACTTTGGGCTACTTCAGTTGCTTCACTAGGTAGTCTCATCTCATGTATTGTTCTAACCTTTCTACAGAGATAACAGAATTTGCTATTGTGCATTCACATTGAACAGACCAAACTAGGACTGCATTTAGTGATAGGCCATAGGAAAATGCCATTCCAATAATTCCTGCGCCAGCAAACAACGTTCAATCTGAGATTTTCTAATACGCGCGAGTAGCCTTAGAAAATGTCATGTATCAAAAAGCTTAAACGGAACAAACCAGATACAGAAGACCCTATGTGAAGCGACGTCATGCCAAGCATCCAGGAGGACATGATAATCGCACACATTATCTCCAAACGCAGAATTAACCATTCAGTTGCTGAGAAAGTATGAAAAAATGGCCTTGCATTTTTATCAATAAACTCCAAGTTCTTGAAAAAGAAACGGCCTTCCTGTCCAAAAGATCTGATCGTCGTTATTCCTGAAATGCTTTCAGCTAAATGGTTGGCAACTAAAGACTTTGTTGTTCCATTTAATCTCATCAGCTCTTTTGCTGAAGCATTGTAGTACCTCTGCATAACAAAATATGTAGATAATTTACACATTATAAGAACTATTGATATATTATTTGCCTGAAATTTTACATATATAACCATTTCCAGAAGTACTAGTAATGGAAATAATCAATGCGCTAAGATTATTCACCTTCAAACTAACATTTGAAGCTATAATAACTTAAAAGTTATAACAATGTCTATTACCTGAATAATATAGTAACGTAAATCATAAGAACAATGACTAGCAGCACCTCTGGAGCAAGAAAACACAAGATGACATAGGTAGAGTATGAAATAATGATTGATCCAATGGTGAAGTTTATTAAGAAAGGCAACTCAATGTCAACAGTGCTTAAATCTGAAGATACCTGCACAAAACAAATAGACAATCTTCAATAGTTAACCAATGAAATAATGATTTAATTTGAGTAGACATTTGTTCAACGATTCTTACCCGACTAAGTATTCTTCCAAAGGTGTTGAATCAAAAAAAGACATTGAAGCAAAGAAAAGAGAGCATGAAAGTGTACAGAAAATCGATTTTAATGCACCAAGTCCCAGCTTTACTGTCAATAAAGATCTTAAAAGCAGAAAGAGTATTAAACTTAAACCAATGATTGTGTAGACAGTGATTAGCTTTAATCTGCTAATACTGGAATTTTGAAGGCCAGTAGCCAGCTTGTAGCTTTGTATATAGTGTCCAACTACAAACATTGTGTGCACAATGACTGCCAAGGAGAAATACAAGAATGCCTTGTAATGCTTTAGATATTGAATGTATGGCTTCATTCCTGCGTCCCCTACTTCTCGTTCTTCTGCCTTGATTAATTGATCTCCTTTTAGAGAAACTACACCACATTCGTCAGAGGAAACATTATTGATCTCTATCTCAGCATCTTTAAGTTTTTTAGTAGCATGAATTTCTTCACATTGTGGACCGGAAGAGTTTTTTGAGCATTGACGAGTTCCTGAAATTCCTCACTTTGTGACAGCAACTCATCAAAGGTGCCAGATTTCAGGATCTTCCCACAAGATATTAGCTGTGAAATTGAAAGAACCTTGTTAAAATGGTGAAAGATTATAATACTTCTTCAAACATCTAACTAAACTTTTCTCAGGTTGCTGCAATAACATTGTTGATTAACTCTTTATTTCTCCAAGGGCTAAACAACTAAAATTGTTGTCAACTTTGTTGGATTGCTGCTTCTAAAGATTACTACTAAATACATTAGATGAGAAAATAAGTGGAAATTTACAAGAGAATAGTAATAGAATTAATGAAGTTTTTCAGTGAGGTTACTAACCAAAATATAATCAAATGTTGGAAGAAATTCAACTTGGTGTGTTACCAACAGCACAGTTTTTCCTGATAAAGCTCCCATGACATAATCCTGCCAAATCAAATGCAGAAAGTTGAAAACTTTCAACTGCATAAGTTTTGTAAAAGGAAGCCAATGGAGAAGACTTGAGATTTTGCATTATAAGTACATTAAAAAGATTCGTCGAGGTGTGTGCGTCTACAGCACTAAATGGATCATCCAAGAGGTAAATATCTGCATCCTGATAAAGGGCGCGAGCTAGTTGAACCCTTTGCTTTTGGCCTCCACTCAAATTGTTACCTCTTTCTCCTATCTCAGTAAGATCACCAAATGGAAGCATCTCCAAGTCTTTCACTAGCAAACTCTTTACTAGAGCTTGTCGATACCTTTGTGGTTCCATATTGGATCCAAAAAGTAGGTTTTCTTTTATGGTTCCTGTCTGAATCCATGCTGTCTGAGAAACATAAGCTATCTTTCCATAAACCTTAACCTACAACATACAATAACATTTTCTGGTTACGCCTATACTGCGTTATTGTACCAATCAAATAGGTAGACAAAACAATATACAAAAGACTTACAGTGCCATTGATGTATGGAACTTCTCCAAGAATGAGAGACATCGGCGTAGATTTCCCTGAGCCGACTTCACCACAAACAGCCATTTTTTCACCATGTTTAATCTCCAGATTATGTCCCTTAACGCGGGATTTAAAGAATTCATCTCCCAAGAAACATCACTGCACTTTATATAAATATTCAAATCATCCGGACTTTGCATCTTGTGATCCCCTCTTTCTCTTCAACCAAAATAATAGTTTTTTAGTCATAGAAGAATCGGGTTACTGATAATCGAAAAATAAGTAAAAGAAAAGAATCTCTAAGTATTTAGATATGAAAGCTTATAAATCAAAAATATATTCCAATAGTACCTTGTGTTCTCATCCATTACATATATTTCCTAGGTGGTTACATCTAAGCCATAATGAGGTCATTATGAATATTTAATGACATTAAATGCTACGTTACACAAGCATTATATTGAATAGAAATATTTCTTAACGGCTTCGGTATTTGTTTCTCTTGAAATGACATGTATTTTCATCATCTTATGTGACCAGGTTCATTGTCTTTTCGTATCTCTTACATAATTGCGCTTAAATAGGGACGGGGCTTCCGAGTCACTTAACTCGTACCTTCTTTTCGTTCCTGTATCTCTTTTTCACCCTGTTTTTCCATACCTCTTTTTGTCTCTTTACCCCGTACTTCTTTTTATCCGCATTAGCCTAGAATTTTTTAACCAATCATAACTTATGAATAATTCCAAGTGTCATGCCGTGTTATTACTCATTCATATATATAATTTTCCCAATACACTATCCATGTCAGGTCTCCGTTATGCTATATCTTCTTATACGAACAAACTTTTTGCTTATCTTTTGAATTTTTGTGCAGGAAAAATATAAAATCGCACTCCTAACATTGTAATTTAATGAAATTTTTTACATTGAAATGAAAAAAGGAGTTAAGAGCACATCAAACAACCCATAAATTTTAATTCTTTGTTACACAACCATCCACCTTGCTATGATATAGATAACTAGATAAGCAGTACTCCTCCTGGTCTTAGATTATTAGCAAAACAGTTAACACTATACAACGACAACCAAGAATAACAGGTATACATGTAACTCGAAAATACCAATAAAGAAGTTTTAATTCATCGAAGACGGCTCATTTCTTTTTCTTTTTCTGTTTCTCCTACTGTTAATCAAATTTTGACTTGGTAACCTCCGATATGTAAGCCATTACATCAATACTTCCTCAACAAGAGGAAGATAAGAAGGAATTTTCTTTTTGAAGGCCCATAATTTAGTTCTAATCATGGAAGTCGTTCTCCATAAAGAGATAAAAGCTGAGAGATTGATCCTTTTTTTATATCCAAAACTTCCGTTTATCAAAGAATAATACAACCAAAGCGACAACCAGACTAAGCTCAGCAAAACCGGGAAATATGGTTACTCGAAATCTGTTCCTTGGAATGAAATGCTTCCGGAATCCAAGTGTGTACATAAGGCTGGTCTGCATTTTAGTACAAGAAAGATGGTTAAAGCTCAGACATATGACAAACAGGAAACAAAAACACATGAAAGTTACGTGATCGCTGATGCTACAAATGACTCAATGATACAAAAAAACAGAATTGAGAAGACAGTAAGAAACTGTATAGTCTAAAGATTTGTCGAAACCTACACTTTCAAGCACAACTCATGTAAATATAGCTCTACCAGGGAACATCATTTACCTAACAAAATGTCACAATGCGACCAATGACTAGATACTATACCACATTGTATAGGAAATAGTCGAGGCAAATGTTAAGCTAGGGTTGACAGAGTGTTTTTACTGCCAACTCTAATGCCCAACACAGTTCTATAGTGAAATTTAAAATCCAGGGATTCAATGAGAACCAAGTATATTATACAACCCAAAAATTGCCCCCCAGGATAAAATAAAAACGAAGAAGTATCATGCTATATGTGTGTGTATATATATATATGGCCCTAGGGTGAACCTTGGTTCTTTCTTTGACAATGCAAGATATGAAGTATGATGCACGATGTGAATCCATTTGAGCTTTTCCCTGATAAATTCTGGAGAAGATAAATATTTATGTAGGACAAACGAGCAATGTCTTGAGGGGTTTGGGGGTGGGGGTGGGGGGGGGGGGGGTGGAAGCACCTTCCCATAGGATGGAAAGTCAGTAAAAGTATTTTTTTTCCCCTCCTATAAACATATTCTTCATAACTACAGAAAACACATTGAAATAGCCATATCCTGTGTGGAAGATTCCTAGTAGAGCTTATGTTGGTTATAGCAGAAGAGGTGTGAACTAATTCATCTCCAGCCCATTTAAGGCAGAGAGTCATAGTGATTTTTCCCCCCTTAAAACTTGAGTTTCACTTGCTCTTTTTCTTTTTTCCCTTACATCAATGGTGTTTGGGCCAACTTGTACACACCTCGACTATTTCACCGGGTTCCTGCTACCTCTCACTATCACATGTAACATATAATTCTACCTCGACTAGCTCAGTTGCTTATACCGTAATATACCTCAGCTACTATGGAATTTCCTTTGTAGATGGTACAGGATCTCTTAAAGGCGGAACCTTTCATCTTCAGATCAGCCTCTTTGCCTTCACCAAGTCCATCACCAATGAATATATCAAACTCTAGTGTAGTAAATGTATTTAGAGTCCTATTCACACTGAACATCAACTCCTTCTCTTCAGTATCATTTACCATAAAGCCTTGCCATGATCCTTTCTACAAGAAAGATATAAAAAGAAATAGCATCACCTATATTAGATTCAAAGTAGTAAATGAAAAGAGATTAAGAAAACAAACAAGCATACAAAAATATCTTTCCTTGGTTAATTAAGAGATAATGTCAATGCATTCAGATTCTTCAATAACTCAGAATATACCTTTCTACATGGTTATCACAAAAAAAAAAAAAAAATGAAAAAAAATAAAGAAGGTGACAATGTAACCCTCCCAAGTCTATTTCTGTAAGATGCATTCCTTAGAGGTTAGAAATCTAACTTGCACCACTTTCTTTCCTGTTAACCCGTCTTAACAATCTGAAGCATATTATTTTCTACAAAGAACTCTCGTGCAGATCATTCGCCAAATACAGTTATACCTCGAATGACCTCTTCAAACATCTCTAGCCGCAGAATTTCTATAGAAGCTTGGATAGCTCTGAAATTTTTTAGTCAAATGATCAGCTAAAAAAATAGCACGTGCCAACAATAAATATCAACTGCTAGAAAGACTGCAGTTCCAGTATTGGGGAAAAGACCATCAACACTGATGTTTTTTTCCTCGATCGATACTGAACTTGACCAGCTTAAAAATGGAAAAATAAGCAATTTTCAGTAGCGCAATAGGGCTTTGGTTCAGTGATAAGGACGCAATACTTGAAGTCTGCGTTAGGCACATGTTGCGAAACTGACTGAAGCATGGCATCAAGTGAGAGTAGGGCAGAGGGGCGGGCTCATACTCCACTTACTTCCAAAGCTTGTGAGCACAATCGGGGTTGGGCTAGATTTCTAGGTTATTAAAAAGAATTGTTATATTAATTGATCTTCAGTAATCTGGACAACCACATTCACAGAATAAATATATTTATAGCTCATCCAGATTCATGTGCCGTCCAAACCTATGTTACTCGGACTCTTCAAAAATGTTGTTGGGTGCGTGTCGGATCCTCCAAATTTAGTGCATTTTTGGAGGATCCGACACGGGTGCGGCAACACTTTTGGAGAGTCCGAGCAACATAGGTCCAAACAAACATGATTTCTTTTTTTTTTTTTCAGTAAAAAAACAAACAACATATGGGAAAACCCATTGCTTTGTGACACACCTCCGGTAAGTTTAATTTCTGATCACTTGATTAGCTTCTAAGGGGTAGTTTAGTATTGTAAAGGGCCGACCCAGTTCAATACCCACTTCGTGGGTGTATGGGGAAGGGAATACTCTAGGCAGCCTAACCCCTGCTTTGCAAAGAGGCTGATTCGAACCCGCGACCTGACACACCACGGCAAGCAAGCTTACCGCTGAGCCAAGCCGGCCCTTCTAGTTTAGTATTGTGGATAAGCAAAAATAATCCTGGGATAAAAATTTAGTACCACATTATCCCTTGTTTAGTTACTATTCTTGGGATAAGTTATCCTAGGAATAAAATGATCCCGGGATAACTTGTACCTGCCAGGGGTGGAATCGTAATCTCAGGAGAAGTTATCCAGGATAAAGTAAAATCGGGATTAATATACAATCAACAACAAATAATACTAGTATAACCAATCCCAGCATAATTAATCCCCACATAACTTGTATTCCAACCAAACGAACCCTAATAGAGCCAATAACAAGCACCATTAACATTAAGACTCTCAATTTCCATTTGCACATAGAAAGGAGCTTCCTTTTAGTAATTAATTAATTAATTCTTCCTAAATTAAACAGCTAAAAACATGATCTTAACAAATTAGAGGTAGCAACAGAGAAAACTTACAACTAATGGAACTAAGCGAATGAGGGTATTATCAGATGCATCGAGAATTAGTTTCAGACTATGAGCTGATAAATTAGACGATTGACCACGGTCAACTCTGAAGAACAAATTGCCAGAAGAATCGGTGAATTGGATATTTCCAGCATCCCAAAAAGACTTGTGTTTCTTCCATACAAAAAGATCAAATGGGAATTCCGCATTCGGCGGCCACTCATCTGGCGTGGTAGTAGTAGTTCCCATTAACCAGCTTAATTAAATCTTGTATATGGAAGAAAACTCCAGTAACAATTTTGTGTTAGAATTATATTGAAGAGCTGGAAATTTTGGAGCTGGCGATCCCCGGCTTTTTGGTTGGACAAGAATTTTCCTACTATTCATAAGCGAGAATAAGGAGTTATTCGTCGTCCTCCTTTTAGGCGTAATTATATTTATGCCCTTAGGTTTTGTTATTTTCTTTATTTTAATATTTCCGGTCTATTGTTAATTATACATTTTCTATACCTTTAGGGAAAGAAGAAAGAGAATAAACTTTTATGTAATAACATATAGAACCACGATTATATATATTGTTATCTATTTTTTGCATTATATGCATTTTAGTTTTTTTGAAATCGTATTACTATACCAATCACTTTGAAACATTTGTCGAGTTTAATGCTTTATTTATACGATGAGTAGATGATAACTCAAGTAGAATTTAAATTATTTCTACATAAGGCCTTTTTTATTTAAAAAAAAATGTATCGTTAAGCCTTAACAACAACAACAACAACTACCCAATATAGTCCCACATAATGGAGTCTGAGGAGAGTAATAAGTACGCATGCCTTACTATTTAAATTAATTATTATTAAATAGTAATTAAAAAGTCTTGTTGAAAAATAAGTCGTCGTGTATTTTTCTCATTCTTTAAATTGAATGATATATGTTTTATTTTTTTAGTATTCTCAGTGTGTTAATGTATTTTTTTTCTTTTTGTACTAATCAAAATTTAAGTAATAAAAAATAATAATATTATTTTCAAATAGTTGATGAAAAGATATATTTTGGTTCTCTAAAATAATAATTGTGATTTTTAATTATTAGGATTTTAACAAGAAAGTTTGTCTTTTTTTCTAATTGAATGACATAAAATTTAAAATAAATTAATACCTCGATCACTCTAAATACTAATCAAATTGACCATTAATAAAAAAAATTACGTTTTTTTTTTAATTTCATTTGATATGATTGAGATATTATTTCGGGTATAATGTAAGTTTCATCACAATAATAGTATTTGTTGAGACTATTTTAAAAATAATTAATCGTATATTTGAGTATTTTAAAATTTATATAATATTGAATTCTTATTGAATAGAGTAGGTACTCAACTAACTTCAATCATAGAGGGAGAAGTATAATCGTGTATGACGATACTTCCCATACTTCCTAATATATAATGATTTTTAAAAGAAAAAATAATTTCATAATTTAGTAGCCTTAGTTTTTACTTCAGATATTCTCAACTTATTATTTTAGAGAGGGGATACTTACTATACAATTTGAACGAATATTTTATATTCTATAATGAAAAGGGGACTTGAAATTATATTTTGTTCTTAAATGATTTTTTTCGAATTTTATGAAGTATTCCAATTGAAATTGCAAGTTAATGATAACTTTGTATACAATGATATCAATTGATATTGATATAATAACATTTGAATATAAATCTACATACATTATCATTAATTCTTTTTAATAAAATATTCTTTACCTGGAATAGTTAATAAATAAAATAATATTTCTTAAGGAGATAATAGAGTTGTCATATATAAATGTATGTGAACTTACATTTTTAATCAGGTGAACATTTGAATTATTAAAAAAAATCTAGTTAAAAATGCTTATTGAAAAAATAAATAACAATCAAGTAATGTATTTAACGAAGATAGTGAAGGTTGAATGGAAAGTGGGGTCCACCTGAAGAATTTAATAGCTTATGAGCATGTTAGTTTTGGTTTTCCATGTTATTAAGAACTCACAACCAAACTTTTGAGCCTAGCATACAAACAAACAATGCACTAATATATTTAAAATGACCATTATGCACTTGGTCAACCTACTCTTCTCTCTTCTATATAAAAAAAATAAAAATAAAACGAGTATTAGCATGGTGGAACTTGGCCAGAGGTAGAAATGTATTTCTCCGATGACGTACAACAATGATAAATATGAGACTGCTATCTGGAAACTCAAAAAGAAGTGGTCGATGCTGGTAAATGGTGTTATTGAACTACTGTAGTCAATTTTGATGGTAATTTATTTTTTCATCCCAAAACTTTTCAGCTTTGAGTATCTTCTTAAGTTTCAGATGTCATATTTTATCTCTTGTTTTGATTATATAAATTGGCATAATTTAACAACAAAAAAAACTAAGGTAAATTGGCATAATTTTACTTTCCCCTCTCTTTTTTGGTGATTTATAGTCTTTCGGAAAGTTAGCATCTTCGTTTATGATGTGTTTCCATTAACCAACATGTAATTCTCCAAATATTTTATAAGGACTTCTTACGATTAAAAGAATAATAATTTCTTAAAGAGATTTGCAAATTTCTTCGATTTTAATCATTATTCAGAAGTAATTGCAGTGGTGCCTATTGCATTTTCAATTTGATTTGTTTCATTAGGCTGAAAGAAGATTGATTGTGTTTTTCTTTTTGTGCCTGCTCTGGGAGGTCGAGAGGTGCTTCATTATTATGTTTTATCATAGTCATCAGACACGTGACTAACATCATTTAATATTAGTATGACCAACTGAGATTTCCAATTAGATATGGACAATTTGGAAGAAAGTGCGACTGTTGTGGTGCTCAGCCAGAAGAGAACTTCCCAACTCTTTGGGAATTGAATTCAGCCAGCACTATACTTTTGGGAGGCATACTCAAGTCTAGCTGCAGAAAATTTTAGGTATGTATGATCTTTTATGAGTGTAATCCCTATTGCCACCTCTATATATGTTCTGTTTGTAGTAGAAAATTTTGGTAATTAAATTTTTTGTTACTGATATTTATATTTATCGGTCTTAGTAATTTCTTAGATAGACTGTTATGCTATGCCTTTTTAGGTGGACTACATGTGTATGAAGATGAAAAGAAGATGCAGACAGATTTTATAAAATGGGAGAACGTATGTATAGGGGTCTGCTTTTAATTGAGCTGATGATGAGACCAACATTTTGTTGGAGGTTTAAACGGAAGACGAAACTCCATTTCATTTTGAAATGAACTGCGTGACTCTTGCTAACTGTATCATTTTCTTTAGATAAATGATTAGTAGCTCTTAGAGTGGACTTTTCCTCGGATCCATTTATTATCGTGATTGTTGTCTTAATCAACAAGATAGGGAACTTTCCGGAAAAAAATTTACAAATTGGGAGGATGATCCTTCCAATGAACTGACTCGACCCCCAATTAACACAAGTTAACAAATAGAGTATAGTAGGACACTTGAGAAAATCATTTTCGCGTTGCGACGTGCAAACCTATAGCGTGCCTGGTGATTAATCATTAATAATTGACTTAGAAAGGTGAACGTTGTGGCTAGAAAAAACATAATGAATAATATTTGGTAGATAAAGAGATTTGAACCCTACAATTTGGGAAGTCTAAATTTTAGTGTGAGCCTGTGGTTGGAAAGCAAGTTGCATGCTTCTTTACCTACCTGATTGTATTTGTAATAGTCTTTTCTGTATCCTTCCTAATAACTCCAATGTTCTCAAAGGGACGTGATTTTAATAGTCTTGATCAACGATAACATAAATGCTTCACTTGAATGGACTATTCAAATTTGCATTATATGTAGAAGAGTATTGAGGTTTTTGTAGATTATTTTTATTTCTTGTGCATTTTGTGTGTTTGAGTCAGTCTGCTGACACTTCCTCAATGCCATTTGGTATCTTTCTATCTCAGCAAATATTAAATTTTTCTACTTTTTTGTTGTTGTTGTGTCACCGTCTTCGTTTTAGTACTCTAAAAGTATGTTTCTTCTTTTTTTCAAATGGGGCACGCAAATTCTCCTCAACCGTCAAACAAAAGGGCTGGAAAATAGGATTATTTAGAGATAATATTGGTCTTAATGATGACGAAGAGATATTTGAGCAGGAGCGTGGATATTTCAAGAGACTAACTGATGAAATGATCATAAGGAAAAGAATTGATAAAGTTGATTTCCATCAAAAGGTATCAGCTACAACCACTACTTCATCTAACCCTTCTTACAGGGATCCGCTTGGTTCCACCTACTGGGCGTAAATGTGCATTTGAAATTATTTGTGGTGATTGGGATAAGTCATTTACATCTCTACTCAGGTACATAGCCGCATTACAACACTTTAACCCCATGACTGTTGTTGAATGAAAGCTTGAGCGGAGTGCGGGAATACCAAAATATATATTCAGATACGTGTTATGGGCATTTAAACCGGAAATTGATGATTTTGTGCATTGTCGGTCGGTAATATCCGTAGAAGTACTCATGTCTATGGAGAGTATGATATTAAGTTATTGATCACTGTTGTAGTAGATGTCAATGAACAAATATTTTTCCTAGCTTTTTCCATCTATGCCAATGAAAGCCAAGAGACGTGGAGTTAAACTATTTGAAGGAGTACGTTGTCAAACAACATTAAGGTATTTGTCTAATATTTGATTTGAATGGCGGTATATTAAGTCCCGTTGAGCATTTTTCTTAATGGCAGGAACCGTATTCATACTCTCGTTACTATGTAAGGCACCTGAAGACCAATTTTCACAAAAAATATCCCAACAAGGAGTTGTATGATTTAATAGGGATAGCTGCAACTGATCATCAAGAGTGCAAATATAGGAGGCACATGGAATCGATCAGGCAAGAAGAGCTTGACAAGTGGACATTACATGCGAATGATCGCAGATGACGGGAAACCCTGACTACAAGTCAGACTCCTTCAATGGATTATTGAAGTCTGCACGTGGATTACCTATCACTGCCATGGTACAAATGTCATTCAAACAAATGGCGGAGAGGTTTGTTGAAAGGCATAAAGGTGCATCAGAATTGATGGAGGGGCTGTTGAATTTATGCCAATACCAATGAAAAGATTTAAGAAATACAGGAGGCGAGCATATTGACATTTATTTTTACAGTATTGTAACGAGCGAAATATTTTTGAAGTTTGAACCGCTATCCATCGAAAACAGAAAAATAATATACACACTGTAAATAAAGCCAACATATTGTATTATTGTGGAAAATGGTCCTTCTACCACATGTCGTGCTCACATGCCATCAAGTGCTTTCAACATACGGGTCTAGGGCCAACCAACTATGTTGATAAGGAATACAATATTGCTGCATACTCAAACATATATAGTGGGAAGTTGTAGTCAGTGGGTGCTGAGCATTATTGGCTGTCGGAACCATTTAAAATAGTATGTAACAAGAACTATTTTCGTAAGCTACAAGTGCCAAAAAGAACGCGTATACGAAACCAAATGGATGTTGGTGCCATTTATGCGCGTAAATGTGGCATATTCTCGAAAATAAAATACGACCGATGTAAATGTCCTTCAGCCGATTTGGGTAGCGGTGGTACTCCAGCTCCTGGTGGAAGTTCTTCTAGTGTGTCAAACTATCAAGGAAACACGTAGTGTTTTGTTTCCATAATGTGTTTATAATAAGTATATATACTTGTTTATCTTGCAGAATATATGAAAGAAAATTATGTTTCCATTGCTGTTATATTTATTTGATATATAACATTAATAGTTCAGTACAACAATCTAACATAAACCCATTTAAACAAAAAAATAATTGTCATTCACCATTATCATTGCTGTCTGGCACTATTTCATTGTCATTGTGTTCAACTTCTTCGTCAATATTGTGTTCAACTACCTTTACCCTTTTGCCTTTTTTGAACCACTTGTGAAATATTAGAGGAATTTTTTAACGGATGTTGTAATATTTACTGAAAATGTCTTTGAAATACATATGACTTGGTTCAGTTTAAGAAGCTTTCTTTTACCCGAAATAATCATTAGCACGCGAAACATAACGAGATTATATACCACGTTATGTGTATTGCCTTCTCGACTTGATAAAGCTGCCGTTCTGCAAAAGCTGTCTTCTAGAAAAGCTATATTATACCGTAAAGAATTATTAGCACGCAAAGCATAGCGCGATTACAGACCACGTTATGCGTATTGTCTTGTCAACCTGATAAAGTTATCGGTCTACAAAAGCTACTTGCTTGGAAAAGATGTATTATACCGTAAAGAATCATTAGCACACGAAGCATAGCGTGCTTATATACCATGTTATATGTATTGTCTTGTCAACCAGATAAAACTGTCGGTCTGTAAAAGCTGCTCGCCTGAAAAAGTTGTATTGTACACTGTCACACCTTCTTTTTACACCCCGAGAGGAAATATTAAGAGAGTTTTTCAAATTTAAGTGATAATCTATCACGACCCAAACCCCGGTCATGATGGCGCCCAATACATTGCTAGGCAAGCCCGACCATTTTCCAGATAACCCGTTCAATTATTAAATAAGATTGTTCCATTTAGAGTTAACTAGCCTGTTTTTATAACAATAATGATAATGCGAAAATAGAAATAGCTGAAATACAGCCCAATGAATCCGGTGTCACAAGTCTGAGCCTCTAACAGAAGAGTACATCCTATACAACTGATAACTAACAGGAAAACCAAGAGAAAAATAGAGGAAGGGAGAGATCGGGTCCTGCGGACGCCGGCAACTACCTCGATAACTCCTCAACTGATAGTAAAAGTAGCAGTGTATAGCTCAACTGCCCTCCTGGATCCCTGTATCTGCACACAAGGTGCATGGAGTAGAGTGAGTACTTCCAACTCAGTGAGTAGTAATTAATAAATAATAACTAAAAGTAAGAACACATATATGAACACTTAACAGTTCTAAGAATAACTGTACAGGTAAATCATCTCTAAAATGGTAAGTCCGGTTCTAGTCTACTACTATCTCACACTAATCCGACACTGATCCAACACTGCTGCGGCGTGCAGTGCAGCCCAATCTAACTATGTATATATATAATGCCGGGGGCATGCAGCCCGATCCAATATATATAGTAATGCGGCGTGTAACCCGATCCAATATAATAGATATACTGCTGTGGTGCGCAGCCCGATCCAATAATATATAATGCGCTCACTAGGGGTGTGTGCAGACTCCGGAGGGGCACTTTCAGCCCAAGTGCTATAATATTGCGGCGTGCAATCCGATCCACATATATATCACTGCGGCGTGTAGTCCGATCCATATATAGGCGTGCAGCCCGATCCTCACTCATACTGCTGCAACGTGTAGCCCGATCCAATATATATATATGCATATACAATGCTGCGGCGTGCAGCCCGATCCAATATAATAGATATACTGTTGCGGCACGCAGCCCGATCCAATAATATATAATGCGCTCACTAGGGGTGTGTGCAGACTCCGGAGGGGCTTCTTCAGCCCAAGCGCTATGATACTGCGGCGTGCAGTCCGATCCACATATATATATATATATATATATATATATATATATATATATATATATATATATATATATATATATATATATATATATATATATATATATATATATATATATATATATATATATATATATATATATATATATATATATATATATATATATATATATATATATATATATATATATATATATATATATTATCATATATAATACTGCAGCGTGCAGTCCGATCCAATACATGTATATGTATATACTGTTGCGGCGCATAGCCCGATCCGGTATATGTATCAATACCTCACTATGGGTCCTCGAGCCCTCTCAGTCAATATAGACTTGGCCTCTCGGGCCCACTTATCTAGAACAGGGTATTCAACCCTAGGTATTCTCACTTAGAGTACACATCTAGTACTGGTTCATGTCATGCTATACAACTATGAATACGGCTGAGAGTATGTGTTCAATAGATATTAGGGTCACTTAGCTCCACAGGCTTCCTTAAGGTTCTACAGATCGGCACAAGGCTCCAAACATGGCAACTAGCCCAATTATACAGATATAAGCTCAGTCTCAGTCATTCAGTAAAATGAACCAACAGTCGGGATGGACTAAGTCCGAACCCCCAGTCACAATATCACCACGCTCGTCACAGGACGCGTGTGTCATCTCAACATCGCATTGTATAGTGCAAATACGGGGTTTTGAACCCTCAGTATATCATTCATTACTACCACTCACCTCGAACCGGCAAAAGTCCAAGACCGCCTTGCGCTTGCCTCTCAAGTCGACCTCTTCGGGTGCCAAATCTGATCAAAACCAATAAGGATACATCAAAATAGGCTAATGAATTATAACCCAATCGAAAGGACTCGAAAAACACCCAAAAACACGAAATTGGAAAAACCCGAACCCCGGTCCCACATTCTGAAAAATTACAAAATTTATATTTCCGGAATCCTCGTCTCGCCACGAGTCCGTACATACCAAGAACTCCCAATCGGACCACAAATGGCCCTTCAAATCCTAAATTTAAGACTCCAAGCCCTATTTTCTTGAATGTAGCCATAAATTCATGAATTCCTTGGATGATTCTTGTATAAAAATATGTAATTAACTCATAAAACTTACCTCCAACGATTCCCAGTCGAAACCCCTTCATTTCCCGTACAAAAGCTCTCAAGAATGACCAAAAATGGTGGAAAATGGGTTGTTTTGGCGACTGAAATGTTTTAAAATATTTTGCCCAAGCATATTACTCATCGTGATCGCGGGAACTGCTCCACGATCACGGAGAACAAATTTTTTGGCCCAAAATTTACCCTTCGCGGTAGCGGGAAATGCTTCGCGATCGCGGTGCACAATTCCGATTCCTCCGTACAGGCTTCAGTAAAATGGTCATAACATTTTGCACACAATTCCGAATAACAAATGGTTTGATGTTAAGAAAACTAGACACATAAGTCTATAACTTTCATTCGTTTCTAATTTCCTGAATCCTTATACATTTCGATATATAAGCTTCCCAATTTATACATATGTATTAGAGATCCTTCTCGGACAGCCTATAGTATAATGTCCATAACTTTTGACACAGATGTCCAAATCACAATTTCTTTATCTTTCTGAAAACTAAACAAGATGCGCTACATCTTTTGTTTTTAAATCACCTCAAAATTCCTTGTAGATAAAGAGGTATGAGCTTCCGAATTAGGATCAATGCAACAGAAATTTCCGTCTTCGCGATCGCGGAGCATTTCACGCGATCGCGATTCATCAATTTTTTTCGTACATTTTACTCACCGCGATCGCGACCCATTGTCCGCGATCGCATAGAAAACTTCTACAGACATAAACCAGCAGTTAAAATGGGCTAGAAATGGTCCAAAACCACCCCGAAACTCACCCGAGGCCCCCGGGACCTCAACCAAAAGCACCAACACGTCCTATAACCTTATTCAAACTTGTTCCAATCATCAAAACTCTATCGTTGACATCAAAATCGTCCGTTTTCTACAAATTAAAGCTTAGGTTTAACTTTAACTTTCAAAATTCACATTCGATCCGAAACCCAACCAAATGACTTCCGAATGACCTGAAATTTTGCAGACAAGTCCAAAATCATCTAACGAAGCTACTGCAACTCTTGGAATTTCATTCCGACTCCCGGATCAAAATATCACCTATCAACCGGAATTCGCCAAAATACTAGCTTCACCAAAATAGGTTAACTTCTTCACCGGACCTCCAAAATTACTTTCGATCACTCTCCTAAGTCACAAATGATCCCCCGAAGCTAACCAACCATCGGAATTCGATTCCGAATCCTGTAACTCACAAGTCAACTTCAGGTTGACTTTTCTGAGTCAAGTTTCATTCTAAGAGGCTATATGCCTTATCTTCAACCAGGTTCAACCCAAATTCACCCGATAAACTCTAATACAGATATAGAAACATGAAACATCATAATAAGAAAAAAATGGGGCGGTAACTCACGTGACGACGGGTCGGGTCGTTACATAATCGAAACAGAATTATTTATATTAATTTCAGATTCATCACTTGGAATAATTTATGGTGTCCTAAGTCATCGGTTTAAAATCCTGAATCGAGGAAGTTTGACTCTGTTATACAGTCTTCGAACACTGAAATCCGGGTAAAAAATTATGTTAATCCAAGAGAAGGTGTTAGGCATTCCCGAGTTCCGCGGTTCTAGCACGGTCACTTTGATCATACTTGGCTTAATCAAATTTTCTAATTACTCATTTTAGAACCTATGTGCATTTGCCTTTTTAATTAAGAAGTTATCTTTAAATAGGTCACGCGTACGTGTACCCATTTGTTTGGTGCGTCAAAAATCATGTAAGCGAACGTGTCCACAATTAATAACGCTTTGTTATTATTAAGAAATTTTGGTTGAAGTTGCGAACGCATACCTCGATTTATTTTAAAAATCATAATTATATCAGTGAACGTGTACATAATCACGATGATAAATTAAGACATGCCTAAAGTATTTCCTATGTACTCGTGTCATGCGAACGTGTACACAATTAAAAATATTTTATTCTATTAAGACCGTTTTGCCTAAGGTTGCACGAACGCATACCTTGATTTTAATTTTGGAACCCAAATTATATCTCGCGAATGTGTACATAATCACGGCAATTAATTTAAAAAAAGATATAAAAAATGTCCAAAGCATGCTAACGTTCATTATTATTTTTCTTTCCTAGGTTAGTATTTCATGTAAGGCTTCTTTTGTGCTAAGTCCCAAAGACCAGTTTCTTAAAAAGAAAACCATGAACTAAATATTTCAAAGAAACAACACCAAAATTATTACCTCAAAATCCTAATCCAATGAACTATTGGTTTGTCCCCAATTAAATTATCCATGCAACAGTACCAAAATTATCTCACTAGATATTATCAAAAATATGACAACCAGGAAGAATTCACATATGAAAATTTAAAGCATGATTCAATATTTGAAAATAGAATGAAGAATAAATTTTTCACTGCTACTCAAGAAAATCATGGCATCATATTTATAATCACGTCCATGGAAGAAAAATTCCAAAAAAAGAAAAGAAATAGTACATAGAGAAAAGAATTTGGTTGTTATAAATACACTTATAACAATCAGTTTTATGTCCCTTCGTTAAGAATGGTCGTTAAAAATTAAATTTTTTGTAGTGTAACCTCCGATAGTATGCACTTCACGTCGGAATGGGACCAAGCAAAACAATCTAAGTTAGCTTTTAAAAATTCAATTAACTCATGTTTTACCTCTGGCCTGAGATTGACTCCTATACACACCTTCATTTCGGGTTAGTGTACAAATAATATCACAGCTTCGAGTTCTTCTATCGTGGTTTTGATGTTCTCGTTTTCCTCTAGTTCTTGAATAGATCAGGTCTTGAATCCACATCTATTTTTCCTTTCTCAGTTAAGGTAGAAGCAGCTCCCTCCTTAACTGAATCTTGTAGTTGCTATTTCGCTTTATCTTGAACAGTTGAATCTACAATGGAGTTTATGCTGCTAGACTTTTGTTGATCAACCCTAATTTGGAAAATTTCCCATGGTGAGGGAAATTTAATATAACTTGATGCAATATTGACGGAACAACATCCATATCGTGGATCCATGGCCTCCCAAGGATTATGTTGTAAGCCATCTCCATATCTACCACCTGAAACATATTATCTTTGACAACATCTTATGCAAAGTTGGTAAGGACCGCTTCACCCTTGGTTATAACATTAGAATTATCAAATCCTGATAAAGTATGTGCTTTTGGAACCAACTTATCCTCAGCTTGCATTTCGCGTAACACTCGTACCAAAATAATATTTACCGAACTTCCTGGATCAATCATAACATGTTTAACATTAGTATCATGTACGAGTAACGATATTACCAACGCATCATTATGTGGGGTTATGAGACCTTCTGCATCTGTATCACTGCATGTGATATTCTCCTCCTCTAGCACGTGTCGTAGTCGCTTACTATGAGTGATCGTCATTTTAGATATTTTATTGGTCGCAGTATACGAGACATCATTGATATCTTCTCCTCCACTTGTAACATTGACTGTCCGTTTAGGAGAGGGTGGCTTCAAGGGCTCCTGTCGATTTTTTATATATGCTTGTTTACCTTTCTCACTAAATAACTCAGTGAGGTGTCCTTGTTTTAACAAATGGTCCACCTCACTTTGTAGAAATCTGCAGTCTGCAGTTTTATGTTTGTGATCATTAAGGAATTCACACCAGTGATCAAGGTTTCTTCTACTCGGGTTTGATCTCATTAACTTCGGCAACCGTACCTTATCTTCCATGTCTTTTAAAACAGCCATGAGCTCGAAAGTAGTTACATTAAAATTGTAATCACCAAACCTTGCCTTCAAGCCACCATCATCATTTCGCTGTCCGCGTATTCCTCGTTCATTGTTAAATCTTAATGAAGAGTCTGATTCCCTCTGTCTGGTTTATGATCGTACCTTTCTTGTTTTGACCTTGAGTCTTTACCCGCAGGTCCCATACACGGATCGTACCTATTTTTACCGGATCTCTTGCCTTGAACTTGTTTTCTGATCTGTTTTTGGTCACAAGATAATATCTTCTTCGATCCTCATCTTTGTGCTATACCTATTGTAGATGTCGTTCCACGTTGTTGCTGGGAATTCCCGAAGGCTTTCTTTGAGTTTCCTCGTGGCTTCTGAACTTTTCTCATTCAGATTACTAGCAAAAGCTATGGCTGCCTAGCTGTCAGGTACTCGCGGTAGCAACATTCTTTCTCGTTGAAATCTATCTATAAATTTTCTCAATAACTCGAAATTTCCTTGCTTGATTTTGAAGATGTCCTCCATCATGTTTTAAACTTTTTGAGCTCCCGAATGTGCTTTAATAAAAAAATCTGCAAGCTCACCAAAAGAATTTATAGAATTTTCAGGTAAAACAGAATACTAGGTTAAACCTCCTTTGGTGAGTGTTTCACCAAATTTTTTGACCAGGACCGATTGTGAGCACGTGATTTTTGCCCTACATGAGAATTACTCCAAAAAATTCAAAATAAAATCATTTCTTGTATCGTTGTAATATCCGTGGATTTCTATGTTAATTTTTCTTATTATTTGTATTTTTTTGTGTGTGCATGTTTGTTTGTTTAGATTAAGAAAAATACAAAATACATTGCGCTTGCCTTCTTAGGATTTAATTTACAATTGAAAGTAGTCAAGTTTATTTGACAAAAATGGAAAATCATAAAAATATATATTTTTGCTTTTCTAGTATTTATTGTCCCAACTGTGTGATTTATATTTAATTGATGTTTAAATTGAGTGTGTTAATTGTTAATATAACTTAATTAGTATTTCTTATAATTTAATTGACTTTGTAGTGTAATTAGAAATTTTTGTTTTAAGTAGAAAAACTAAATTAAAGAGATAAGGAAAACAAAATCAAGCAAAAAAGGAGGAAATCGGGTTGGGTCCAAAACATTAGCCAAATCAAGACCCAAAAAAGAGCTTAGCCCAGTCCAAACCTCCGGATCCATCTCCCTGACCCGGCCAATGCAACCCGCCCCATTCCCGTTTTTAATCTGGACCGTTGGTTTCCATCCATCCAACGGTCCTAATTAAATCCCTAATTTAATTATACCAAAAACCCCCCAAACCCATTATTCATCTTCATTCCTTCATCTCCCTCAAAGACCAGCAGACGCCGCCGTGCTTCGCCGCCTGCCGCCTACCGGAAATCGCCTCACTGCGGTTCCGGTAGGCCAAACCCCTCCATTTTTACACCAAATCTTTCCCTCACCTCCCCCAGCATGAATCCATGAACGGTTTATCTCGAATCAAGCCTGAGCTCCACGAATCTTCAATCGAAGATTCGAGTCCAAACCCAACCTACACCAATCGACCCCAAATTGATACCACACCCTCACCTCACCTCCCTCACACACTAACCATCGTTAGTTCTTTCCGAATCTGGCCAAAAGTTGTTGAGCCCCAAAATCGAGATTCAAGAACCCTAGAACCAAAATTAGGGAATTTTTGCGGATTTCAGAGAAATTGAGGTCTAATAGACCTTAATTAATCTGTTTTCACTTGAAAACATTTTAATTAAGGTCCGTTCGACCTCGAATACAAACTCCGAGCTCAACTCTAAATAGTCGAGTTTCTGCTTCGATTCCATTTCCTTCCATTTTTGTTTGAGGTACTCTTTCTTTCATTTTTCTTTCTTTGTTTATTTTTAATTGTTTGGATTATTGTTTGCTTTGTCCGTTTATTGCAATTTAATTTTTCTTCTTCTTCTTCATCCGACCTTTTTTTTTGGTCAGTTGTTCTTTCTGTTTTGAATGTGTTTGTTATGAAATATGTATTCGCTTCGATTAGCGTCGTCGAATACTTAGTTTCATTTTCGGCCGAGATTTTTAGAATCACTGTTTTATCAATTAATCTGTTATCAACGATACATGTTGTAGTTAATTGAATGTCGTCGTCTAATCTCGTAAAAAATGTTGTTTGAAATCCCGGGCAGTGGTTCGTTTTTGTTTGAATTGAACTGTTCTGTTTGTTGGTTGATTCTGTGTATTGAGTTAGCTTTTGTTGTTTGTTATAGATGATAATTGATTGTTTTGAAGTTCCTCAATTAGTTGTATGAGAATGTGTTTAGAACAATGTGGTAGTGAATTGGAATTTGCCTGTTTAAGCCTTGAATCACTATTAAATCAAAGACTTCAACTTATCTGTGACTTTAAAATCTGAGTGGAATTGGGTATAGCTGTTAGTTTACTTAAGAAAATCAGAAAGCTAACATTCATGATGCAAGGCACATGGTACAACCTAGTGGAACCTGCTGTACAACAGGGTATACCATTAGCTCCATGTACTTTGTATTTTTATACCAATACCCATACTTAGACAGGACTTAGTGGTAGTGACAGGGAGATTAGAGATGGATTTTAATGTAGTTTAAGGGGGCTGCCTGTTTCTTTTGGGGCTATAAAGAGAGAGATCAGAGAGAGGCACTAAGAACAGACACACACATTTTGAGAATCTGGAAAACACTAAACTCACAGAGAAAGCTAGACATTTTTAGAGCAATAGATAATACACACTGGAAAAACAGAGAACACATACAAATTTAAAAAAGTTCTAAAGATGAGTGTTTTGATATCATTTTTCAGCTTTGAGGAGAACACAGTTACATTTCAAAAGAAATCAGAACATTCAAGTGATTCTCTTTTCTTCTGTTCTATTTCGGATTTTGAGCGTTCAAGCTATTTGAAAGTTCTGCGGAGATCATTTGTGTCTTCTTCTGGTTTACAAATTGGTTTTGGGTTGCGGTTAAATTCTGTTTTGTTTAAAGTTTGGGTTTTGAGTTGTACTGGGGTTTCAAGTGCTACTGCTGGTGTTTGTTGTTGCTGCCAACTGCTGTTTGTTTACTTGCTGTTGCTGACCTTTTCCTTTCTCTATATCAATTCAAATTCCAGGTATTTCATCCTCTCTAATGCCTTGAAGTTTTACTCAATGTACCTGAATGATTTCGGAATCAATTGAAGAAACACTGTATCATCTTAAATTTGCCTCTATATTTCATTTTGTTTTTTTTAACTGCAGTCATAGATTTCCAAAACACATCAAGTCACCATTAGAAATTCCGAAGTTTGTTTTAGTAATTAGATTAAAGGAACTTTGGATTATCGGTTAGTAATTATCAGAACCGGATTCGATTTTGTGATATACATTTGCTAGTTGTATAATGTATTTGTATGGATGGGACTATTGCATATTTTGATAAGTTGTTTAAATGAGTCCGTATTTCTCGTAGCATGTATATTTTAGCCTTAGTATTAAGTTTGAATGTTGTTCAAAGTGATGACGTTTGAAGTTTTAGTTAAAAACCGTGGAGTTCCTAGTACATATATTCATAGTGAATAGTTAAAACCAGTTTTGAAATTTAACAGTAGGTTTATCTTTGTTTATTTTTGGGCTTTCACTAATCAATTATTCTATTTAGCCTGTTACGGGCAAACAGATATTCCCGATCTAACTAATAAGTGAGGTATTAAAATTTATGCTTATTCGAATTAGATGCATTCCCAATTATTTAGTAGCAAATCTCAGTTAAAAATGGAATCGTTTCACGCATCAATACTTTTGCATGAGTTAATCGAGAAATAATTTCAATAAACATGTACACCCAACTAAAGTATCGTCAAAGTTAATATTTTCGTTTTACTTAGAATTAGACTTTCGTTTAAAGGGTTGAATGTATAGTTTTATTTTAACAAAAGTGGTATAGTCTATTAAAAGCATATAGGATAACATATATAAAAATCAGATATTTTTAGCCATTTACAATAATTGAAGCGACCGTGCTAGAACCACGGGATCCGAGGGTGCCTAACACCTTCCCTCGGGTCAACATAATTCCTTACTTAGAATTTCTGGTTCGTAGACTTCATTGGAGAATCGAAATTTCCTCGATTCAGGATTTAAATAAATCGATGACTTGGGACACCATAATTTATTCCAAGTGGCGACTCTGAAATAAATGGAATAATCCCGTTTCGAATATTGTCACTTAAATTGGAAAAACTCCTTACGCTTCTATCCCCGGGTAGCGGGCGCGCCAAAAGGAGGTGTGACAGCTCTGGCGACTCTACTGGGGAAACAAACCTAGAACCACTGGTTCAGGGTTTAAGAATTCGAGCTTTGAATAATTATTTTATTTGGCTTATTTATTATCAGATTTTATTACATGTTTATATTTGATATGCTAAATGTTGCTTTACCGCTTTGATATTTTGTGAATCGTATATAAATTGTGCCGATACCCATTTTTTCTCTTCCTGAGTCTTTTGAAATATAATACCGGGCATTTGCTGGACATAGCCCGTTTTTCTCAAGATAGCCGTGGTGCTTGGCACCCGGTGAAGGATTTTGTAGTCACACATGTTTAGGCGGAGAGTTTGTCAATTAAGCTGGAAAGCCATGCTACCGGTGCACTGACACTCTTCGGCTCGAGTTGTCCGCTCGAGTTAAAGCCAGTTTAGACACTTTTTCCAACAGGATGGTGACTTAGAATAGCCAAAGTTTATTTGCATCATGTGCATATTTGACTTAGGAGGCTCAACACAGGGGTTGGGCCTGTCTAGGACAAGAGTACCTGAAACAAAAGACCAACTTGTTGCATCTTTCTGTGTGCATTTATTTGTTTCGATCCTACATGCCGACCGGTTTATTAAAAAGAGGGGAAGAAGTGGAAAATGTCAGGTTATAGAGTCAAAATAATTTTATGGAAAATAGTTAGTTCTTTGAAAATAAATTTTGGAAAAATTTTTTTTTTAGAAAATAGTTAGTTCTTTGAAAGTAAATTTTGAAAAATGCAAATACATTTTCTTAATTTTACGAAAATAGTTTAGTTTCTTTGAAAATAACTTTGAAAAAATGCAAAAATTCAAAATAGATTTTTTTAGTTCCTTTGAAAATAATTTGTTTTAGAAATGCTGTTTAAAAATAGTTTATTTTCTTTTCTTAAAATGATTTAGTTCTTTTATTTTTGAACTACGCAAGTTTGATTCTCACCAAACATGAGATATGTAGGCAACCCATATCGGGCTCAACTAATACTGATTTTTTTTGAAGAAAAACAATAATAAAAATATTAGAATTAGGATTTTGTTCTTAGTCGAGAGTTAGGAAATTTTTCAAAAATAGCCAAATGCCTCAAAAGGGGCGCCGGAGGACTAATTTCGCAAAACGGAATATAGACATCACATTGGTATCCTGTTATACAACCTTCAAATCTTCTTCAAGTGCTGAAAGGCCGTGTTAACAAGATTCATTTTTTTATATATATAATTAAAAAAAAAAATTTCTTGAAAAAAAAAGATCTTAAGTTCATTTTTTATCTTTTCTAGGATCAGCATGACTTCCTCGCAACGAATCGGCCAGAAAAGGGTGAGAGACGAAATGCCACCCATGTTCATGGTCCAGGACAAGACCCCAGATCGGCTCTGTAAATGGTGGACTAGTTTTTCGGCTTGGGAAAGAAATCAAGTTCACAAGCACCTCAAGTTTCTTCCGGACATCATGATGATAAAACCGGACAAAAATGTGATCAGAGCTTTAGTGAGTTTTTGGGACTCAACAAGCAATGTGTTCAGATTTCGGGATTGCGAAATGACACCCACTTTGGAAGAATTGGGCGGACTCACAGGACTCGGAAGAGATTTGCACAAGATGAGACCTGCAGCTCCTAGGCAGATGGGTGTGAATAATTTCTTGAAAAAATTATGTCTCCGGCGGGTTCCCATGGGTTGTTTGGAGAACGGTTGGGTGCCACTGGATTATCTCTACGACAGATTTGGTGATAAGAATGGGTTCGCGAAATTCTCAAACACTGAATTTGTAAACCAGTTGAATTATGACGCCTGGGGAGACTTAAGGATTTATGCCTTTATGATCGCTTTTTTGGGAACCATGGTCTTTCCCGAACGTGGCGGACGCATCAGAATCCGTTTGGCTACGGTGGTCTCATATCTACAGAGTAACAAGGAACACACTGTTCTTCCGATGATCCTAGGAGACATCTTCCGGGCCTTAACTCGGTGCCAAGAAGGACAAGATTATTTTGAAGGTTGCAATATCTTATTACAAATGTGGTTTGTAGAACATCTATATCATCACCCAATTGTGATAGACTTCAACGCGGATTGGTTGAATTATATTCGTTGTCATACAAACAGAGCCGCCCGTTGTAACCTTCTAGAAAATTTGAGGACTTGGCAAGAACTTCTCAACTCTTTGAGAGCAGATCGACTTACCTGGAATTATTATTGGTTCCCTTCCGCCAAAATCATGCATATGTCGACATATCGCCCATTCTACATACTAATGGGCTTCAGGGGTTTCCAACCATATGCCCAACTACGTGTCATGCGGCAGTGGGGTAGAGAAGAGAAAAGGCCCCCAATTGAGGATATGGGATCGTTTACATGGGAATTCGTGACGGAGGAGACCCCGAGAGAGACTTATGCACAAAAGGTATGGTTCGGTAGTCGACTCTCCGACATCGACGAAATGGTTGCCGACCGAGAACGGGGAGAAGTGAGTCTCGCATATCTTGAATGGTTCCACAACCAATCAATGCCGGAGCAAAGGTCAGAAAGGTCAGTGAAGTATGCCGTAGATTGGGAGAAAGAGGTAGAAGCCAGAGTAAAGGAGGCTAAGCATGAGACAGCGCAGGATTTCCAATCTTGCATTAACACTTTAAAAGAAGACAAGGGAATTCTGGAAGCTGCCATGGATATACAACAGGCTGATTTTGATCGGGAAAGGGCCTGTTGGGAGCAGGAAAGAGAAGCACTCCGAACTCAAATTCAAGAGATGCAATTGGTCGCAGAAAGGTTAAGGAGGAGTCGGAGTGATGAGATGTTGATAAACGATTTGGAAAGGAAAGCCTTTGAACACCAAGAAGACTTGGAAAAGGCAAAGGCGGCTTTGGTTGCAGTCCGGACAAAGTGGAAGAGAGCAGCCCACCAAGAAGCGCTCCGTCTACAACAAGTAGAAAAAGATTATGATGCAATCATCGTTGATTTAAGAAAAACAAATGCCGCTCTTAGAGAGCAAACTCTCAGGCAAGTCCGGGATGCCAAAGCAGATAGAGACCGTTGCCACAACTTGATGGCACAGATGGAAAGACAAATAGATAGGCTTTTGGACCATATCTCCGGCAACGCTCAAGTATTAGGGGCAAAAAACCGACACATAGGGCAGCTGCTCAGAGAAAAAGACATGATCAGGACCAGGATCAATGAAATCGGGCACTACATCACTATGAAGTGTTTGACTTGCGAACAAACACCTCGGCCTGCCCTCTTCTCTTCAATCATGGAATGTGTCCACCAAGTCATGGCGGAATTGGGGAGTATACAGAAAGATCTTACACCAAGAACTGCAGCAAGGCCAAACAACGCCCCCCGGGCGCAAAGATTCGAGGCGTTGGAACATGCTTAGAAGAGTCTGTTATTTTAGAGTTCGTTTGTCCTTTTAAAAGTTTTCCTCCATTGTTGTCTTTTGTAAGTGTTTCAAGTTTGAAGTTTGTTGAAATAAAATTCATGAACGTTTCATTCATATCTTATGTCTATTGTTTTGGAACTACGCCTGGTCTGATTCATGCGGGGACATGATACGTAGGCAATCCACATAAGATTCGACCATAAAAAAAAAAATAATATAAAAATAAAAAAAAATAAAAAAAGGGAGGGGGGAAGTTAAAAGAAAAGAAGATTGATAAAGGATGAAATCAAAGGAAAATACAAACCGGAATGACGCATCGCAAACGAATACATGTAGCAACATCATCATCTGTATAAGTGCATCACACCCAACGTGAGATTACTTATCTATTATGTTACTAACCGTTTGTTTGCCAAACTCCAGGTTTTAGTAAAGAGTGGTTGATTTTGTGGTAATCTGGCATCACATTCGTACTTCACAAGGTCCAAAGGAAAAGTTCGGCAGCCTGAAAGTACTCATCCCTATTTCACTAGGTCAAAAAAAGGTGCCAACATGTCTTCAGAAATGCCCCTAGCAACCATTCTCGTCTTCAGAGGAAAGCTCTTTGACAACCATCCCGGCTACTGAGTCGGCAGCTTTGGAGGAGAATAGAATTTTGCGTTGCCGCATGCTCGAGATGTTGGACGATTGGAACAACGGGAAAGAGCCCACGAGTCTGATCCCTGGGTTCCCTGAAATTCTTCTCAGATCAAGCGGAATTTCCAATACCCCCATCAATTACCCGCCTACTCTGTTTGGGTATTCTATTGCTACAACCCTCTCCGAATCACCCTCCACCTCCCATCCTCGGGTGACACCATATGATACATCCGCAAGAACGTCGGTTGAGTTTCCAGTTCCAGTCACAACGCATCCTACCGCACATGCTCCTTTCTTCGACTCCGCATCCTTTACATTCCCAGCACCACCACTTGCACGGGACCATACCTAGGTTGCAACCAATATATATCCTCAGCCACCTCGATATGAGTTTCTACCAAGCCAAAATCCAAAGGCCCCCGAGCAGGATGAGATGGAAAAAAGAATGAGGAGTTTGGAACAAAGCCTGAAGAACATGCAAGGTCTAAGTGGACATAAAAGTGTATCTTACGCCGATCTATGCATGTTCCCGCACGTCCACTTGCCATCAGGTTTTAAGACACCGAAGTTCGAAAAGTATGACGGGCATGGCGACCCCATTGCTCATCTGAAGAAATACTGCAATCAATTGCGAGGTGCCGGCGGCAGGGAAGAATTGTTGATGGCGTACTTCGGAGAAAGTTTGGTCGGAATAGCATCCGAATGGTATATGGATCAAGACATATCTCGATGGCACATCTGGGATGATCTGGCCAGAGATTTTGTGAAACAGTTCCAATACAACATCGATATTGCGCCAGACAGGAATTCTCTATCGAACTTAAAGAAGAAGCCCTCATAAAGCTTCAGAGAATATGCCATCAAATGGCGAGAGCAAGCATCTAGGGTGAAACCCCCTATGGACGAAATTGAAATGGTCACGACTTTTCTTCAAGCTCAAGAACCAGACTACTTTCAAAATATGATGTCGCGATGGGAAAACCTTTCGCCGAAGCAATCAAAATCGGAGAAATGGTAGAAAATGGCTTGAAAACAGGGCGAATTTTGAGCCAAGCGGCCATTCGGGCAACTTCCCAAGCCATTCAAGGCGGGTCTGGAGGGATGCCCAAAAGCAAGAAGAATGAGGAAACTGCCATGGCGGCAGTAGAAGACAGGAGATATCGAACCTCGAGGCAGGTATTCTCCGACAGGGCCCCCCAGCATTACTATCCACACCATAGTATGGACTATGCTCCTCCGCCTACACCCTACGCAGTCATGAACATTCAACCTTTGGCACGGCCGCAGCCACCAGCCAACAGAAATCCACCTCCATTCCAGAGAAGCAACCTCCTTACCCAAACCAGTATAACCCACGGCCAAATAACACCCGCCACCGTGAGCAACCCAAAATGAGCTTTACACCGATTGGGAAGCCGTATTCCACTCTTTTTCCAAAACTCAGGCAAGAGAACCTACTGCAGCCCGTTCCGCAGAACAGGCAGAATCCAGACTCTCCTGCCTACCAGAGGGGAATATACTGTGCATATCATTCGGGTGTTGAAGGACACAGTACCGACAATTGTTGGACGTTGAAGAAGGCAGTGCAAGAATTGATCAATCAAGGGAGGATTGTCTTCGCAGATGAAGACATCCCAAATGTGACAAACAACCCATTACCAGCCCACAACAACGGGCCAGTGATTGGGATGATTTGTGACGACAAGGAATTTGACCCAGCTTTGAAAGCAATAATCGCCATCGCCAATATAGAGAAGCGGCCTGAGGCTACCCCAAAACAAGAGAAAATGGGGAAAAGGGTTGAAGTTCTTGAGACTAGATCTGAAAAGACGATTGAATTGAAAGCATAGTCTCAGAAGAGCGGAGACCTTTACCTCCCACGAGGTCGGGTGGAAAAACCATTGTCAATAGGTGCCCCCAAGAAGTTCCACTTAAAGAGGGAAACAACAATGTATGTACCAAAGGGAACTTATGTTGCTCGAAAACCAGATGAACCCGTGGTTATTGCACGCGTGCAACAAAAACCAATGACAGATCCATCCGCAGTACCCCGGAGCTACCAACGAACACTTGTTACGCGCAAAGGGAAAGAGGTTGCAGGAAATTCATCTGGGAGCGTCCTGGGGCAGAAATACTTAAACACGCAAGAGGTAAATAACACCACACAAAGGCGTTTCCCGTCAAAGAAACCTGTAAGTGCTGAAGAGGCAGAGGTCTTTTTTCAAAAGATGCAAATGCCTGACTATGAGGTGATAGACCAACTGCGCAAATGCCCAGAGCAGGTGTCGATGTTGTCCCTTCTAATGAAGTCTACTGAACATCAGAAGGTTTTGTTAAAAGCCTTGAATGAGGCATACGTGCCTATTGAGACTTCATCCGAACAACTTGAAAGAATGACAGAGAGATTCTTCGCGATCAATCAGATTTCTTTCAGCAAAGCTGATTTGCCTTTGGAGGGTGCCGCCCACAACAAAGCTTTGCATTTGACTGTCAAATGCGAAGGCTACTATATGAAGAGGGTCATGGTTGATGGGGTTCGGGGGTAGACATATGCCCGCTTTCCACTTTAGGCCGCATAGGAATCGGAGCTGAAAGGATTTGGCCTAACAACATATGTGTGCGAGCTTTTGACGGTGTGAAAAGAGATAGTGTCAGAGAGATTGATGTAATTATAACCATCGGCCCGGTGGACTTCGAAGTGACATTTCAAGTTTTGGATATGGACACTTCCTACAATTTTCTTCTAGGGAGACCATGGATTCATGCGGCCGGAGCTGTGCCCTCTACCCTCCATCAGATGTTAAAATTCGAACACAATGGACAAGAGATCGTGGTCCACGGGGAAGACGAGCAATCAATTTATCGAGATCCATCCATCCCCTGCTTAGAAGCGGAAGCAGGAAGCGAACACATTGTCTATCAAGCTTTCGAGATTGTGTTGGCAGATCAACACGAAGAAGGGAACCCTCTCCCCCAACCCTTTTTGTCTAATGCCTCCATCATGGTGGCAAAAGAGATGATTAAACACGGCTTCCAGCCAGGAAAAGGTTTGGGAAAGTCCCTACAAGGAGTGCCGAAGCTGATAACTTTACCCGTAGCTGAAAAGTTCTTCGGAGTAGGCTTTCGCCCAACCCCCGAAGATGAGAGATGGGCCAACAAGAGAAAGGAGAAAGGATGGGTTCTGCCGCAACCATTGCCACATCTGTACCAAACTTTTGTCCGACCAAGGTACAGTGAAGAAGAAGAAGACGAGGTCTTCACATCGGAGGAAATTGAGGAAATATGTGGGGCCATGAGGCAAATGCTCTATGATGTTAATATGGTTCAATCGGGAGAAGGAAAAAGCACCGCTGAGGTGCTGTATGTGGGCCCTGAAGCTAAATTGCAAAATTGGAAAGCCACACCCTTCCCAGTCAGGCGGGAGTTCTATCCTAATAATGCGGCTTTAAATAACATGACATGCTTGCAGAACTCATGCTCAAATCCGAACACGCCACCTAATCTGGAAATAATGAACCAAGAACCGAAATACGATGAAGACGAGGCTTTTAGGGAAATAAATCAAGAATTGGAACATTTTGAGAATAAACCTAAGCCAAACTTGAATGACACCGAACCGGTTAATTTGGGAACTGATGAAGAGGTCCGAGAGACCAAGATAAGCATCCACACGGATGAGAAAACACGAGATGCGATAATCCAGCTCTTGTTTGAATTTACAGATGTGTTTGCTTGGTCTTACGATGACATGCCAGGATTAGGAGCCGATCTAGTGGTGCACAAGTTACCAATCTACCCTGACTGTCGCCCAGTGCAACAGAAGCAAAGGAAGTTCAAAACTGACATCAGTGATAAAATCAAAGAAGAAATCACTAAACAGTTGAAAACAAGGGTAATTCGAGTGGTACAATACACCACGTGGTTGGCTAATGTTGTGCCCGTGCCAAAGAAGGACGGAAAAACTCGAGTATGCGTTGACTACCGAGATCTGAATAAAGCAAGTCCTAAAGATAACTTTCCTTTACCAAACATCCACATCCTTGTTGATAACTGTGCCAAACATGAGATATAATCGTTTGTGGATTGTTACGCGGGATATCATCAAGTGTTGATGGATGAAGAGGACGCCGAGAAGACTGCTTTTACCACACCTTGGGGGACTTACTGTTACCGAGTCATGCCATTCCGCTTGAAAAACGCGGGAGCAACATACATGAGAGCTATGGCTGCCATTTTCCACGACATGATGCATCAGGATATAGAGGTGTACGTGGACGATGTGATCATCAAATCCAGAACTCAGGGCGATCATGTGCGAGACTTGAGGAAATTCTTTGAGAGGTTGCGGAAGTACGATTTGAAGTTGAATCCAGCCAAATGCGCTTTTGGAGTCCCGTCAGGTAAACTTTTGGGTTTCATAGTCGGTAGAAGAGGTATTGAATTAGATCCCACAAAGATAAAATCCATCTGGGATTTACCTCCCCCCAGAACAAAGAAAGATGTAATGAGTCTTCTAGGCCGACTGAACTACATCAGTAGGTTCATCGCTCACTTGACTTCCACATGTGAACCCATATTCAAGTTGTTGAAGAAAGACGCTGCAATCAAATGGACAACCGAATGCCAAGAGGCCTTTGACAAGATCAAAGAATATTTGTCAAACCCTCCAGTCTTAGTCCCGCCAGAGCCAGAGAGACCTCTTTTCTTGTATTTAACAGTCTTGGAAAATTCTTTTGGTTGTGTCCTCGGACAACGTGATGCGACAGAGAAGAAAGAGCAGTCGATTTACTACCTGAGCAAGAAATTCACTAGTTATGAGGTCAAGTACACTTTGCTGGAAAGAACGTGTTGTGCTTTAACTTGGGTCGCTCATAAATTGAGACACTACCTCCAAGCCCATACGACTCACCTCATTACTCGGTTGGATCCTTTGAAGTATATATTCCAGAAACCGATGCCTACCGGAAGATTGGCAAAATGGCAGATCCTGCTCACTGAGTTTGATATAGTCTATGTCACTCGCACGGCAATGAAGGCTCAAGCATTAGCAGACCATTTGGCCGAGAACCCGATCGACGAAGAGTATCAACCATTGAATACCTACTTTCCCGATGAAGAGGTAAATACGACAGAAGTTGTTTCGGAAGACAGTCATGCTTGGAAAATGTTTTTCGATGGGGCGGTAAATGCTAAAGGTGTAGGGATTAGGGCAATCTTGATCTCTCCTGTTGGTCAGCATTACCCGGCCACGGCTAGGCTCCGTTTCTTTTGCACGAACAATACGGCTGAGTATGAAGCTTGTATCATGGGCATGAACATGGCAATTGATCCGGGCGTCGAAGATTTGTTGATCATGGGAGATTCAGATCTAATTATCAAACAATCTCAAGGTGAATGGGAAACTCGGGACGTTAAACTCCTCCCTTACCGACAACACGTGAATATTCTTGGCAAGCGATTTGCATCGATAGAGTTCAGGTATATCCCACGATGTCACAATGAACTAGCTGACGCACTTGCCACTTTAGCTTCAATGCTACCTTATCCGGGCAACGCCCATGTCAATCCCTTGGAAATCCAAATAAGGGAAAACCACGGTTATTGCAATGCAATCGAAGAGGGACCAAGCGTCAAGCCATGGTACTACGATATCAGGAGATTTTTGAAAATGCAAGAATACCCCGAACATGCTACTGGAGATCAAAAGAGGACCATTAGGCGACATGCAGGTGGTTTCTTTTTGAGCGGCGAGGTCATGTATAAAAGAACCCCGGATCTTAACCTCTTAAGGTGTGTTGATGCCGAAGAAGCAGGAAGAATCATGCACGAAGTACACGCAGGAGTATGCGGGCCTCATATGAATGGGTATATCTTAGCCAAGAAAATCCTTCGAGCAGGTTATTATTGGATGACCATGGAGAAAGATTGTTTCGGTTTTGTCCGAAAATGCCATCAATGTCAGGTACATGGAGATCTGATTCATGCACCTCCAACTGAGCTGCATCCTATGTCAGCGCCGTGGCCATTTGTCGCTTGGGGAATGGATGTCATCGGCCCGATTGAGCCGAAAGCTTCGAATGGACACCGATTCATACTGGTGGCTATCGATTACTTCACAAAATGGGTCGAATCCGTCACTCTCAAATCAGTCACTAAGAAAGCTGTGGTGGATTTTGTACACTCAAATCTTATCTGTCGTTTTGGTATACCTACAACTATCATCACAGACAATGTTGCGAATTTGAATAGTCGTTTGATGGAAGAAATATGCGAGCAATTCAAAATAACGCATAGGAACTCCACTCCTTATCGACCCAAAGCCAATGGTGCCGTGGAAGCAGCGAACAAAAACATTAAGAAGATTTTGAGAAAGACAATCCAAAGTTCTAGACAATGGCATGAACAATTACCGTTCGCCTTACTGGGATACCGTACTATAGTACGCACATCGGTAGGGGCAACTCCATACCTGCTAGTCTATGGAACCGAGGCTGTGATACCGGCAGAGGTAGAAATTCCTTCACTTCATACGATTGTTGGAGCAGAGATTGAAGATAGCGAGTGGGTTAAGACTCGATTGGAGCAATTAACTTTGATCGATGAAAAGCAAATGGCCGCGGTCTATCACGGACAACTGTACCAACAAAGGATGGCTCGTGCTTACAACAAGAAAGTACGCCCGAGAAATTTTGAAGTAGGTCCGTTGGTTTTAAGACGCATTCTTCCACATCACTAGGAAGCGAAAGGAAAATTCGCTCCTAATTGGAAAGGACCATACATCATCAAGAAGATACTGCCGAGAGGAGCGTTATACTTTGGAGACATGGAAGGAAAAGATCCTGAAACAACTGTTAATGCAGATGCTGTGAAAAGGTATTATGTCTGAATTTGCTTCAATGATGTCCTTACAAATCGAAATGATTTGTAGGCTTTTTATTCCCGCTACCCAAACACTACCAACCCTTTTGTAAACCCTTTGAGCCGGTTACCTTTCTTTGGCTACCCTCTTTGGAATCCAAATCAAAGTAAGAAGAGAAATGAGAGAGGTCGATTGGCGAAAACCCGCAAAAGGGCACTATCAACCGAAAAGGTTGTTTCACCACAAGAAGTCCCGGCACGGCTCCTTAGCTCGGAAACATAGACCCGTTTTGGTTCATAAGAAAATGGGAGTTTGTGACGATCAAGCATCTAGTCCAAGAAGCATGTCATGTTGGTTAAAATCAGCATATACCTCAGATAAGTCCTTCTTTCCCCCCGAAAGGGACTCCTCTATCTTTGATACGCTTTTCCATTCTTTGTTCATTCTTTTTCTTTGAATCCCTTTCGTTTTAATTTTAATTCTGAAACTATTACAAAGGAAGGCGACATGACCGGTTTTACAGGACTCCGCCTGGTAAAGAAGAAAAGAAAAACAACCTCAGTGGTGTATTGATACAATCCACGATTAGATCGTAATGATCGATTGTTTCCAAAGAAACGGAGTTTAGAAAGGAAATGGAAATCAAAGGCCAAGGTCTTAGAAGAGACGGAATAAGGCCGAAGGATAGAACCCACACGGAAACTCCTCGTGGAATTCCGGGAATGAACCCGGTCAGTTTGAAAGGAAGTCACCCCAAAGACAATTGGTAGCAAACTTCTCAATGGAAATAGGGAAACGATCAAGCAATGAAGATAATCAAGGCCACAAAGTCAACCACTTTTTCAACTGATAAAATGTTCTTTGTTGAAAGCAGGTCTGTTTAATTATGCAAGAAGAAGGTACAACTCAAAGAAGTGAAGTACGCAAGCGTTAAAATGGCTTTGGAACAAGGAAAACACATAAAAAGGGAAGTTTCTTTTTAAAGCTTTATCTTATGCATTTGTTGATGGTTAAAAAGAAAGCCTAAAAGAAGGCCCAAAAGGAAGAATAAAAGAAAAGAAAATGAAAACTCCAAAAAAAAAGAGAATCAAATCATATCAGTCCAATATCTGTTTGGACCCCGGTCAGAAAAACCGAGGGTCTTTCCGGCCAGAAAGCCGTGAAACTTTTGTCCCCGGTCAGAAAACCGAGGATCTCCCAGTCAGAAAACTGCGGAGCCATTTACTTTTACCCTGGCCAAAAAATCGAGGATCCGACGGCCAAAAAACCGTTAGATATTGTTTGAATTCCGGCCAGAAAGCCGTGAAACTATTCTCCCAAGTCAGAAAACTGCGGGGCCATTTACTTTAACCCCGGCCAAAAAACCGAGGGTCCGACGGCCAAAAACCGTTAGACATTGTTTGAATTCCGACCGGAAAGTCGTGAAACTTTTATCCCCGGTCAAAAACCGAGGATCTCCTGGTCGAAAACTGCGGAGCTATTTACTTTTACCCCGGCCAAAAACCGAGGATCCGACGGCCAAAAAACCGTTAGATATTGTTTGAATTCCGGCCGAAAGCCGTGAAACTTTTATCCCTGGTCAGAAAACCGAGGATCTCCCAGATAGAAAACTGTGGAGCCATTTACTTTTACCCCGACCAAAAACCGAGGATCCGACGGCCAAAAACCGTTAGATATTGTTTGAATTCCAACCGAAAGCCGTGAAATGTTTATCCCGGTCGGAAAACCGAGGATCTCCCGACCGTCAGAAACTGCGGAGCCATTTACTTTTACCCCGACCAAAAACCGAGGATCCGACGGCCAAAAACCGTTAGATATTGTTTGAATTCCGGCCGTAAAGCCGTGAAACTTTTATCCTCGGTTAGAAAGCCGAGGTCTCCCAGTCAAAAAACTGCGGAGCCATTTACTTTTACCCCGACCAAAAAACCGAGGATCCGACGGCCAAAAAACCATTAGATATTGTTTGAATTCCGGCCGGAAAGCCGTGAAGCTTTTATCCCCGGTCAGAAAACCGAGGATCTCCCCAGTCAAAAAACTGCGGAGCCATTTACTTTTACCCCGACCAAAAAACCGAGGATCTGACGGCCAAAAACCGTTAGATATTGTTTGAATTCCGACTAGAAAGCCGTGAAACTTTTATCCCCGGTCAGAAAACCGAGGATCTCCCCGTCGAAAAATCGCGGAGCCATTTACTTTTACCCCGACCAAAAACCGAGGATCCGACGGCCAAAAAATCGTTAGATATTATTTGAATTCCGGCCGGAAAGCCGTGAAACTTTTATCCCCGGTCAGAAAACCGAGGATTTCCCAGTCAGAAAACTGGGGAGCCGTTTAATTTAACCCCGGCCAAAAGACCGAGGGTCTAGCGGCCAAAAACCGTTGGACATTGTTTGAATTCCGGCCAGAAAGCCGTGAAACTCTTCTTCAAAATCCCGGCCAGAAAGCCGTGGAACGTTTATTTGTGAAACCATGATTTTCTTACCCAATACCAAAGAGTTTTTTTGATCACTTTCTATGTCACAACTAACTCACGAAATTTTCCTAGCAAAACTGGGGTAGAAATATTTCGTTCGTTTGTTTGTTTTGTTGTCTAAAAAGGTTTGACCTCGGGACGCAAGGATCGAGATAACCTACGAGTGGAACATCAATCCTGCATGAAGAAAAGAAGAAAAGAATCAAAAGAGAACGAGTCCAAATGTTGGAATAAACAAAAGTGCGGATTGCTCAGAATCTGATTGAAGTAACAAGCTCCGCCGACTCCGTTTCACTCAATGTAACAGAAATAAACAAGCACATACAGCTTGTTGAGCATCAAGATTCAGATCGAGGTCTACAACAAATCAGCTAAGATTCAAGATCAAGTTTTCAAGAGAATCATAAATAGGAATCTTGTAACTCATAGTTTGATAGCATAACTAGCTCAACTTTAATTTCTTTTGGTGTAATAAGGAGGTCAGTAAGCAGTAAGCAGCAACGGCAGCAACAATAGCAACGGTAACAGTAAAGTGTCAGTCCACGGTAGTCCCAGCTACCAGAACTTCCCGAACTACATTGACCTGATTCCCTTTTAGCCAGGGATATGTAGGAGACCTTCGGAAGCAGAGGTTCGGTCAAACATTTCCAAAAAATGCTTCATACGGAGTGCTCAAACGGGCAAAAATCGCTCGTATCCGCTCACTTATCTTTGCACGAAAACTCTTCATGTTTCCGCGCAAAGAGGGGCAGCTGTGAGCACGTGATTTTTGCCCTACATGAGAATTACACCAAAAAATTCAAAATAAAATCATTTCTTGTATCGTTGTAATATCCGTGGATTTCTATGTTAATTTTTCTTATTATTTGTATTTTTTTGTGTGTGCATGTTTGTTTGTTTAGATTAAGAAAAATACAAAATACATTGCGCTTGCCTTGTTAGGATTTAATTTACAATTGAAAGTAGTCAAGTTTATTTGACAAAAATGGAAAATCACAAAAATATATATTTTTGCTTTTCTAGTATTTATTGTCCCAACTGTGTGATTTGTATTTAATTGATGTTTAAATTGAGTGTGTTAATTGTTAATATAACTTAATTATTATTTCTTATAATTTAATTGACTTTGTAGTGTAATTAGAAATTTTTGTTTTAAGTAGAAAAACTAAATTAAAGAGATAAGGAAAACAAAATCAAGCAAAAAAGGAGAAAATCGGGTTGGGCCCAAAAAATTAGCCAAATCCAGACCCAAAAAAGAGCTTAGCCCAGTCCAAACCTCCGGATCCGTCTCCCTGACCCGGCCAATGCAACCCGCCCCATTCCCGTTTTTAATCTGGACCGTTGGTTTCCATCCATCCAACGGTCCTAATTAAATCCCTAATTTAATTATACCAAAAACCCCCCAAACCCATTATTCATCTTCATTCCTTCATCTCCCTCAAAGACCAGCCGACGCCGCCGTGCTCCGCCGGCTGCCGCCTACCGGAAATCGCCTCACGGCGGTTCCGATAGGCCAAACCCCTCCATTTTTACACCAAATCTTCCCCTCACCTCCCACAGCATGAATCCATGAACGGTTTATCTCGAATCAAGCCCTGAGCTCCTCGAATCTTCAATCGAAGATTCGAGTCCAAACCCAACCTACACCAATCGACCCCAAATTGATACCACACCCTCACCTCACCTCCCTCACACACTAACCATCGTTAGTTCTTTCCGAATCTGGCCAAAAGTTGTTGAGCCCCAAAATCGAGATTCAAGAACCCTAGAACCAAAATTAGGGAATTTTTGCGGATTTCAGAGAAATTGAGGTCTAATAGACCTTAATTAATCTGTTTTCACTTGAAAACATTTTAATTAAGGTCCGTTCGACCTCGAATACAAACTCCGAGCTCAACTCTAAATAGTCCAGTTTCTGCTTCGATTCTGTTTCCTTCCATTTTTGTTTGAGGTACTCTTTCTTTCATTTTTCTTTCTTTGTTTATTTTTAATTGTTTGGATTATTGTTTGCTTTGTCCGTTTATTGCAATTTAATTTTTCTTCTTCTTCTTCATCCGACCTTTTTATTTGGTCAATTGTTCTTTCTGTTTTGAATGTGTTTGTTATGAAATATGTATTCGCTTCGATTAGCGTCGTCGAATACTTAGTTTCATTTTCGGCCGAGATTTTTAGAATCACTGTTTTATCAATTAATCTGTTATCAACGATACATGTTGTAGTTAATTGAATGTCGTCGTCTAATCTCGTAGAAATTGTTGTTTGAAATCCCGGGCAGTGGTTCGTTTTTGTTTGAATTGAACTGTTCTGTTTGTTGGTTGATTCTGTGTATTGAGTTAGCTTTTGTTATTTGTTATAGCTGATAATTGATTGTTTTGAAGTTCCTCAATTAGTTGTATGAGAATGTGTTTAGAACAATGTGGCAGTGAATTGGAATTTGCCTGTTTAAGCCTTGAATCACTGTTAAATCAAAGACTTCAACTTATCTGTGACTTTAAAATCTGAGTGGAATTCGGTATAGCTGTTAGTTTACTTAAGAAAATCAGAAAGCTAACATTCATGATGCAAGGCACATGGTACAACCTAGTGGAACCTGTTGTACAACAGGGTATCCCATTAGCTCCCTGTACTTTGTATTTTTATACCAATATCCATACTTAGACAGGACTTAGTGGTAGTGACATGGAGATTAGAGATGGATTTTAATGTAGTTTAAGGGGGCTGCCTGTTTCTTTTGGGGCTATAAAGAGAGAGATCAGAGAGAGGCACTAAGAACAGACACACACATTTTGAGAATCTGGAAAACACTAAACTCACAGAGAAAGCTAGACATTTTTGAGAGCAATAGATAATACACACTGGAAAAACAGAGAACACATATAGATTTAAAAAAGTTCTAAAGAGGAGCGTTTTGATATCATTTTTCAGCTTTGAGGAGAACACAGTTACATTTCAAAAGAAATCAGAACATTCGAGTGATTCTCTTTTCTTCTGTTCTATTTCGGATTTTGAGTGTTCAAGCTATTTGAAAGTTCTGTGGAGATCATTTGTGTCTTCTGCTGGTTTACAAATTGGTTTTGGGTTGCGGTTAAATTCTGTTTTGTCTAAAGTTTGGGTTTTGAGTTGTACTGGGGTTTCAAGTGCTACTGCTGGTGTTTGTTGTTGCTGCCAACTGCTGTTTGTTTACTTGCTGTTGCAGACCTTTTTCTTTCTCTATTTCAATTCAAATTCCAGGTATTTCATCCTCTCTAATGCCTTGAAGTTTCACTCAATGTACCTGAATGATTTTGGAATCAACTGAAGAAACACTGCTATCATCTTAAATTTGCCTCTGTATTTCATTTTTTTTAACTGCAGTCATAGATTTCTAAAACACATCAAGTCACCATTAGAAATTCCGGAGTTTGTTTTAGTAATTAGATTAAAGGAACTTTGGATTATCGGTTAGTAATTTTCAGAACCGGATTCGATTTTGTGATATACATTTGCTAGTTGTATAATGTATTTGTACGGATGGGACTATTGCATATTTTGATAAGTTGTTTAAATGAGTCCGTATTTCTCGTAGCATGTATATTTTAGCCTTAGTATTAAGTTTGAATGTTGTTCAAAGTGATGACGTTTGAAGTTTTAGTTAAAAACCGTGGAGTTCCTAGTACATATATTCATAGTGAATAGTTAAAACCAGTTTTGAAATTTAACAGTAGGTTTATCTTTGTTTATTTTTGGGCTTTCACTAATCAATTATTCTATTTAGCCTGTTACGGGCAAACAGATATTCCCGATCTAACTAATAAGTGAGGTATTAAAATTTATGCTTATTCGAATTAGATGCATTCCCGATTATTTAGTAGCAAATCTCAGTTAAAAATGGAATCGTTTCACGCATCAATACTTTTGCATGAGTTAATCGAGAAATAACTTCAATAAACATGTACACCCAACTAAAGTATCGTCAAAGTTAATATTTTCGTTTTACTTAGAATTAGACTTTCGTTTAAAGGGTTGAATGTATAGTTTTATTTTAACAAAAATGGTATAGTCTATTAAAAGCATATAGGATAACATATATAAAAATCAGATATTTTTAGCCATTTACAATAATTGAAGCGATCGTGCTAGAACCACGGGATCCGAGGGTGCCTAACACCTTCCCTCGGGTCAACAGAATTCCTTACTTAGAATTTCTGGTTCGCAGACTTCATTTGGAAAGTCGAAAATTTCCTCGATTCGGGATTTAAATAAATCGATGACTTGGGACACCTTAACTTATTCCAAGTGGCGACTCTGAAATAAATAGAATAATCCCTTTTCGAATATTGTCACTTAAATTGGAAAAACTCCCTTACGCTTCTACCCCCGGGTAGCAGGCGCGCCAAAAGGAGGTGTGACACCGATTCAATTTCTTGCTTAGTCAAGTCAGTCCCTTTAACTCATGTGGTGAAGGCTGTAACGTGATCTCGTGGGTCTGATGTTCCATCGTACTTAGGAATATCATGCATTTTGAATTTCTTCAGAATTAGGAGGGGGCAACACTCGGCTTCCATGATTGTTGAGAGTATTTGTCTATGTCCACTGCTTTGATCACAGGCGATACCCCAGGTATTTGTTCTATGCGTTCATTTTGCCCCTTAAGCTGTTTCTGCAAGGTTAGTACAAGATTTTGTAAATCAGAATTAGCTTGGTACCTGTGTCTCCTTCTTGCATTTCACTAGGAGTTCCACCACTACCTGAATTAGCCAGTCCAGAACGGGGGTTCCCTAATGTATTATTGTTTGGAGTTGGTGTGGGTGGAGCAACAGGTAACTGGTTAACAAAGGCTTGAAGAGCTTTGCTACCTTGAGATGCAATTATTTTTTGTAATGCCTCATTCATATCTTCGACATTGTTGAATTGATCCTGTTCATTTGCATGAGATCCATCGGGAGTACCTTTACGAGATCGTCGTGGAGAGCCTCGTGGAGAACATTGTGGTGAATCTCGAGGAGAATCTCCTTGAATTTATTGGTTTGTTTGAATTTTTGGAAGTCCTGGGGTGTTGTCGTTGTTGTTTGACATGATTGATGCGAACAAGAAAATCAAGTAGAAATAACGTTGATTATCAGATTCCCGGTAACGGAACCAATTTATTCAACCAAGAAAATAGATTTTTAGTCAAATCTACAATATAGAAGAATCGGGTTACTGATAATTGAAAAATAAGTAAAGAAAAGAATCTCCAAGTATTTAGATATGAAAGCTTGTAAATCAAAAATATATTTCAATAGTGCCTTGTGTTCCCATCGATTATATATTTTTTCTTTTATAGGTCTCTTGGAGAATCTCTGTAAATGTACATTACATCTAAGCCATAATGAGGCCATTATGAATATTTAATGACATTAAATGCTATGTTACACAAGCATTATATTGAATACAAATATTCCTTAACGGCTCCGGTATTTGTTTCTCTTGAAATGACGTGTATCTTCATCCTCTTATGTGACCAGGTTCATTGTCTTTTCGTATCTCTTACATAATTGCACTTAAATAGGTACGGGGCTTCCGAGTCTCTTAACTCATACCTTCTTTTTGTTCCCGTATCTCTTTTTCACCTTGTTGTCTCATACCTCTTTTTGTCTCTTTACCTAGTACTTCTTTTTATCCACATTAGCCTAGAATTCTTGAACCAACGAATAATTCCACGTGTCATGCCATATCATTACTTATTCATATATATAATTTTCCCCAATACACTATCCATGTCAGGTTCCTCTAGAAATTTCACAATCGTTGACAGCGAAACCTTTGCTTCAATTAATGCCCCGACAACACCAGGGATTTTTCTAATAGGATCTTGAAGCAGATTTAAAGAGGCTAAAAATGTGAAAACATTGCTGACATTGAGAGGAACTCCAAACAAGTAACAAGCTACAAAAGTGGCGGATGAAACCAGAATGGGAGATGACCAAAACAGTATAAGGTAGATTTCCCTTTTGTGTTTGAACTAATGATAGCCACTTGGTTTCCTCAGATCTCAACTTGTTTATCTCATTCAGGAAATGTTTCTCCCAAGAATATAACTTGAGAACCTTCATATGTGTAAGCGCTTCTGTGATGGCCTTTAGCCTTTTATCTTGCGCGATCATGAGGTTAATCTGATACTTTAGCCGCAACTTGGCTAATGGGGAATTTACTAGTACAATCAATATCACAATCACTAATGCTGCTGATGCAGCTACCCCTATAGAATAATATATCACAAATAAAACTAGTACGAGCTGAAGTATCATAGTCCATATCTGATGACACCAAAAGGGGAATTCACCTATTTTATGAGCATCTACGGTGACATAGTTCATTATCTGGCCAGGGGAATGAGTTGTCTTAGCAGCATTTGAGACATGAAGTTTCTGAAAGATAGCTGCAGTAAGCGAAGACTTGACTTGGAGTCCAATCAATCTACTGCTGAAGCACCATTGCCTTTGTGCTAGAGATTCCAAACATTTTGCAAAGAAAAAACCGGCTGTTAGAGCATAGCCCTCAATACTTAAATGCTTCTCTTCCTTCAGCAACCTCAGCGTTATTATCTTGATCAGAGCAAAGATCCCAGATATGAAAATTTCTTTCTGCTGGCAGAGGAGTAATGCCATTAGTATAGAAGGTTTTCTTAAAGGATCTTTCCTGTTTAGCATGTTCAGTTGCTCATTAAACAGATTAAAACATGTTCCTGCTCCATCCGCTGATCTTAGCTGAGGTACGTCTTCATCCTCAAGAATCTTCTTTTTACCTTTCTTCATTAATGGATTCAACCACCAAAATGAAAATATTCCAAGAAATCCAGCATTTGCAAATGGAGTAGTTTCATTACTAATCCCATCTTCACATTGTAAAGGCTTAAAAAATGTCTAATCACAAAGATCAATACCCTCATACTTGTCATATTCATCACTTTCCTTAAATCCACTACAGATCAAAAGAATGGCTCCTAACAAAGATAGTGCATCTACTATCACTTCACCTCCAATTAGTATATTTCCACACAGATATTATGCAAAGAAATCCAGCTAACAACAAGGCAAGGATTGAATAAAGCTTCACTATGAGGAAAAGTTGCTGCTTGTATAGGCCTATGATTGAACTTACAAATAGCCATGTAATTCCATGGACAAGAAACACGATCCAACGATGTAGAGGCAGAAAAGTCTGATATTCTTGATCATGGAGTTGCTCTTTAAGCTTCCATGCTCCCAAAACTATGTATCCTAATCCCAAACATCTGTTGAAAACGGCTGAACAAATCGACAACTTGGAAAGTCCATGACATTTTGATTGACAATACTATATTATAAGCTAGTACAACTAACAGGATGATCAATAGTAGGGAGTCAACAGATAACAGAAATATATGATTATCTGGATATAGCATTTCAAGAACAGAATTCCATTGAACTCCATCAAAGGATTTGCCCCAAAAAGTATTTGAGAAATCCATAAAAAGCAGAAAAAGGCAAATTTATGTAACTTTGTCAAGAACACTAAGCAACATTTAGTTCTTCAACAAGTAGTGATTCTGCAATTTGTGTTAGGCAGATGAAATCTTGCATACTTGTTTGTTTCTAGTTGGACTATACTAATAAAATTATAAGACATATAGGAGTGGAAACAGAAATGAACTTTCAAAATATTGACACTGACGTTCCATTAACATGCTAATACTATTAACATTATTATGCACGAGGGTCTAGGGACGAAAAACAAAAATAACAACAAGCTTTCCATCAGAAACAGTACTGGATCTTCGTAACATAAGTACATTAAGTGGCGGAACCAGGATTTTTATCAAGGAGATTCATAAAATAAAAAAAATAAACAAGCCAAGCGATATATATGTTTAACCAAAAAATAGATTTTTAGTCAAAGCTAACATTTAGAAGAATACGGGTTACTGATACTCGGAAAAGAATATAAAGAAAAGAATTTGAGAATAACAATGTATGCGAGATAAATAATCAAAGTATAATCCAATAGTGTTGCGTGTCTACAATTATTTGTGACTTTCCCTTTTATAGCCATTTTTGGGAATATAGACTTTACCTTTGTCATAATAAGACAATTATGGGCAATTAATGACTCTAAATGCTACGTTATGTAATCATATACATTAAAAACATATTCTCTAATGTTTCTCGCATTTAATGCTCACTACATGCTGTATCTGGGCTCTTATTTGGTGTTAGATTTATTCTTTTGATTCTTCACGATCTTTGACTTTTAAATGCCTTGAACTGATACAAGCATTGAATGTCTCGCATGACTGCTCGTGTCTCTTCTATTTAACTTGCTCGTGTCTCTTCTGTTTAACTTGCTCGTGTCTATTGCTGCTCGTACATATTGAACAACCTTAATTATTTGACTGTTTGACCAGTCTATGTGTCATGACACGTCATCTCTAATATCCAAAGTCATTTTTTCCAATTACAGATAGTCCTCCCACTTTCTATTTATTCGTCAGTCGAATATTTGGGAAGTGGATTTCATAAAAGGAGAATTTTTGTCACCATTAATGTTGTGACAAGATTGACACTTCAAGGGTCACATCTATTTAATGTTCTTCAAACGTGTCAACTCCTTATTGATTCTGCAACTTGCACCCTTTTTAAGATCCTTTTTTACAGCTCCATTATTCACGAAGTATCAGTTACCATTATTTTGACTCTTCCATTACTGCGTTTTCACTTTTTGATGGTTGCTTATAAATATAGTTTTTCCTCCTAGCTTTTACCACACAAAAAATCTTTTAAACACTCGAACTGTGCAAATTTTTATTCTCGTCATCTTCTTCCTCATCATGTCTTCTTCGAACCCTAACCCTAGAAGAGCTCCTGCTTTAGAAAATTATCCCAATGCCCATGTCAGACATAGAAGGGGTGGAAGACTTTGTAGTTTAGGATCTTCTTGTGGTGGTGGTTCTGCCGTGCCTTCTTCTAATCCTGGTTCTAGAACTAGAACCATGGGTTCTTTTACCCAAAGATAGTCTTCTAAGGGCAAGGAAACCTCTGAATCTTTACAAGAGCCTTTGGTAGAGGAGATAGTTCCCAACAATTTTTCTTTTCACCATGATAAACAATCACTTCAAAGCCAAGTTGCAGGTCTAGATCGTGCTGATGCGTTTCCCACTTTGATTATAGAGCTTTTAGCCCCAAAGTTTGCAAAGATTGGCACCGGAATGACGATTTTCCCATTGTAATCCCCAATCCAAATCAAAGGATTACTTCATATATGGCTGGATTCTCTTTTGTTTACACATACCCTTTTACTCTTGGGATTAAACCAGCTATCAACCCTATGATTCTCGATTTCTATCATTTTTTCAAGGTTTGTCTCGCACAAATTGGCTCGTTGGTATGGAGGGTTGTGGCTTGTTTAAGACATCTGTCTAACTTAGCACATGTTAACTTTACCTTCCCTCACCTAATTCACCTCTACTCCCCTAGGTTATTTCATAATGATGTTTTCACCTTAGTGGCTAGGAGTAAGAAGGGTGTTGGTGAGTCCGGAACATGACAAGGACCGTGGCTGGTATGCCTGATTTGTTGCTGCCCCCATAGTTGGTTTGGTGGGTAAAGAAAATGTTCCCTTCCTCGAGAAGTGTAATTTTGCACGTAAGTTACTTACTCTTTCTCGTACCTCTTAATTTCGAGTTTATCAATTTCTTTAACTTTGTTTTCCCCCATTTTTAGCAACCATGGGAGTCATGGGGAGTATTCCTAATTTTTGTGGTTGGGTAGATAAATTGTTGAAGACTGCACCTATAGAGACTAGGTCTTGGAAATACATCTCCAGTATTTACGGTTGGAGAGTGAAGACTCACGGTACGAGTTTCTATCTTTCTCGTATGGAAAAATTCATTATTTTAACTTTCATCCTTCATTTTGTCAGGATTTGCTATTCGAGGCGTTACAGCTGATAAAGTTGCAGCCTCTCATTTAGGAACCCAACTTTTCTTAGAAAGTGCTCAAGATATTCTTCTGAAAAGAAAAACTACTGCTGATGACAGCTCCGACGAAGAAGACGAACGTGGCTCGTTGATGACAAGGCCAAGAGTTAGGAAACGTATCGTTTTCGATAAAACTGAAACTTCCCCTCATCTTTCTCCTACTGGGCATGTTAATCTTTTCTCTGATGATGACGTTGTCACTCCTCATGACACTCATGAGTCGATTAACCAGCTTTTCGTTAGTGGTTTTGAGAGTGGTGAGTTAGGACCTGTTTTGGACGAACCTCCCTTGTCTTCCTCTTCAACTCTCGTATCTTCAATTCTTTCTCTTCCTTATTTTACAGTGCCATTGATTCCTTACTTACCTGCTCCATCTGCTTTCGTACCTGTTCCATCAGCTCCCGTACCTCCCTCTACTATTTTTACTTCTTCTACTGCTCCTCCTTCTATTACCCATAATACATAAGTGGGTTCTACGATAGAGGTGTTGCTCTGAGGAGTGTGACTATCAAAGTTCCTGCCAACAACAGTCTCTTGAGGAAATCTGGTCGGGCATATGTTTGTATAGAGCCTTTAATAGCCCCAATTGAGAAGGAAAATATGAATAGCCATAGCTATCTGACTCTAATGAACAACATAGTTCATTCCACCTTGAAGGTATGTTCCTCCTCTCTTTACTTTGGCAGAATTTTTTTTCTTCTCTAGAATTCTAGTTTCATTCCCTTATTATTTTCAGGCCAACATTATTGGTACAGAGCTAATGAGTAGAGTTTCTCTACTAGAGAAGGTGGCATGTGACTCTAAAAAGGTAGTTCTTGATTCAGAGAGAGCAGCTCGTGAATTTCAGTTGGAGGCAGCTAGTTGGAAAAGTTCATTTGATAGTGCATAAATCACTATAGAAGATTTGCAAGAGAATAAGAATAACCTAGAACATCAGGTGAGAGCCTTATCTTCAGAGCGTGCACTCATCAGGGCTTCTTCAAGTCAAGTAGCGAGAAAAAGAGCATCTCGAGGCTTCTTTCTCAGAACAATTGACTAAGGCGAATGAGGAAATTAATGAGTTGAAAGCTCTGTTGAATCAAAAAGAGGTTTATGCCGGGGATCTGATGCAGAGTTTGACTCAGATAGTCAAACACAAGCAGATCTACGAACTTCTAAAGACAAGGTGCAGGTTTTGGAAAAATCTCATGTCTCTCTCCAAGCCTCTTATAACTCAACCCTGGATGTGAGCTGGGAAAGAGATTATGAGCTTCTTGAAGATAAGGTTGCAGTTGATGTGAGCTGGGCTTTTCTGAACTCTCGTCGTGATGACTTGGTTGAAGCTAGCCAAGAAAAGTTTAATCTGGAGTCAAAGTTAGCTAAGGTGATGTATACCATTGAAAGGCTCAACAACCACTGGATTTCCCTTCACCCTCGATTGATGTTTTCGAAGCTGAAGTCCTCGGAGTTGATGCTCCCATGGGTGAAATTCTTGAAGCTGATGCTCCCGTGGGTGAAACTTCTGCAGTGGAAGTCCCCATGAACACTGAAACTGCCTCGGGTGATGTACCTTTTTCAATCTCAACCGTGCCCCTTGCTGCAAGTCAATTGAGACTTCGTCTATTGATACTCAAATTGCTGCGGTTGAAGATCAACCCATTTTTGTTGACGATGTTGTTCTAGTTGAGCCCGCTGATGATCTTTCTTCAGTCCTTTCCTCTTAGTGTAAAAATTTACATTTGTTTTAAACTTCGTTTTTGCAGGTACCTATTTGGAAAACCATGTTTAGAGTTCTTGGATTTATTTAAGAGTTTTTGTAATCAAACGCCTGACTATCACTTGAGGGTTGATTTAGAAGTACAAGTCCCCAAGTCTTATTTTGGGGCATTAAACATTTCGATGACTGAGTTTATACTTAGTCTCTAGTTTTTAAATATTAAGAAGTGTTTATTATCATTAAACTTCCATCTGTTCTATTCTTGCCTTCTATTTTCAAGGACTAAAAGAATAGTATGCATTTTTGTTCTTTAAAAAATGCTTATATTAATAAAATGACTAAATAATATGATTTTTATAAAAAGAGGGCCTTTTTATATTTTGACACTTAGAAGACGTCTCAACTCATAATGGTGTTATCATACGATAAGAGAAATAGGAACACACATGTTTTTTGCAATAACTTTGACAAGTTTTTATTTCTGAACCTTGACAAGTTTTGAGTAATACTTTACATGTATTTGAATTACATCTATAACTTTCTTGTAATTGTTTTCCTTGTAATAGATTTATACAAAAGAAGAACAATAGATACATGGTTTTTCCTTATAACCCATTTTAGTACATAGTCTTTACTCTAACCATTTTGGGGTACATGGATCCCCTTAGCTCCAGAACATTAGGAAGAGTTTGAGAGGTGAATCCATTATTCTCATGGGAAAATATTCTATGATGGATTCCATTGTTCTCATGGGAAAGAATACTATGATGTGAATGCCATGACTTCGTAACTTTCACTCCGTACTTGATTCTTCTAGGCTTGATATTCTAAATCTTCTTTTTCTTTTTTATACACGTGACTGTATATACTATGTAGTCCCCCAAGTGTTTGAGTGTTGAAGTATGAAGCCTTAAGCACTTGAATGTCTCCTTCACCTGGTCCTTCTCCTGAAAAGGAAATACATACGGGACTCTGGGATGCGATTATAGATGAGGACTGCTTAATCCGTGTATACTTCTATCAGAATAATTGTAACTCTGAGCTACGAATTTTAGTTTATTCCATTTCGCCTTACATGTCATGATTCATTATTTAGTACGGGTTAGTGTTTTGCCTATCATCTAAAATCGTTAGTAAAATTGTAATAACTCAAAATATAATTTAACATGGTGATACCTGAATGTGGGTTTGTCCTAAGAAATAGTATCTCTTCAAATGTACTACATTCCAATGTGAAGGAAGCACCTTCTCGTCCATTGTTTCCAATTCATACGCTCCTTTTCCTGCAATATCTCGAACTTTATAGGGTCGTTCCCAGGTTGGACTTAGTTTACCCTCGTTGGCTGCCTTTGTAGATTGAAAAACCTTTTTAAGTACGAAGTCCCCAATTTTGAAGTATCTCAGGCGTGCTTTCCTGTTGTAATATTTTTTGATCACTTATTTTTGTGCTGCCATTCTTATTAATGCAGCTTCTCTCCTGCCTTCTAACAAATCTAAACTGACTCGCATTTCCTCGTCATTTAATTCTTGTGTTGTTTGTGAGAATCTTATGCCTGGTTCTTCTATTTCAATCGGGATTAGTGCTTAAGCTCCATAAACCAAAGAGAATGATGTTTCACTTGTGCTCGTTTTCGTTGTTGTGCGATATGCCCATAAAACTCCGGGTAACACTTCAGGACAATTACTCTTTGACTCCTCTAATCGTTTATTTAGATTGTTGATTATAACCTTGTTCGTTTATTCTGCTTTCCCATTACCTAATGGGTGATAAGGTGTAGATGTAATCCTTTTAATTTGCCAACTCTCAAAAAACTCTATGACTTGAGCTCCGAGAAATTGAGGGCTATTATTGTTTACAATTTCCTTTGGTACACCAAATCGGCAAATGATATTTCGCCAAATAAAATTTTTAACTTCCTTTTCACACACATGTTTAAATTCTCCTACCTCCACCTATTTAGTGAAATAATCGGTAAGTACGAGAAGAAACTTTACATGTCCTTTTGCTTGAGGTAATAGTCCTACTATATCCATTCTCCATTTCATAAACGGCCATGGCGTAATGACTGGATGTAATAATTTTGCTAGTTTGTGCATATTGTTACCATACCTCTGGCATTTGTCACATTTAGCCATGAAACTCTCTGCTTCTTGTTCCATTTTGGGGCATTAATACCCTGCTTTAATTAGAGTTCTCACCAGTGATCTTCCTCCTGCGTGATTTCCATCTGAGGCATCTTTCTAAGGGACCGACGAACATTTTTACGATAAAGGTTCCCCTGTTTTAAACAGTAACGAGCAGCCTTTTTTCGAAGTGCATGTGCTTGTCTCTTGTCATCAGGGACGGTACAATATTGTAAAAAAACAACAATTTCGTTCCTCAAATCCCAAGTTAAATTATTAAAATTTACCTTATTCTTATCAGGTTCTGGAACTGAATGAAATAAATGTATAACTGAGGCGTTTGCATGATTTGCCACATCAGTTGCAGATGTGAGATTGGCTAAGGCATCAGCTTTACCATTTTCATCGCTTGATATTTGTATGACATTCCAAGTTTGGAATTGCTTTATCAGTTCACTTCCCATTTCTGGAGAACTGTTCAGAGTGAGTTGGGGATCTGCGTGGAGCTTAGCACGACCTTCCATCCTCAGACCGGCGGGCAGTTGGAGCGGATAGTTCAGATTTTAGAGGATATATTTAGGGCATGCATGATTGACTTCGGAGGGCAGTGTTATCAGTTATTGCCCTTGGTGGAGTTTGCATATAATAACAACTATCAGTCGAGCATAGAGATGGCTCCGTACGAGGCATTATATGGTCGGCGTTGTCATTCTCCTATTGGGTGGTTTGATCCTGGTGAGACTAAGTTGCTTGGTACAAATTTGCTTCAGGATGCCTTGGATAAGGTGAAGTTGATTCAGGAGAGGCTTCGTACAGCTCAGTCCAGGCAGAAGAGTTGTGTGGATCAGAAGGCACACGATGTATAATTTATGGTTGGCGAGAATGTTCTCTTGAAGGTTTCGCCCATGAAGGGCATTATAAGGTTCGGAAAGAAGGGCAAGTTGAGCCCAAGGTTTATTGGCCCCTTTGAGGTGTTGAGGCAAGTTGGAGAGGTTGCCTATGAGTTTGCGTTACCTCCCAGTTTATCAGGGGTTCATCCAGTCTTCCATGTATTGATGCTCCGGAAGTATCGTGCCGACTATTCCCATGTGTTGGATTTTAGCACCATTCGGTTAGATGCGAGTTTGGGCTACAAGGAGGAGCTAGTTGCCATTGTTGATAGACAGGACCACCACTTGAGGTCCAAGAGGATTTCTGCCGGTAAGAGTCCAGTGGAGGCGCCAACCGGTCGAGGAGGCGACTTGGGAGTCCGAGGAGGACATGCGGAGCCGATATCCCCACCTATGCAGTAGTCCAGGTACTTTTCTATGTCCGTTCGAGGACGAAGGTTTGTTTAAGAGGTGGAGAATGTAACAACACGATAGGTCATTTTTGCATTTTCAAACCCGGTTCCCTTAAATAATACCTTCAGCACTTTTTTAGCTAAATTATGACTAGCGGAGAGGGGTGGTTCGGAAGTTAGAAGAGTTTTGGACAAGATTAAGCCTAGTTGCTTCTTTAAACTTCTTTAAAAAGGCCCAGTTTGACTTTGGTCAATCTTTTGGGGAAATAGACTCGAATCGTGATTTGACAATTTCTGAGGGTCCACGGGAAAATATTGGACCTGGGCATATTCCCGGAATCAAATTCTGAGGTCCCTAGCCCGAGTAATAAATTTTTTTAGTAAAATTGTTAAGTTTAAGTTTCAAAGATTTAAATAAGATAAGAAATCATTGTTTTCATAGGTATCAGGTTCGAATTTCAATTTCGAAGCTTGGTACAAGTTTGAAATACAAGTTAAGACCTACCCGTAAAATTTGGTGTCAATGTGAGTAGTATAAGGGCGTTTTGACCCGTTGAAGGAGAATTTAAAACTTAAAGTTCAATGAATTGATTCATTCAACTTTGGGGGTTGATTCCTCCATTTAGCGTTGTTTTGAGTGTTTCAAGAGTTCGTGTAGGTCTGCCTCGTGATTTCAGACTTGTCGATATATTTGGGCGGGACTCAGGAGCCCCGAGTGTCAAATGGTTGAGGTTCGAGTGAAGTTGAAAACTTAGGAAAAACTCCATCCGCTACTTCTGTCATAACCGCTTATGCGTCTCTTGGACCACAAAAGCGAGACCACGGAAGCGACCACCTTATCACGGAAGCGGAAAGGACCAAGCCTTGGGAAACCGTAGAAGCGGCCCCAGGGATCGCAGAAGCGGTCCCGCTCCTGCGACTCAAGACCGCAGAAGCGGTCCGGCCCGGTTTCCTCTATTTTGCAGAAGCGGCCCTGGAACCGCCTAAGAGATTCCGCCTAAGCGGCCCCCAGACCGCAAAAGCGGTCGACGCCCAGTTGCCAAAAGTCACATAAGCGGCCATTTTCCACAGAAGCGGAACTCGCAGAAACGGGATTTCCTCCGCATAAGCAAACACCACTGGGGATAGAAGCTCATTTAATACGAGCTCAAGCGCAAACCCTCAAATCGAGGTGAGTCTCCTTTCTAACCTCGTAAGAGGGAATTGTCCCCTTAGGATCTGTGTTTGAGTATTTGTTGATAAATACGGGGACTACGCACGCATTAGGTGACGAGAGCTCATGCGTAGCTACTACTATGTTAAATGTACGGGTAGCTTAGGACCTACGACATGCCTACTAAATATATCTCTTATGTTAAAATGTTGTCATGAACACCTAGGACCTACTACTATTTGAATTTGATTTGATATTTTTGACCATTTATATGTCATGTGTGTTAACTTGATATTCCATTCTTATTTGTAGATCGGTCTGATCGCTTCGGTATGAATAGATGCATTTATAGGCGCACCGTCGACCTCGGCAAGTGCACAGTTTATTTCTGTTGGTTCAGGTCGTCGCCTTGGTATTATGTGCGCATGTTAATTGTGGAAAAGCTTATACATGCTTTGTTTTGCCTTTATCTCATATCATAAATCATGAACTTGATGTTGTAGAATTCCTAACTTGTATCACTTGCTATATACTGTTGACACTTTTAAATTTCATGATTTGAACACATTATACTTAGATATATATGTATAATATTCGACCTTAGTAAGTATCGAGTCGACCTCTTATCTCTACTTCTTCAAGGTTAGACGGGATACTTACTGGGTATATGTTGTTTATCTACTCATGCTATACTTCTGTACTTAAATGTACAGGATTTGAGGCAGGTGGATCCGGACATCACTCTGGTGCATATCAGTGAGCGCTTCTAGGACTTCTACGGTGAGCTGCACTCCATCTTGCCGATCCGCAGCCAAAGAAGTCTTCCTTGTATTTTTGTTATTTCTGTCTATCCTGATTCAGACAGTAGGATAGGTTATTATTCATGTTATGTATATTCTACTAGCTGCTCGTATCTTGTGACACCAGATTCTAGCACACACGGCAGTAGACATTATTTTTTTGTTGTATGACTGCCTTTACATCTTATCGATCTTTATTGGTTTATTGCTTTAAATGGAAAATATTTTATTATATTGATTTTGGTAAGGGGAAAATGAAAAGTTAATTACTTTTCCACGTAGGCTGGCTTAATAAATGGTGTCAGGTTCCATCATGACCTATTTTGGAAAATGGGTCGTGACATAGGATGTAACTATAGTTAGAAATTTTGCTATAAAAGATAAGGTATTTATATGATTTAATATTTTAAAATGGTATTTATTTAAAATAAATATGGTACTAAGGTTTTCTATAGGGTATACAGTTTCCTTCATTTTTCTTTAGTAATTTCAGTATGCCCATATCTCCTTGAATAAGATGCTGAGCCTTTTTTGTAAATTATTTGAGCAGCCCAATACCAAGTGCATTTTCATAGGAGAATTTTTCACAAAAGACATTCATTAAGACCTAATTAGCAATAAATAGAAATCATTTCCTATATTACGTGATATAGATAGGTTTTACGTTATTTTATGATGTATATAGTGTATTAAACGAATTGTATTCAACAATACAACACAAAATGACACCGCACAAATAGGGATTCCTGTAAATCATGATCTGTATTTAGGTGTATTAAGCGGGAAAAAAGTAACGTTTCAGCGCAAATCATGGGAAGGTGAATCTATATTTAGGTGTATTAAGCTGTATTAAGCGGGAAAAAGTAACGTTTCAGCGCAAATCATGGGAAGGTGTACCATAAATTGGTGAGAGAAAAATATTTTGTACCATCTAATAAGGCTTAAACATAGGAAAGTATTAAATTTAAATTTTTTGCTACAAAATAAAAAGGTTATTATATTATGTAAAATCTTAAAAAGATATTTATACGTTATAAATAGGGTACTAACCTATATAGGTTGGTAAAATTTCATTTTCGTAGCTGGCCCTTTTTCGCTTGCTTACAAGGCTGATCCAACTTTCAATACCATATTTGTCTCACAATTAATTTTTAATAAAAAGAAAGTTTCTTCTCTTCAAATTAAAACAATTTAATCACTTTCTTAGTAAATTAGTTTAAATGTTAGGCAATTTGTAGGGGCGCTTTAACTCATGAAATCGCTTGCGTAACATGATGTTTAACATTCAACAATCTTATACCATATCCATTAGTTTTAATTAATTTTTAATTTAGTTAATCATTTGATGAAATTACGGATTCACTTGCGTAGCTCGGTAGTTGACTAATAATTTTCAAGAATTAATTTTTTCAAATGTAGTAATTTCTCAAAAGTACTACAAATAATTGATTGTCATGATTTCGGATTCACCTGCGATGCACAATTATGATAATTAAATTAATTAACTTTACTATTCGATCACGCATTCACTTGCGTAGCGTGGTTATGACAATGTAATTTATCCAAATCATTTTTTTTAATATTTCTAATAATCAACAATAAAAGCAGACATAGGCAAACATGAAAATCAAATGAAGCACCGTTTATCCAAAAAAATAATTCAAGCTATTTTTAGTCAATAAAAGTGACCGTGCTAGAAATACGGGACTTGTGGAATGCCTTACACCTTCTCTCCGGTCAAAAGAATTTTTTATTTGGACTTTATTTTCGCAGATCAATAATAATAGAGCCAAACCTTCATTTGACTAGGGATTCAAATAAAAGGTGATGCGGAACACCCAAAAATTAATTCCAAGTGGCGGCTCTGAACAATAAAAAATCCATACTCAAGTTAGTCACTTTAATTGGAAAAACTCTTTAACCCACAATTCATAACACATCTTTTTGGGATAGAAAAGGGGTGTGACATATGGTAATCTCTATTTCGTATTTAATAATTGTTGGTTAAATTTTATCTTTATGTATTAAGCTGAAGACTACGTGCCATCATGATATTTTATGGAAAAAAATTGAGATCGTGACAGTCATATAAATAACCCCTTCTCCTTTAATTGAAATCAATTGAACAATACAAAAAAATTCCCTTCACTTCTTCTCTCTCTCAACTGATCTACACGTTTTCATGTCAATTAATCCTTGAATATCTGTAAGAATTTAGCAATAAGTATTAGGAAGATATAATCAAAAGGGAAAAATTTGACAGTCCCTTCATTTAAATTTGAAAATATAATTTGTTGCTTTTCAATCCTATTTTAAATGATGACAGCATCAAGACAAAGCCCAAAACCATTTTTGGATATAAAAGTGTCAATTTGGTTTGCAAAATAAAATATTAATTCGATGACGGAAGGTAATGTTTTACAAACCAAGGAAGACATTCATACTAAAAAAAATAAAAAGAAAAAGTAATGTAATACTCCTATCTTATATAAAAAATATTCTCATCACTCTAGATTTGATAAGTTAAGTAACGGCCTGCCATAGCCTTATAATAAGGTATAAAAGAATAGGAAAGGATTTGCTAGTATGTTGACACAAATCGGCCATTCACCAATTAATTACGACAGATGGAGAAGTTGACTCCACAATGCATCACTTCCATGGTATGTATAGGAGCATATCATTTGGACTATATATATATATATATATATATATATATATAACAACATTTTTCTATAGTTTTTAAAAAAGAAAAATATTTCTTTCCCTTTCTTTTCTCTGTGTTGTACAATTTTGACCATTGCGAAGTACGGCCATTAATTAAAAGTTGTAGCTTACATATTCCTACCACCTCGTTTGACTTTTCAGCATACATTGTATTCATATATTGTTTTAAGAAAAGATGTTCTCTTAATTGCTTACGGAAATAAATATAACGGAGAAGGGTCTAAAATGCCCCTCAACTATCAGATTTGGTCTAAAAATGCCCCTCATCCACCTATCGGGCCAAATATGCCATTCTGTTAATGTTTTTGGCTCACAAATGCCCTTTGAGTTAACGGAAGGACACGTGTCATCCTCTTATTGGTGCATTCTAAATATTTCATAATTAATTAAAAAGACACATTATTCATACATGAAAAATAAATAAAAATTTTCTAAAATACTTACAAAAGTTTTTACTAAAATAAGATTTTTTTTCCAGTTTTTAACTTTTGTAAGTATTTTAGAAAATTTTTATTTATTTTTCAGGTATGAATAATGTGTCTTTTTAATTAATTATGAAATATTTAGAATGCACTAATAAAAGGATGACACGTGTCCTTCCGTTAACTCAAAGGACATTTGTGAGCCAAAAACATTAACAGAAGGGCATATTTGGCCCAATAGGTGGATGGGGGGCATTTTTAGACCAAACCTGATAGTTGAAGGGCATTTTAGGCCCTTTTCCGTAAATATAATATCGTGTAACATTCCAATCTACCAATAATAATATGTATCTTTGAGTTTAAACTTGCACTACAACGCGAACACCAGAGTTTAACTCTTATAAGCTTGTTTGGCCAAACTTCTTTTTGGTCAAAAAGTGCTTCTTTTTTTTGCCAAAATCATTTTTGGCAAAATATTTAGGTGTTTGGCCAAGCTTTTGGAAGGAAAAAAAAAGTGTTTTTAAAGATAAGCAAAAACAGTTTTAGAGAAGCAGAAAAAAGTAGATTCTCTCCAAAAGCATTTTTTAAGAAGCGTTTTTGAGAAAAATATACTTAGAAGCAGTTTTTAAAAGCTTGACCAAACACTAATTGCTGTCCAGAAGTGTTTTTCAAACTAATTAGCTAAAAATACTTTTGACAAAAGCACTTTTGAAAAAAAGCACTTCTCATAATTAGTTGATTTTTTCAGCTTGGTCAAACGGGCTATTACTTACTTATATATCTGTTTCTCAATTTCAGATTTGACTAGAGTGTTACATATAGTGTTATTTACCTCGAAAATATGAGTAACAATAAAATTTGATTTGTGGTTTTAAAGAGATGTGATTAAATTCAATACCAATTAGTATTCAAGAAATATGAATTAGAAATGAAAGAAACAAGTTAATCAAACAAATGTTACTCAGCAGTAGTGACCTCGAGATGGATTAAGAGCAACAAAGTAAGAACAATAAATGTAAAGGACAATTCTGATGAATAGTAAGAGAGAAAAGTAGGATAGTATATTCTTGTCAATGATGAGATGATGTTACAAATGATTGGGGTCCCTTTATATAATAAGGGAACCCTAAATAAGGCATATTTCTATTTACAATAGAGAATATTCTTGATACAATTGTCTAACCGCCTAATACGAAATCGTACAATCCTATTCTGGGATTCGCGCCATGATCTAGGGGACGTAGCAGAAATTTAGCTCAATCTGTTACGAATCCATAATGGTACTATTTCGGGGTCGAGCATACTCGGCCTCGGCATGCATCGCGCTCTGTCCTCGACCTTTACTTTGGTCCCTCAAGCTCGAACGTGATCTCAGTTGAACTCGGGCTTTGGGTAATTTCTCGAGCCTATAGATCGAAAGCATACGATCTCGACCGTATACAGATAGTCCCCGCATTTCTTAGAGTAAGTGGATAAGAAATGACTTAAACCTTGATTCCTTGGATCTATAATGATGATGTCATTTCTGTGATGTAGGCACTCGAAGTGAGTGAAACATCCCATCGGTTTGCTTCCCCGAAATATTAAATGCATGCTAGTACTGGTCGGCCATTAGCGCCGCCGAACCGTCGTCTCCTTTTCTATAAATATGAGGCTACTTCTTTGAATGAAGGACTTTACTCTCTCATCATTATTGTTCATTTCTTTCTCTAATGGTATGTTTCTGTCGCCCCCTTTAAGCGCCACAAAATGTCAAGTTCCCGTAAAATACCAAGTTCTGCTATCATCTGTATTCTTTAGCTTAAAATCGTGGCTAAAACTTCCAAAATGGTTACCTCCCAGCTGACCAAATCGGTAGTGCCGCCGACTCTTGAAGAAATCATCCCCCCCTCCGGCCCTTGCGTGATTAAGAAGGACTTCAATATTGAAAATCACCCCGATTTTCCAGGTCGATTTGAGCATGCATCTTGATAGATTAGTTTGATATTGAAGAAGTACCTCAAAGCAATGAAGAGGGGCTACGGCTGGGGAGACGAGGTCATGGTTCAGATCCCGAGCTCCGAGGAAAGCATTACTACCCATGTGGAGGATTTTTTAAATGTTTACACTTACCCCTTCATACTGGTTCCCCTCGATCTGGTAGTGATTGACTTCTACAAAACGTACGAGATAACCCTCGTCTAGATTCACCCTCCTTTTGGCGCATCGTGATCATGCTACGACAATTTTTCGAAAAGGTCGAGGGGTTGGAATTCACCCTAAATCATATGATTCGATTGTATGCCCCCAACTATTTTGAGGGCTTGTCAAGTTGTTGTAACGTTAAACAAAGAAAACCTTCTTTGCTGGTAACGACGAAACCAAAGATCGAGGTTGGATGAGTCGGTTCACTAGAGTAAGGACTTTGGATGTCATCCCCAGGGATAAATGACATTTCCAGAGAGATGGAACTTTAATCGTAAGTCCAGTTCTTCTACCCAGTATCTACTCATATTCAACTTCCGTGTCTCATAAAGCCTTTACCCTTTCTTCCGTGTCTCATAAAGCCTTTAGACTTTCTACAGCCACTGCCTGGGCGCCTCACGCGGTCCCCGACCTCGAGGACTGGGTTTGAAAGTTAGCTGCCACCTCCTCCTACGATGAGCGCAAATGGCGCTAATTATCAAAGGGCAAATGGGAGGCCAAATATCATGGTAAATTCTCTTCCCAAGTTTCAGATATTTTTCATTTGTTGGTGGCGTACACTTAGTCATGTTTATACGTGCAGACATTGAAGATGTATCCGAAATGAGTCCAGTTCCTCCCGGGGAGAAGACAGCGTCCTCGACCCAAAAAATCGGGGAAAGACAATAAAAGAAAAAGAGCTTCGAAGCCCGAAGATTCCCAAGATGAGGCATCCCCTGCTCGGAAGCCGAGGAGAAGACTCATTCATGTGGAGTTGGATTTAACCATTCAACACATGGAATATATATGAAGAGAATGATGGCGAAGAATCAGCATTGGTACCTCAAACTAGAAAACCAATCGAAGCCGTCAATGCCTCCAAACCTGATGCATTGCCACTCAATAAAGGAACTTCGAATAGAGACTCGAGAAAATCCCTCGAGTCCCCCGAGATCGAGATCGTACCTCCTTCTTCAACAAATACACCGAAGGGAATGAACACTGAGAGGGCTGAAACTACCCAGAGTGCCCCGAGTGAGGAGCTCGGGGCCTGACAATGGGTCACTCACTTTCTCTTCCAGCTTAGTTCGAGCAAACAATAAAGCACTTTCGGGCTTTGCAAACATCTGATGTGAGCAAGATCCTCGAAGAAGATCCCTTTTGGGATTGTTTCACCAAGGTTGATGATGTTTCTCACACAGCCTCAAATGTACTTGAATCTGCACGCAAGGTGCAGGGAGTAATGTGAGTACTCCGACCCAGTGAGCAATAAACATAAATAAAGGTTGAGAATAAGAAATCCAGAATAGGCACAAAGTAATTCTATAATTACAGCAATTTAACCCAAGTAGTATAAAGCTAGTAAACCAATGAAAACAACCATGAAAATATCACAAAAGATAAATAAGTGAATGATAGTCAAATATGAAATGCAACACATAATCTGGTACTCTATAGTACCCGATACGGCATGCAACCCACTCCATTTATTTATCATCGACGGCGCTCACGGGGGTGTGCAGACTCTAGGAGGGGCGTCTTACGGCCTAAGCGCAATAATAAGCCATCTCGTGGAATCAACTAGGCCCTCGCCCTCATATCAATATCAATATAATACCGCTGCGGCGCGCAGCCCGATCCCATACTCAGTTCAGAATCACATAAGCCCCTCGGACACAACAATATAGTAATATTCAACCCACACTTCATTAAAAATATTAATTATGTTTCAAGTTTGAGAAAAAAGGTGGCTGAGTTTGCAAAACAATGTAAAATACTAGGACTGAGTTCAATAATATGTAAAAATAGTAAGAATCCAGTAATAGCAATCTCTGAAGGATTCAATCAATTGGTGTGAAGCCCAAATATAGCAATCAGTTCAATTTATAATGATAATAAGTAAATTTTTGTCAAATACACAGTATATTCCTCTTCCGGGACGGACCAAGTCACAATCTCCAACGGTGCTCTACCCCACGCTCGCTATCCGGTATGCAAGTCACCTTAATATAGCAGTACAATGTTCAAATTCGGGGTTTCAAACCCTCATGACATTATTTACATCTATTACTTACCTCAAGTCGACCAAAATACTAGCTCGCTATGCCCTTGCTTCTCAAATCGACTACCTCACGTGTCGAATCTGATCAAAATCACAATGAATACGTCACAATATGCCAATGGAACAATACCCAATTGAAAACAATCGAAAATAGCAAAAATCTCAAAATTAGCAAAAACCCGAGCCCCGGGCCCACTTCTCGAAAATCAAAAAATTTAACAGCAACTGAATTCCTTATTTCTCCACGAGTCTATACATATAAATATTACCAAAATCGAAGTCCAAATGACCCCTCAAATACCTATTTAACTCTCTTAAGTTTCAAGCCCTAGTCCACCATTTTTACCCATTAATTTCCGAAAGACATGACAAGAAACTCATAGTGACCATATCTAGTTCGGAAAGCAGTCTTACGAATATCTGAATCCCTGATCTTCAACTGGTGATAACCCGAACAAAGGTCAATCTTGGAGAACACCCACGCTCCCTGAAGCTGGCCAAACAAATCATTAATGCGAGGCAGATGATACTTGTTCTTCAATGTTACTTTGTTTAATTGCATATAATCGATGCACATTCTCATTGTGCCATCCTTCTTCTTCCCAAACAAAACTGGTTCACCTCAAGGTGATACTTGCACATCAAATTTGGGTTCCTTTAAGAAGGATTAGTTTGTATAGGCCTGTGCCATTTGGTGTGTTTGATTCTTCCAATAACTGACACAATCCCCGATGCATCTACATTGAAGTTGTACTCCGACTATCGAGGTGCGTCTGCTGGGTTAGTATGCTTATCGAATCCTCTCTTACTCATGAGTCCTCGAGAAATTTTCCATTAAATCGTTTCTCCGATCATTCCAAGGAGTGCTCCGACCTAAACCGTTGTTTTTCCGATCGACATACAACTGATATCGTTCCCTATTCAATCTCGATTCCTTATCTGTATCTCTCAATGGCTTGGCTGTGAATCTATTATGATGAAAGAAACCCGATTGGGCTCCCAACTGGTCGTCCTCGACCCTGATTTTTGACTGGTAACGGTTGTGTACGTCCGACCATGTCACAATTGGATACTCGATCAGGTTTTTCTTTAATTTTTGAGATGCAATTGAACTTCTTTCATTCAAACGCTGCATAATTAAAGACCTGCTGCCCAATCATCAGAGACTGGTGGTAATTCCATTCCTTCCATCTAAAACTAGGACACGAACTCCCCTCAACATCTCGTTGTTCCTTTGTTTTATCTTGAAGATGTACAATTTTCTCGTGGCCATCTTTATGGCCCTAGCGTGTGCTTTCACGAAGACGTCTGCTAACATTCCAAATGAGTCAATAGAGTTAGGAGGTAAGTTTTGATACCAAATCATGGCTCCTTTAGACAATGTTTCTCCGAACATTTTCAACAAGACTGATTCGATCTTAGTGTCATTCAAATCATTTTCTTTGATCCTGCAAGTGTATGAAGTAATATACTCGTTAGGTTCGGTTGTTCTATTATATTTGGATATATCGGGCATGCGAAACATCTTAGGAATAGGCATCAGAGTCACACTTTGAGGGAATGATTTTTGTATGAACTTTTTGGCATCTAATCCTTTCAAAATTGGAGGTGCCCCGGTATTTGGTCAACACGGGAATTATAAGTTTCTACCTTTTTGTCATTATCTTCAATCTTCTTTTCTCCGGACTCGATCCTCTTGGTGAGCTCTTCGAGCATCCTCATAATGGTGGGGTTAGTCCCCGAGTTGTTTCCATTTAACCTTTCTGGTGCTGGCTCAGCACGTTCATTGTTTTCATGTTAAACTACACTTAGAGTCTTATTTTGACTTTGAAGTTGAGTAATGGCAATCTGTTGAGCTTGCAACATCCCGGATATCACTTGAAGGATGATTCCCCATCACCCACTCCTTGTGTTCCTTGGCCACCACGTGGGGCTTCCCAATGTACACTCCCTTCGGGGTCTGTGCCTAAATCTGTGTTTAGAGCAATGTGTGAACTAACATCAATTGGTTACATGTTTGGCACTTCCCTAGGGTTTATTGGTGGTACACCGATCCTATATTGTTGTTTTCACCAAGACTTTCGTTGTCATGAACATGTGCATTTTGTGAGCTAGATATGTTTTAGCGTGAGAATCAGAAATTCTTGACAAGAAAAAGTGTAAAAATAATGTGGGTAATGAGAATTAGTAAAGGAATAATCATTATTTTCTTTAGCCTACGGTGGGCGCCAACTGTTTACCTCAAAAATACAAGTAACAATAAAATTTAACTTGTGGTTTTAAAGATATATATGATTAAATTCAATAACAATTAGTATTCAAGAAATATGAAGAGAAATGAAAGAAACAAGTGGGTCAAAGCAATGTTACTCAGCAGTAGTGACCTCGAGCTTGGTGACCTCGAGATGAATTAAGAGCAATAAAGTAAGAACAATAAATGTACATGACAGTAAAGGACAATTCGGATGAACATTAAGATAGTATATTCTTGTCAATGATAAGATGATGTTCCAAATGATTGGGGTCCCTTTTATATAATAAGGAACCCTAAATAAGGTATATTTCTATTTACAGTAGGGAATATTTTTGGTACAGCTGTCTAACCGCTTAGAACGGAATTGTACAATCCTATTCTGGGATTTGCACCGTGATCTAAGGGACGTGGCAGGAATCGAGCTCAGTCTATTACAAATCCATAACGGTAATATTTTGGGGTCGAGCATACTCGGCCTCGGTATGCATCGTGCTCTGTCCTCGACCTTTGGTCTGGTCCCTTGAGCTCAAACTTGATCTGACCTGAACTCGGGCTTTGGGCGATCTCTCAAGCCTATAGATCGAAGGCACACGATCTTGACCGTATACAAGTGTAAACCATCAACTTGAACCTTTTGTGTTTACCTTTGTCGTTATTTACAAGTTTGATGCCAATCTTGTTCTGAGCTAATTTGTTATAGGGCTACAGTTCAAATTTTTAGACACACCTAAAGCAATTGAAATTCTTATTTAAAAAATAATGTTTTAATCAACCTTATCTATGCAAAAGTGGTTATTTTGTCAATCAGCATAAACATTTCATATTAGCAAGGTTCATGCATAGAACATACTGATTAGCTAAATGCTTCAGAAAAGTACACCATAGTTTATGAAGGTTGTTTCTTGAGTGTTATATCTCAATGTCAACACCCAAATTATGTCGTCACAAATTATAAAATAGAGTTAAAAAACAAAGAATGATTGATATATAGGAAGAATCTGTTGTTTATCACTAAAGTATTTTGTATAAAGTAACTATTGGTAGAAAAAGACAGTTCAAGAAATTAGATTAATTCATTGACTAGCTACTAAGGCAGGTTGGTGTTGTGGATATAAAACCCCAATGGTTTTCAAGAAAGAAGAGAAAAACTGCTTCTCAGAAACCCTGAAATATTATCTCTAGTTTATATTTAAAATCAACCAAACACTTCTTGTACATTTAATCCACCATTACTGAAAGGAAAACCTCATCAGAGAAGAAGAAGTAGAAGCAGAGATGACATTAGTTTGGTCTCCAGAGACAGCTTCTAAAGCATATCTTGACACCATACAAACGGTGAGCAATAACAGTTTATACTTCTATTAATTTAATTTGTCTCTACGTACGTGCGTACCTTTTAACCTTTTTCCTTTAAATTTGTTCTGGACATTTCAATCATATGCAGTGTGAAATATCAAGTAAAACCAGCGCTGCAGAATTTTTGGCAGCCATGGCTGGAGGGTACAACGCAAAACTAATAGTTGAAACATGGAAGAAAGATGGAAATGGAGAAGCAAATATCACCACGAGCATAGGTAATAAATCGTGTTAAAGCTTAAATTGTTAGAAAATAGGCTTAGATTTATTTGCTTATATGTTATTATGGGTATAGTGGGAAGATTTGACTCCATGACCTTTAATTTGCGTGCTCTGATATCATGTTAAATTGTGTGATCACTTATTTACAACTTCAAAATATATACTCCGTTAGAAAGAATGTACACTTTTATTTACTTAATTATGACATTTCCACCAGGTCTAGCCATCGCCGCGAATCACACGCATGGAAGGCACGTATGCGTCGTAAGGGACGAAGCATCCAGAGTAGAATACATTAGTGCCATGCAAAAATTATCGCGCGACGTATCCTTGCCGGAAGTCGTGGTGGGAGAAGTGGAGGAGATAATTAGATCAAAGCTGAGTAGGGTTGATTTTCTTGTTGTTGATGGTTGGACAAAAGACTTTACTAGAGCTTTCAATAGTGTTAAACTGATCAACCAACATGGAGCAGTTTTAGTATGTAAAAGTGAAAGAAAAGTGAATAATATAAGTAGCACTAATAAGTTCAGCTGGAAAGGGGTCCTTGATGCCAAAGTCTGTGTTATAATAAGAGCAGTAACAGTTCCAGTTGGAAATGGATTAGAGATTGCTTATATAGCAAAAAATGATGGAAATCTGAAGTACTCCACAAAAAATCTCAACCGTTGGATTAGTCATGTTGATCGAGGCTCAGGTGAAGAGCATGTTTTTCGACGATGAATAAGTTCAATTTTATTGGGTGTGATTATCTTGATGAATAGGTCATCAAATAATATGAAACAATTTCCTCTTTCTTTGTATATACACAAGGATAAAACAGTAGGAGCAGTATTCGGTTTAATTAATTTCTGCATAAGAGTCGTGCTTAACTTTAATGGTGATGCATATGTAATCCAGTGAAAAATTCGTGTATATATTATGTACTTATATGTGAACGTACAAGACCTTTAAAAAGGAAGAAAAGAAGAGTTGAGGAGACCTTGGTTTGCTTAAAGCTGAGGTTGAGGCAATTTAATGATCGAGAAAAGAACAACTATCGGCTCTTATATGGTATATAGGGGTGTATTTGCCTTCGATATTTTAATTACCAAATTATACCAATTATATCGGGTTATTAAATCTAAGACCAAACCAAACCAATAAAAATCAGGTTTTTCAATCTCGATATTCTCGGATTTTTCGGGTTCTTTTTTCTTTCCATAAAGTCTTCATATAGCACAAAATATAAAATTTATGATCCAAATATTTGTTTAATCTTAGTAAGGTAAAACTATATAGGATGTTTTTCAATAAAATAACATAAATATGAGATGAGATATGACATTGAACTAAAATATTTAACAATAAAGATAATAAAATCACATAAAATAATTATTATTAGTAGGCTATAATGAACACAAACATAATTTAAAATTACTAATAAGTTGCTAAAAAAAGTACGACTAATAAGTACTTTATTTACATGAATCAATACTAAAAGAAATAAGTTATGTATTTTATCTAAACCACGCAAAAACTAAACAATAAATATCCAACACTATTTCATCCATAGTATAATTGAATTGAATATCTTTTATTAGCATTAGTATTGATTTGATATTGATTAAGGATTTATTTGAGTTACTAACATTTATGAACTATATAACTTATTGGAGCATCCAAAAATTATAATTCCAAATTTAAAATAATACGTGAAAAGATAAACTATAAAAAAGATTAAGTATATTTATAAACTATATTATACGTAATAAATATTTTTATGTATTAAGTATATTTAAAACTTCTATACATATAATATCACGTTCGTTTAGTTTCTATTTGACCCCTTTTTAAATAAAACCACACCAAACTAACTATGGTCAGTTTTTTTTTCAACACCAAACAAAATCAAATCAAACTAAATATGGTCGGATTTTTTTTTTCCAACACCAAACCATAGTCAATTTTTTTTCTCGGTTTAACTCGAATCATTGGGTTGATGCGGTTTGTCGATTTTATTTGTACACCCCTAATGGTAGGGGTGTCAATGGTTCGGTTCGGCCGGTTATTTTATAAAATTGGTACCACACCAATTTTTCAATTATTCTATTAAGTATAACCAAAATTAAACTTTTCAAAATGTCCCAATTATGTCGGTTTCTTTTCGATATCTTTATAGTTCGGTTAATTTTTGATGTTTTTTAAAATATTATGTAGAAGTCAACAGTAGAAATAGAATGCAATTATTTTATAGAACGTAACAAAACTCTCTAAATATTTTTATTGTTTAAAGGGCGATAAATTAAAAAATTGAAAAATGGCTAGAGTATAGATCTATCAACTATTTTGCAACAATGTAAAAGAAACAAAACAAAGCCAAAGAAAATATAAATAAAACGAGCGGAAAGATATTAACCAAGGTAGGACTCAAGAATAAAGTCTATAGAAGATTAAATATTCAAAAAGATAAATCTAAATTTATGAAAGAAAACATATTTAATACATTATAGTTTGTTACTCAAAATCGCTAGCATATTTTATGTCTTGCTAAGATACTTGAAATAACTTAGCTTAAGTAATTAGCATAATATATTTTAGGAAATAGTATTTTGAGTCTAATTACTTGTTGATTTGTAAGAGTTTTTAAAATTTCAAGGCCCAAAGAAAACTTTAATGCATTAATATTAATAAACTTGCTATATAAATATATTTTACACATGTAAAATTTATTCGGTACGGTCCGATATTTTTTCGATTTATTTTTATAAAATAAAAAACCTACCTTAATTATCTGTGCAGTTATAGATTTATATAAAAACCTACAATTTTTTAAAAGAAACCTAAAAATTGATTCGATACAGTACGATTGGTGAGTTTAATCGGTTTCCGAATATTCATTGACGCCCTTACCTTATGGTATATAAAGCTTTGAAACTCCTTCAACTTTCTACCAAATGATACTTCATTGAGTTAGACAAAGTGTGTAATTCTCACGCTTGTAAGGAGCGAAATACAACATCAATACTATTAATTTGCTGGAGGAAGAAAAATAAGAAAGATAAACATACTTTCTTTGTATTGCTAAAATTATATACTTAATAATACTTCTCATATGTTGAAGGAAAAAACAGGCAAAATGCCAATTAAATTAGAAAAGAATATCTATATATGACAAATAATTTTCGTGGACGGAGATAGCAGAAGGAACCGACTCATCAACTGAATAATTATTAAAGCAAGCATTTCTATCAAGTTGAAAGTTATCGCACAAGGGAATAATTAAAAGTACCAACTTGTTCCCTTAATTAAATTAAATCAATCTAGCAAAATTTGGATTTAGCTTCGCAAATATAGATTACCCCACTCTTGATTAGGCTTAATTGGTTGATGGAAACTAAATTTTCTAATCATGATTTAATAAAACTTTTCTAATATTCATGAATAAAGTTAATTACTCTTTCCGTCCCAAAATACTTGTCATATTTTGTTTCTCAAGAATCAATATAATTATTTTTTGAAGCTAAATTGAACTAAATCAATTTAATATTTTAAAATAAATATTTAATTGTACAAAAATTATTTGCTATTCTTCTCGTGAAAAATACATGTTAAAATATTGGTCGTGTAGTTTGACTCCAGAGAAACTTGTTAAGTATTTTGTGATAGAGCGAGTAATTAATTATTAATTAATGAAGACGTATTTTGATTTAGCAAACAAACCAGCATATATGTGTTAGGTGTCTATCCAAATTTTCTTAATATAATTGATTTTCCTATCTCGCGAAAGAAAGGACAATATGTTATTATAATTGGATTTTTCTTTTCCTAGAAAGAATAAATTTGGCTAGTACCTTTTCTTGTAGGTAAGTGTTTGGACTTTTATAAATTGAAGAGTCGTCATTTTCATTCAGTAGAATCCACAATGTAGCTATATGGGTTTTGAGAGTCTTGTTTAGGGGGAAAACTTTACGGGACAAGTGTTAGTGTGTCACTTGTGTTTGCCTCTTTGTGTGGTTGCTCTCTCGATATTTATTACTCTCTTTTATTATAGTGGATTGCTCATCTCCGTCGTGGACGTAAGTCAATTGACCGAACCACGTTAAATATTCGTGTCTCTTTTGGTATAATTCTTCTTTGTTGTCGGACTTATCGTCATTCAAGGTTCGCTTTGCTAGCTTCTGCATGAAACCGTATTATTTCGACCTAACAAGTGGTATTAGAGCAAGGTTCAAGACAAGTTCATCTTGGTGGGTTTAGTTCTATAGCTACAACCTATTTGACGGTAATTATGATTTTTGTCTGAGAAATTTGACCGGAGTGCTACTCACGTTGAGACAAACTTGTGGTGGACATTTGGAGATGCAGCTTGTTGAATGCTATATATGTGTGAAGAAGGTGGATCGAGTTTGTTGTATCAGAAAATTCAGGCCAAGGGGGAGAATTGTTAGGTGTCTGTCTAGATGTTCTTACCATAATTGGTTTTCCTATCTCGTGAAGGAAAGGACAACATATTACCATAATCGGGTCTTTTCCTTGAAGGAATGAATTTGGCTAGTTCGTTTCCTTGTAGGTAAATGTTTGGAGTTCTATAAATTGAAGATTCGTCCTTCTCATTCAGTAGCATCCACAATGTAGCCATATGAGTTTTGAGAGTCTTGTTTACGGGAAGGACTTTACGAGACAAGTGTTAGTATGCCACTTGTATTTGCCTCTTTGTGAGATTGTTCTCTCGATATTTAGTACTCTCTTTTAATTATAGTGGATTGTCTTTGTCGTGGACGTAGGTCAATTGGCCAAACTATGTTAAATGTTTATGTCTCTTTTAGTATTTTCTCTTTTATTGTCGGACTTATCGTCATTCAAGGTTCGCTTTGCTAGCTTCCGCATGAAACCTTATTATTTCGACCTAACAATATGCCCCTACTAGAGATGGCAAAATTGTTAAATGTTATAGATCTATCAGAAAATTGGTTGGATAATGAACTTTTTAAAAATGAACCGAATATAGATAAGAATCATATTATCCCTTTAGAAAATGAATAACCAATAGATTAACTTTTACATTTGTAAAGCATTAGATTGAAGGTTCCTCAAAGAGATTAGGAATTATTCCAAAAGTGATCATATTCAAGAAGAAATGGATAATATGGATATCCATATTATCCATCGGGTAACCCATTTTTAATCCGTAGTAAATATGGATCGGGTAGGATAATTTATCCGTTTTTGAATTACGCGTTTCGACCCAGCTCATGTCCGACCGGACCCGCTTGTATGCCACCCTAGCCCCTACTAATTAATGATTTAAGAAATAACCTAAATAATAGCCCACCAACCACTTGAACTAAAAAATAACCGATGGAGGTATAATATGTGCATAATTTATATATCATATGTATATAATTGCTATATTTAATGATTAGTTTATGTATATGACTACAAAAAGTTAACAATGAATATGACTAGCTATTTGATAGGACAGCCCGTCGTAAGAGAAAAAGAAACGTACTAGGACAGCTCCTGTACTTTCGTATTCAAACATGACGAAGTGATCCGGTATCAAAATAGAGGAAATTCAGACATCAAATGTCTAGATCTTGCCTTCAATAATTTTTGTGCGAGTCTCTTGTCCATTAATAAATTATCTAACTACAAAACCTTGATCTGTTTTGTCACATATAGGCAACGCTATAGATTAAATCTTTGGACCACACTTTAAAAAGAAGTAGAACACTCAATATTGTTAAAAAGAAAAAAGAAAAATAATATTGATGCCATAATATCCTTATATAAGTTGGATATAAGATTTGATTAATTCTACTACCTAAATAAACCACATCTTATGGGTAATATATTTGCCTAGAATATGCTGGTAGGTGAAGGCTTACTTAGAAAATTAGTACAATACTCCGACATAGTTTATGAAGTTTGACACTTCGCTTTCATATTTCAATGTTCACAATGTGTCGACACCCTAAATATGTCATAATGAATTATAAATAGAAAAAAAAAATCATGATATATAGGAGAAGGATTTGTAATCGTCATCTAAAATATTTACTATCTTAAAAATACTAACTAATGGTACAAAAAAGTCGCTCTAATTAGATAAACTCATCGAGTCAGCTTCAAGTACGTACACTAACTATCTACTAATTAAGAATGTTTAATTTCTACACAAAATGTCAATGATTTTCACAAAACGACCACTCCTTCAGAACCCTAATTAAATATTATTCTATACTATAGTCTGCATTTTAATCTTATAACAATATAGAAAGTAATACGGAGTAGTATTTTTTTTATTTATTAAAAGTTGCTTAAATGGAGACAAAAGTGTAAGGTAAGACTTACATATAACTCTGTCTTTAACTTTAGCGCATCCAATCTAAGCAATGCAATGAGTCAATTTAACCTATTCTGTTCGTAGTATATTTAAAAGTATTTTTCACAAAACGCATTCATTAAGATCTAATTAGCAATAAATAGAAACTCTTTCCTATATTACGTGATATAAGTTTATTTTATGTTATTTTATGATGTATATAGTGTATTAAACGAATTGTATTCAATAATACTAGAGAAAAATATTTTGTACCATCTAGTATGATCTGTATTTAGGTGTATTAAGCTGTATTAAGCGGGAAAAAAGTAACGTTTCAGCGCAAATCATGAGAAGGTGAATCTGTATTTAGGTGTATTAAGCTGTATTAAGCAGCGTCATTTCATAAAAAACAGGAGTTATACCATAAATTGGTGAGAGAAAAATGTTTTGTACCATCTAATAAGACTTAAATATAGGAAAGTATTAAATTTAAATTTTTTGCTACAAAATAAAAAAGATTATTATATTATGTAAAATCTTAAAAGGGTATTTATATGTTATAAATAGGGTACTAACCTATTCTATATGTGGTAAAATTTCTTATATTTAACTTTATTGCTCCTAAATTTTTTGGGGTTAAGCAGATAGCCAAGAGTAGGTTTAGGTAGTTAAAGCGTTTGGGATCTTTACACAAATAACCGTCCGGTTTCACTGTAATGTTAGTACAAGTTCTCACTCATGGCATGGGAATGTTAGTACTAGTTTAAAAAAAATTAGCCCATAATGATAGGCAGTATAGTGGGATAACAAACTAGCAGATATCTACTAAAACTTTAGGTGAAGACCATTCTAATTTAATAACATGAAAACGATCGCACTAATAATTAATGGAGCTAAGGTCCAAGAGCACAAAGAGCTGAATCCTGAATACGAGCCTAATGGCCAGTGTATAGAGTGGACTATTTGTGTAAAAATCCATTTGATAGAAATCGTCAAAAGACTCGGCTTATTCTCGTGGCAAGTTTCTGTTAAAATTTCATGGTATAGCCAGTTTTCACATTGGTTAATGAAAAATAGCCAATGTTTACGAAGTTAATGAAAAATAGCCACTATTTTGCTGCAATAGGGATCGGTCCAGTATACGGGAGTTCTAGTGCATTTGTGTACGAATTCCAATATATTATGCTGGACCAGTATAATTTGCTAACTCCTGTAAAATTTGCGGGAGACTGTGCTCCAAAATCCAGTATATTATACTGGATAATTATAATTGTTGGAACTCTCGTAAAATTTGCGGGAGTTCCGGCATAATTATGCTTGAACTCCCATAAAATTTGCGGGAGTTCCAGCATAGTTATCTTGGAACTCCCATAAAATTTACAGGAGTTCAAGCAAACTTATGCTGGAACTCCAGTAAAATTTGCGGGCATATTTTTCCAGATTTTAAACAGTGTTTTCGCTCAGATTAAAGTGGCTAAATTTTGTTGACTTTTGAAACTTTGCTATTTTTTAACGATCAGTGGTAAATCTGGCTATTTTTAAATTTTTCCCCAAGTTTCTTAGTTTTTCTTTACTGGGCTTTTCTCAACGCTTTATCAAGTGGGCTTCTCGTATATTCAGAATTGGACTTTTACCTTGTTATATTATATTAGAAGTATATTTATCAATATTCTCTATGTTTTATAGTTTTTAATAAATTTTTAGTTTTTTCTTACAAATTATGTAGAATGCTCCTTAAAAGGATCCTACCCCATTATTAGTGTTTCAATTAAGGGATTCAATTATATCCTTTCTTTTTATTTTTCTTCTCCTCTTCTCTCTTCATTTTTTACAACAAAATTCCATCTACGCCCAAATCTCCATCTTCTCTCTTCTCACCATTGTCGATAATTTTTAATTATTAAATCGTCAATTGCATTGTTCTTTTTGCTGGGAGACCGGGCAACACTTAAAATGAAGAAATGTTCAAAAATTTTATGATAATTGTATTTAAATTGTATCAGATACATAAATACGTGAAACATAATTGTATCATACTTGTATCACAATTGTATATAACTTGTAGATGGTATATTAATATCCAAAATAATACCCGATGCAATACTAATATATATATATATATATATATATATATATATATATATATATATATATATATATATATATATATATATATATATATATATATATATATATATATATATATATATATATATATATATATATATATATATATATATATATATATATATATATATATATATATATATATATATATATATATATATATATATATATATATATATATATATATATATATATATATATATATATATATATATATATATATATATATATATATATATATATATATATATATATATATATATATATATATATATATATATATATATATATATATATATATATATATATATATATATATATATATATATATATATATATATATATATATATATATATATATATATATATATATATATATATATATATATATATATATATATATATCAAGTTCCAATTTAAAATATCCACCTAGAACCAACCCTAAACTTAAATTATAATATAATATTATATTTTAATAGTATTAGTATTGTATTAGAATTTTATTAGATATTGATGTATCAAATACAAGTCAGACACAATTATGATACCTTTATAATACAATCGTAATACAATTTCGAAACTTCATCTTCCTCGACTTTCATTATGAAATTCAACCTAAAACCAACTTTAATGTAGAGTGAAGCTTACCCACAACTTGATTGTAGAGCAAATCTTCGAATTTCTTTTATCTTCTATATATGAAAGAGATTTTGGACGATTAAAGAGAGAAATCATATATCAACAGCTTTGGAAGCGGAAAGAATTTGCAATTTGAAGGAGGGAGGGGGGAGGGGGTTAACAGTGAAGAGGAGTGAGTAAGCGAGATTTTTGGGTTAGAAAGATTATGGGTGTCAATAGATTTTTTACTGTGGATAAGTACAAAGAGAGGTGGTGATTTTGGGGTTCAGTGGATTTCTTACGGTAATGCTTTTGGGTAAGTACAAAGACAAATATATTTTTTCTTAGAAAAAGGAAGAGTATGATAAATGTAGGGGATTATGTGTAACTGATACCCAATATTTAAGGTGTGCTTCATTTCCTTCTTTTTATGACTTTATATAAAACTAGTAAATATATAAATATAAAGTAATTCATAAGGAACCTAAATAAAGGTAGCAAATAAGTTTCTATTATAATATAGCTAGGTAAAAATCTCATTCAGCATCTTAATATATTTAAGGAGAATTAATCCAAATAACCTTCCATCCAACCACCTAAACTAAATAGCCAATGAATGTATAATATATGCATAATTTATGCATTATATGTGTAATCAATGTATAATCTATGTATATGGCTAGAAAAAGTAAACAATAAATATGACCCGCTTTTTGTATAAAGATCCCTATATTTAATGGAAAAACTACCCAAATTGTCATCCCATAAACAATTTCAACCAAAACTAGCTCAAAATAAAAATATCTACTAAAAAAGCCCAATATCGTTTTAATCCAAAAAAAATTCAATTTATATTGATTCTCTTCACTCTCTCTTTTTTTTTTTTTTTTTAAAACTCTAGGATGCTCTTTACTGGTAGATTATAACTTGTAGGTTATTGCAATATCTGCCCGTGCGTGAAGAGAGCCTTAAATTGAATATGGGTAATAGCATTTAAATCTGCAAGCTAATGACAGAAATCCAAATATAAAAGTAGAAAAGAGATAAATGAAAATCATAAATGTAAGTATAAATACAGTAGCATAGTAATAATTTAAAAAGTGAAGAAGATGAGCTAAAACTCCGAAAGCCATTGAAGCTTGCTTGAGCTTGAATTTGAAAGGTATTTAAATCTGCAAGCTAATGACAGAAATCCAATTATAAGAGTTAAAAAGAGATAAACGGAAATCGTAAATGTAAGTACAGATACAGTAACTTAGTAAAATAATATAAAAAGTGAAGAAGATGAGCTAAAACTTCGAAAGCCATTGAAGCTTGCTTGAGCTGAATTTGATAATTTGGGGTTTCCAAAATTGAAGTATATTACGAGCCGGTATTGTCGGAATAGATTGGGTACATCTCAAAAAATTTGAAACTCAATTTTGGGACAAATTGGTGGAAATTTGAAGTTGTTACGATTTAAATTTGAGCCAAATTCGAAGTAAAAGACGAAAATAGAAGAAGACGACATGTGAATCACATTGTGTTTCTTATGTGTATTACTTGTGTCACTTATATATCATATGTTTATCCCCTATATATATCTTATATGTCCATGTATACATGTGTTTGTAATACATGCATGTTATTGATACATGTGTTGAAAAGTAACTTTTAAACTTGAATTTAACTAAATATTTTAATACCAAACATGTGACGACCCAAAGGGTCATCACCTGTTTTTCTCATTTGTTTCGTGCTCCTGAGGCCTTGAAAACATCATTTTATATTGCCTCGATATACGTGTGCAGTCCAGGCGCGTAGCTGAAAAGTTTTTATGTTGAAATTTATGAATTCTGTGAAAAATTTAAAGAATTTTGATATTAATATGATTATAGTTGACTTTGATCAATATATTTGGTAAACAGACCCGGAACCGAGATCGAACTATCCCGGAAGGTCCGTAGAAAAATATGGGACTTGGGCATGTGCCCGGAGTCGAAATCCGAGGTCTAGAACCTGAGTAAAAGAATTTTTCTATTAATCTTTGTGAAATTATTAAGGAAAATAAAAAGGAAAATCAATTAAAAGACTATGGTAGCGGGCTTGTATTTTGGTTCCGATGCCCGGTACAAGTCTTATATATTGTTTAAGCGCTTCCTATAAAGTTTGATCGACATCGGGGGGCGTTTGACGTGTTTTGGACTATAAGTTCCAAGTTCGAAAGTTTATGAAGTTTAACAGAAAAATCATGAGTTTTGAGGCTTGATTTTATGTAAATGATGTTATTTTAGCGATTTGATCGCGCGATCAATTCCGTAGGACATTTTTGAGGTTGTGTGCATATTTGGTTTAGAGCCCCAAGGGCTCGGGTGAGTTTTGGATAGGTTACGAGAGCATTTTTGAAGTTAAATCACAGCTGGTATTTTTCTCCCAGCTGGTATCTTCGCATTTGCGAAGAAACTATCGCAAATGTGAAGTCCCCATCGCAAATGCGAAGTAGTGGGAAGGCTGGTCAGATCACAAATGCGATCACCTGTTCGGAAAAGCGAAGGGAGTCCATCGCAAATGCAATGTTATGTTCGCAATTCGAACACTGCCTCCCAGACCTATGTTCGCAAATGTGAACTAAAATGTCGCAATTCCCAAGCCCGTGTTCTTAACAATTGCGAACCAAGGTTCGCAATTTCCATATCCGAGGCTTAGCAAATGTTATACTTAGTTGAATTTTCATCACTTTTTACTATTCTTTCAAAACCCAAAGCCTATAGGCGATTTTTCAATAACAAATTTCATCCCAAATCACTTGTAAATCGACTTTTACTCAATTCTTTCAAATTTTAACATCATTAAACATGTTTTTCACTTGAAATCAAGGATTTTCATGGGTAAAATTGGGGTTTTTGGGTAGAACCTATGTTTTCTATAAATTGAGGAGCTGGACCTCGATTTGAGGTCTGATTGCAAAATAAATTATATATTTGAATTCGTTAGAGAATGGGTAACTGTATTTCGGTTTGAACCTCGAGTTTCGACACGTGCGCCTGGGGTTGTTTTGGGAAATTTTGAGTAAAATATTGGGAAAATTATTTTTATGCATTCAAACCAATTCATATAGTGTTTATTGAAGTAATTGAACAAATTGTGATTAGATACGTGCGAACTGGAGGTTAAATCAGTAAAGCAATAGTTGAAGGTTAAGCGGACTTTAAGGCATTGAGGTAAGTGTTTGGTCTAACCCTAGTTTGAGGGAATAAGAGTTGAGCCTTTTTGTATGTGATCGAGTACGATGTATAGGCATGGTGACGAGGATCTATACACTGGTGTCTAGCGTAACCATGAGTTCTTATAATATGATTATCATGAGCTGGCTATGAATTACATGTTATTGTAGGATGTCTATATATTGTGAATAATGTGTGAACAGTAAATGATCATTAAATTCTTTAGAGCGTTGGCTCGGAACAATAAAGTGAATTGAAAGATAAGTAAAGTAAGAAAAAAGGAAACGTTGTTGATTGCTCCCTTACCGGGATAATTGAACTGTTAATTATGCTCCCTTGCCAGGATGATTGAGCTGTTAATTGTACTCCCTTATCGGGATGTTGCTATGTATTTGTCTACTGTGTGTCCCTTGATTTTGACTGTTGCTTGGGGACTCAGGCTGTTAAATAATATTGAGGAGTGGGTTGCACGCCGCAATAACAATAAATGATAAATAATATGGGGCGGGTTGCACGCCGCAACAGTAATATGTGGAGCGGGTTACATGCCGCAACAATGAAAATTATGGAGCGGGTTGCACGCTGCAACATTTGTTGATATATGTGGTTATGTATGAATATTGCTTTCTTGTTTCATTGTGGACTTTAAGTTGTTTGGGTTGTTACTCTTGATTACTATTAGTTATATTTACCCATAGCATGTCCCCTTCCCATGTTGTTAATTACTTGGTATTCGATATCTGCTGTATATTTATAGCACATGTTTATGTGATGTCCATTCTAGCCTCGTCACTACTTCACCGGGGTTAGGCTAGACACTTACCAGTACATGGGTTGGTTGTGCTGATACTACACTTTTATGCGTTTTTGCACAGGTCTAGGTTTTGAGCAGCATCAGCATTAGTTTGGTAACAGGATCTTATTATCACGAGACTGATGTAGTCTTGCAAGCATCCACAAGCCCAATGTCTCTTCTTATGTCTTTCATTTATACTGTGGTCTCATTATTTCGAGACAAACAGATGTTATATTTCTTTCAGACCCATATATGTAGTTTATTCTTACTGGTTCGTGAGTATGTGACACCAAATCATGGGTAGAGGACATTGTTGGGTGTTTCGTATTTATTTCGGACTTGTGACAAAATTAGACTTCTGCAGTTTTCGTTGTTATTATTACTGATGTTATAATTGATAATAAAATGATTTTTACTAATAAAAACGGTAAGTAAATTGGATTGTCTAAACCACGAGTAGGCACCATCACGATCCCGATGTTGGAAAATCTGGGTCGTGACAAGTTGGTATCAGAGCACTATGTTACATAGGTCTAACAACTCACGAACAAACTTAGTAAAGTCTGAGGGGTAGGTACATAGACGTCTGTACTTGTTCCCTAGAGTCTATTGAGTTAGGAAAAATCCCTCATTTGTTCTTTCTTGTCGTGTGATTTGGTTCCTCAAATGTTGATTGAATTTCTACTTTGTTCTTTCGTAGATGGCGAGAACACGTGCTTCCTCATCCGCTAATCTGCAGTTCGAGCCCCAGGAAGCTTCTGTGAGGGGCAGAGGCCGTGGTAGGGGCAGAGCTCAGCCTTACGCAGCGGTTCTAGAGGTGGAGCCTTATGTTGATGATGGTAAGGAGGTTCCATCTCCAGCAGCTCTAGTGGGCCCAGCTCAGGTCCCAAGAGGGGTCTTGTTCACCCCGAATCTTTAGGATGCTCTAGTCCGGATAGCAGGCTTTATGGATAGTGTCACCATAGTAGGTTCACTGCTAGTAGCCCCAGTTACTTCTTAGGCTGGAGGAGGGGTTCAGACTCCTGCTACGCGTACTCTAGAGCAAGTAGCTCCCTAGGCTCAGGCCCTAGTGGTTCAGCCCGCAGTGGCAGCTCAGACAGGCATTACAGCTCAAGCCGGAGATGGAGCAGCCATGTCTTTGGATGCCTTGTGGAGACTTGATCGGTTTTTCAAGCTTTTTACCACCACTTTCAGCGGTGCTTTATCGGAGGATCCCCAGCATTTTCTATTCAATTGTCATGAGATTCTCAGGACCATAGGCATAGTGGAGACCAATGGGGTCAATTTTTGCACCTTCAGGCTTACATGATCCGCCAAGACTTAGTGGAGAGATTTTTGTCTATCTAGACCAGCAAGGTCTCCAGCTTTGACATGGGATCGGTTTGCAGAGTTATTCTTGGAGAAGTTTCTCCCCGTCACTCAGCGGGAGGCACTTCGCGGCAGTTTGAGCGCCTCTAACATGGCTCCATGACCGTTACTCAGTACAAGACTAGATTTGTGGATTTGGCATGCCAAGCAGTTGTGATACTCCCTTCAGAGCGAGAGAGGGTCCGGAGGTTCATTGATAGATTGATTCAGTCGATCCGAATTCAGATGGCCATGGGAGTTGGTAGTGACATTTCCTTTCAGGAGGTGGCCAATGCGGCCTACGAACGGTTGTTTTAGAGGTGGAGATTGTGACGACCCAAAGGGTCATCACTTATTTAATTAATCATTTCGAGCTTCCGAGGCCTTGAAAACCTCATTCTATGTTGCCTCGATTTACGTGCACGATCCGAGCATGTAGCCGGAAAGATTTTTGTGATAGAAAATATGAATTCTATGAGAAATTTGGATAAAAATGATATTAATATTGATATGGTTGACTTCGGTCAACATTTTTGGTAAATGGATCCGGACCCGAGATTTGATGGTCCCGAGAGGTCCGTAGGAAAATATGGGACTTGGACATGCGTCCGGAGTCGAATTCTGAGGCCTAGAGCCCAAGTTATGAATTTTTATGTGAAATTGTTTTTGATGCAATTATTAAAGGAAATAAATTAATTGACCTTGGTATCGGGCTCGTATTTTGGTTCCGACGCCCGGTACAAGTCTTAAATATTATTTATGTGATTTCTGTAAAGTTTGGTGACATTTGGATGTCGTTTGAGATGTTTTGGACCTTGAGTCCCAAGTTTGAAAGTTTTGAAAAACTAAAGGTATGAAAATCATGCATTTGAGGCTTGATTTGATGAAAACGAAGTGATATTGGCGATATGATCGCACGAACAAGTCCATAATGTGTTTTTGAGGTTGTGTACATGTTTGGTTTGGAGCCCGGGGGCTCGGGTAAAGATTTGATAGGCCGTTGGATGAAACTCTGAATTTTTGAACTGCTGGTTTTTCACCCAGCTGTTGGCTTCGCAATTGCGAAGCTTTCTCGCAATTGCGAAGGGGGACAGGATCGCAAATGCGAACCTTCATCGCAAATGCGAAGGTCCCCAGTGCCAGCCTATGTTCGCAAATGCGAATAAAAGCTCGCATTTGCGAACTTTCCCCAACACTGCCTTGGTTCGCAAATGCGAACCATTGTTCGCAAATGCGAACACTGCCTATACAGCATGTGTTCGCAAATGCGAACAATAGTTCGCAAATGCGAACTATTCGCAAATGCGAACAAATGTTCGCAAATGCGAACTTCCCACCCTTAGCTTATTTTTCAAACTCCAGAAATTGGTCGGGGTTCGCAATTGCGAACCCATGTTCGCAAATGCGAACACAGAGACCTGAAAAACACGAATTTCAGTCATTTCTTCACATTTTACAAAAAGCAAAACACCCATTTGCGATTCTTCAAGGATTTCTTCTTCATCAAAACGATTGTAAGTCACATTTTACTTAATTCTTTCAATTCCTAACATCATTAAACATGTTTTTCATAAGAAATCAAAGATTTTCATGGTAAAATTCTTGTTTTTGTTAGAAAATAGGGTTTTTCATAAATTGGAGAATTGGACCTCGAATTGAGGTCCGATTTTGAAACAAATCATATATATGAACTCGTGGGGGAATGGGTAACCGGATTTTGGTCCTAACCCCGAATTCCGACCATGTGGGCCCGGGGTTGAAATTCACTATTCATGGCAGAAGGTTGTAAAAGTTCTATTTGGTATTAAGAATTAGTTTGTGGAGTATAATTGATGATATTAAATCAATTGTGTATAGATACGGTTGGATTGGAGCCAAATTGAAAGAAAAAGACATTTCCACGGATTGAATTGTTCATAAGCATTCGAGGTAAGTGTTTGTTCTATCCTAGCTTGAGGGAATAGGATTATGTGTTATGTGTTATGTGATCGAGTGCGGTGTATGGGCTGTGGTGACGAGCATCCATACACTGGCGTCTAGTATGACCGTGAGTAATTGGAAAATGATATTTTGAGATATATTATAGGTGAATTGTTATTGTTCTCCCTTGTTGGGACTTGTTGTGAAGATAATTGTTGATTGCCCTTGATGGGACGATTTATAAATTGTTGTTTCTTTCTCTGCCCTGAACTTATTTGATTGTTCTTTGGGTGAGGAAGAGTGATAATGCACGAAGGGTGATGCCGTGCCATGTCTATTTATTTATGCACGAAGGTTAATGCCGTGCCATGTTTATTTATTGATTATGCACGAAGGATCATGCCGTGCCCTGTTATTGAACCATGTACGAAGGATCATGCCGTACTATGGATGTGAGGATGAGAGTAAAAGCACGAAGCGTGATGCCGTGTACTTTATTTGTTTATTTGGTGAGGATGAGAGTAAAAGCACGAAAGGTGATGCCGTGCAATTGCTTGCTATTCCTTGACTTGATATTACTTGTTTTTCCATTATATTTTATTTGGGTGATGCCGTGCAACTATTTGCCATTCCTTGACTTGATATTACTTGTGTTTTCTATTATACCTTGTTTTCTTTGTGAACTTATTTGATTGTTCTTTGGGTGAGGAAGAGTGATAATGCACGAAGGGTGATGCCGTGCCATGTTTATTTATTGATTATGCACGAAGGATCATGTCGTGCCCTGTTATTGAACCATGTACGAAGGATCATGCCGTACTATGGATGTGAGGATGAGAGTAAAAGCACGAAGGGTGATGCCGTGCAACTGTTTGCTATTTCTTGAATTGATATTACTTGTGTTTACATTACACTTTGTTTTTCCTTGTGAAATTATTAACTGTGGTTAATTGTTGAATTCTTTAAGATATTCCTTATTGTGTTAATACTTGATTATTTCTTGTTATTTTGTGGTACACATATATATATATTGAATTGCACAGGTTTATGTGGGTGTCTGGTCCTAGGCTTGTCACTACTTCGCCGGGATAGGCCAGGCACTTACCAGCACATGGGGTCGGTTGTGCTGATGCTACACTTCTGTGCGTTTTTGCACAGGTCCAGGTTACGATCGGGAGCAGCAGCAGCAGTAAATAGATTGCGTGGGAGTTGATCACATTTGAGACCGAGGTAGCTTGCAGACGTCCGCAGGCCCGGCGTCTCTTTATTTATTTATGTTAATAGCTGTAGTCTCATTGTTCCGAGACAAACAGAATTATGTTATATTTCCTTCATACTTTTATGTGTAGTATTCCATAGTAGTTTGTGAGTTGGTGACTCCAAGTCTTGGGTAGAGGATTTCAAGTATGATTTTTACCTTGTGATTTATTATTTCCATTTCGATAAAGTATTCCGCATGTATTTAATTGAAATTGTGTTAAAAACAGGATAGTATGAATACAGTGGCTTGCCTAGCTACCACGAGTAGGCTCCATCACGATCCCGATGTTGGGAAAAAATCCGGGTCATGACAAGTTGGTATCAGAGCTCTAGGTTACATAGGTCTCACCACTCACGAACAAGCTTAGTAGAGTTTGAGAGGTAGGTACGGAGACGTCCGTACTTGTCCTCCAGAGTCTATTGAGTTAGGAAAAAGTCTCTCATTTGTTCTTTCTTGTCGTGCGACTTGTTCCTCAATTACTGATTGAATTTCTATTATGTCCTTTCGCAGATGGTGAGGACACGCGCTTCTTCGTCCGCTGACCAGCAGCCCGAGCCCCAGGCAGCTCCCGTGAGGGGCAGGGGCCAAGGTCGTATCAGAGGCCGAGGTAGGGGTAGAGCTCAGCCCCAGGCAGCTACTCCAGAGGTGGATCCTCATATTGAGATTGACGAGGAGGTTCCGGTTCCAGCAGCTCCAGTGGGCCCAGCTCAGGTCCCAGGAGAGGCTTTAATTACCCCAGATCTCTGGGATGCTTTGGTCAGAATAGCGGGATTCATGGACAGCATCGCTAGAGCGGGTTTATTATCAGTTGCCCCAGCCACTTCTCAGGCTGGAGGAGGGGCCCAGACTCCTATTGCTCGTACTCCGGAGCCAGTAGCTCCTCAGCCTCAGGCACCAGTAATTCAGCCAGCTGTGGCCACTCAGTCAGGTACCACAGCTTATGCCGGCGATGGAGCGGCCATGACTTTCGATTCGTTATGGAGGCTTGATCGGTTCTCCAAGCTATTTACCACTACATTCAGTGGAGCCGCATCAGAGGATCCTCGGGACTTTTTATTCAGTTGTCATGAGATTCTCAAGACTATGGGGATCGTGGAGACAAACGGAGTTGATTTCCGTACTTTCAGGGCTTGCGAGATCCGCCAAGACTTGGTGGAGAGATTATTGCTCGACTCGACCAGCAGAGGTCCCCGCCTTTATCACGGGACCGCTTGCGGAACTATTTATGGAGAAGCTTCTCCTTGCTACTCGGAGGGATGTACTTCGGAGGCGGCTTGAGCGCCTCCATCGAGGCACTATGACGGTTACACAGCATGAGACGAGATTTATCGACTTGGCTCGTCATGCGGTAGTGATACTTCCCACTGAGCGGGAGAGGGTCCGCGATTTATAGATGGGCTCAATCAGCCGATTAGACTCCGGATGGCTATGGGTGTGGGAAGTGACATATCATTTCGGGAGGCAGCCAATGCAGCACGAGAGTTGAGATGGCTCTTGCTCGGGGAGGCGGTTATTCTTCGGACAAGAGGCCTCGTCATTCAGCGAGTTTGGTGGTTCTTCCTCTGGTAGCGAGAGAATCCTTTGATAGAGGCCGGCCTCCGAGCCTTTTCATTCCGCCCTTCGAGCTCACGTGGTGGATCGGTGATCGTGGTTCTCGGGGGTATTATTCGGACCAGTCTCCTATTAATGCTCAACCTCTGCAGAGTGTTCGTGGAGGCCATTCGAGTCGTCAGGGCCAGAGCCCCATCAGCCCAAGAGTTGCTACGGTTGTGGTGACCCAGAGGTCATTTTATCATGAATTGCCCTATAGCAGCGGGCAACTCTCAGCAGCGAGGTCCTCGTCCTATGATTCGGGCCCCAGCTGACCCTCAGCTTGCCCAGCCAGCCAGAGGCGGGGGTAGAGATTTTAGAGGTGGAGGTCGAGACCGTAGAGGTAGAGACCGTCCAGCCAGAGGTAGAGGTCAGCCGGTTGATGGTCGTCCTAGAGACGCAGCTCAGAGGGGAGGTGCAGATCCCCGTTTCTATGCTTTACCAGCCAGGCCAGAGGCAGAGGCATCAGATGCTGTGATTACAGGTACTATTCTTGTGTGTGGCAGAGGTGCTTCAGTATTATTTGACCCCGGATCTACGTATTCCTATGTGTCTTCCTACTTCGCACCGTATTTGGCTGTGCCCAGCTATGCTCTGGATATTCCAGTTTATGTGGCTACACCAGTGGGTGACTCCATTGTAGTCGAACGGGTGCATCGTTCGTGCGTAGTTATATTTGGGGGTCTTGAGACCCGTGTGGATCTGTTGCTTTTGGATATGGTAGATTTTGATGTCATATTGGGGATGGACCGGTTGTCCCCATACCATGCTATTCTTGATTGTCATGCTAAGACTGTCACCTTAGCCTTGCCAGAATCACCCCGATTAGAGTGGAAGGGTACCTCAAGCCACTCCGTTCGCACCGTTATTTCTTATGTTAAGGCTCGACGTATGGTCGAGAAGGGGTGTCTAGCTTATTTGGCTTATGTTCGTGATTCCAGCGCAGAAGTTCCTTCCATTGAGTCGGTCCCTATTGCACGGGAGTTTCCTGAGGTTTTTCCTTCAGACCTGCCGGGCATGCCACCCTGACAGGGATATTGATTTCTGTATTGATATGGCTCCGGGCACTCAGCCCATCTCTATTCCACCCTATCGTATGGCCCCACCGGAGTTAAAGGAGTTAAAAGATCAGTTGCAAGACCTTCTGGAAAAGGGCTTTATCAGGCCTAGTGTTTCCCCCTGGGAGCACCCGTGTTATTTGTAAAGAAGAAGGATGGCTCGATGCGGATGTGTATTGATTACCGGCAATTAAACAAAGTGACTATCAAAAATAAATATCCACTGCCGAGGATTGATGATTTGTTTGACCAGCTCCAGGGAGCGAGGGTATTCTCTAAGATAGACTTGAGATCGGGCTACCATCAGCTGAAGATCAGGGCGGCTGACATTCCTAAGACAGCCTTTCGCTCTAGATATGGGCATTATGAGTTCTTGGTCATGTCCTTCGGGTTGACCAATGCCCCAGTAGCATTCATGGAGTTGATGAATCGGGTATTCAGGCCTTACTTAGATCTGTTCGTGATAGTCTTCATAGATGACATCCTGGTGTACTCCCGCAGCCAGGAAGAGCACGAACAGCACCTCAGAGTGGTTCTTCAGACTCTGAAAGATAATCAGCTATATGCCAAATTTTCGAAATGTGAGTTCTGGTTGAGTTCGGTAGCATTTCTGGGTCACATTGTATCCGTGGAAGGTATTCAAGTAGACCCAAAGAAGATTGAGGCAGCCCAGAATTGGCCTCGACCAGCTTCAGTGACTGAGATTCGGAGTTTCTTGGGATTAGCAGGTTACTACCGTCGTTTTGTAGAGGGTTTTCTTCTATTGCAGCCCCGATGACCAGGTTGACCCAGAAGGGTGTCCAGTTTCAGTGGTCAGAGGAGTGTGAGGCGAGCTTTCAGAAGCTCAAGACAGCCTTGACCACCGCACCGGTATTGGTACTACCTACAGGTACAGGGCCTTATACAGTTTATTGTGGCGCATCTCGTACAGGGCTTGGAGCAGTATTGATGCAGGATGGTAAGGTTATCGCTTATGCTTCGAGGCAGTTAAAGATACATGAGAAGAATTATCCAGTTCATGATCTTGAGTTAGCAGCAGTGGTTCATGCCTTAAAGATCCGGAGGCATTATCTATATGGTGTGACATGTGAGGTGTACACTGATCACAAAAGCCTAAAGTACTTGTTCAAGCAAAAGGAGTTGAATCTACGACAACGGAGATGGTTAGAGTTGCTAAAAGACTATGATGTTACTATATTATATCACCCAGGTAAGGCCAATGTGGTGGCTGATGCATTGAGTAGAAAGTATGCCAGCATGGGTAGTCTTGCATATATTCCGGTCAATCGGAGACCATTAGCTTTAGATGTCCAGGCCTTAGCCAACCGGTTCGTGAGATTAGACATTTCTGAGCCTAGCAGAGCGTTAGCCTGCACGGTCGCTCGTTCTTCCTTATTAGAGCGTATCCGTGAGAGGCAATTTGATGATCCTCATTTACGTGAGTTGAGAGATACAATACAGCGGGGAGGTGCCACACAGGTAAACCTAGATGATGATGGGGTATTGAAATTGCGAGGTCGAGTTTGTGTGCCCAATGTCGAAGCGGATTCGAGAGTTGATCTTAGCAGAGGCCCACAGCTCACGGTATTCTATTCACCTGTGCGCCGCGAAGATGTACCAGGACTTACGGCAACACTATTGGTGGCGCGTAATGAAGAAAGATATCGTTGCGTATGTCGCTCGTGTCTAAATTGTCAGCCAGGTGAAATATGAGCACCAGAGACCCGGTGGTGTGTTCCAGTAGGATTGAAATTCCCGAGTGGAAATGGGAGCGGATCACTATGGACTTCGTTATCGGACTTCCTTTGACTCGGAGAAAATTTGATGCTATTTGGGTCATTGTTGATAGGCCGACCAAATCAGCACACTTTATTCCAATATCCGTCTCCTACTCGTCGGAGAGGTTAGCGGAGGTTTACATTAGGGAGATTGTTCGTCTCCACGGGGTGCCGCATCTATTATCTCCGATCGGGGTACGCAGCTTACCTCGCGGTTCCGGGAGAGCGGCTCCAGCGGAGTTAGGCACCCAGTGTTCGGCCTGAGTACGACATTTCATCCTCGCACGGATGGCCGCCGCAGAGGACTATTCGTATTGTCGAGGACATGCTTCGAGCTCTCGTGTTATTGATTTCGGAGGCTCGTGGGACCGGTTTCCATTAGCGTAGTTCGCCTACAATAACAGCCTACCAATCTAGCATCCGGATGGCTCCGTACGAGGCGTTGTATGGTAGGCGATGTCGATCACCGGTTGGATGGTTTGAACCGGGAGAGGCTCGGTTGTTGGGTACAGACTTAGTTCAGGAGGCCTTAGATAAGGTCAAGACTATTCAGGAGAGATTGCGTTCAGCTCAGCCTAGGCAAAAGACTTATGCGGATCGTAAGGTTCGAGATGTAGATTTCATGGTTGGTGAACGAGTATTGCTCCGGGTGTCGCCTATGAAGGGCGTGATGAGGTTTGGGAAGAAGGGCAAGCTCACCCCTAGGTATATTGGCCCATTTGAGATTCTAGACAGAGTGGGAGGGGTGGCTTACAGATTAGCTTTGCCGCCTAGCTTATCAGCCGTGCATCCACTTTTTCATGTATCTATGCTTCGGAGATACCACGGCGATCCCACACATGTGTTAGACTTCAGTACTGTCCAATTGGACAATGATCTATCTTACGAGGAGGAGCCGGTGGCTATTCTAGACCGGCAGATTCGACAGCTGAGGTCGAAGAGTTATCCTTCTGTGCGTGTTCAGTGGAGAGGTCAGCCTCCTGAGGCATCGACCTGGGAGTCCGAGTCTGATATGCGGAGCCGTTACCCACACTTGTTTCCTGACTCGGTACTTCTTTCTTTTGTCCGTTCGAGGACGAACGGTTGTTTTAGAGGTGGAGATTGTGACGACCCAAAGGGGTCATCACTTATTTAATTAATCATTTCGAGCTTCCGAGGCCTTGAAAACCTCATTCTATGTTGCCTCGATTTACGTGCACGATCCGAGCATGTAGCCGGAAAGATTTTTGTGATAGAAAATATGAATTCTATGAGAAATTTGGATAAAAATGATATTAATATTGATATGGTTGACTTCGGTCAACATTTTTGGTAAACGGATCCGGACCCGAGATTTGATGGTCCCGAGAGGTCCGTAGGAAAATATGGGACTTGGACATGCGTCCGGAGTCGAATTCGAGGCCTAGAGCCCAAGTTATGAATTTTTATGTGAAATTGTTTTTGATGCAATTATTAAAGGAAATAAATTAATTGACCTTGGTATCGGGCTCGTATTTTGGTTCCGACGCCCGTTACAAGTCTTAAATATTATATATGTGATTTCTGTAAAGTTTGGTGACATTTGGATGTCGTTTGAGATGTTTTGGACCTTGAGTCCCAAGTTTGAAAGTTTTGAAAAACTAAAGGTATGAAAATCATGCATTTGAGGCTTGATTTGATGAAAACGAAGTGATATTGGCGATATGATCGCACCAACAAGTCCATAATGTGTTTTTGAGGTTGTGTACATGTTTGGTTTGGAGCCCGGGGGGCTCGGGTAAAGATTTGATAGGCCGTTGGATGAAACTCTGAATTTTTGAACTGCTGGTTTTTCACCCAGCTGTTGGCTTCGCAATTGCGAAGCTTTCTCGCAATTGCGAAGGGGGACAAGCTCGCAAATGCGAACCTTCATCGCAAATGCTCGCAAATGCGAACAATTGTTCGCATTTGCGAAGGTCCCCAGTGCCAGCCTATGTTCGCAAATGCGAACAAAAGTTCGCAAATGCGAACATTCCCCATACTGCCTTGGTTCGCAAATGCGAACCATTATTCGCAAATGCGAACACTGCCTTATACAGCATGTGTTCGCAAATGCGAACATTAGTTCGCAAATGCGAACCGTTCGCAAATGCGAACAAATGTTCGCAAATGCGAACTTCCCACCCTTGGCTTAATTTTCAAACTCCAGAAATTGGTCGGGGTTCGCAATTGCGAACCCATGTTCGCAAATGCGAACACAGAGACCTGAAAAACACGAATTTCAGTCATTTCTTCACATTTTACAAAACGCAAAACACCCATTTGCGATTCTTCAAGGATTTCTTCTTCATCAAAACGATTGTAAGTCACTTTTTACTTAATTCTTTCAATTCCTAACATCATTAAACATGTTTTTCATAAGAAATCAAAGATTTTCATGGTAAAATTCTTGTTTTTGTTAGAAAATAGGGTTTTTCATAAATTGGAGAATTGGACCTCGAATTGAGGTCCGATTTTGAAACAAATCATATATATGAACTCGTGGGGGAATGCGTAACCGGATTTTGGTCCTAACCCCAATTCCGACCATGTGGGCCCGGGGTTGAAATTCACTATTCATGGCAGAATGTTGTAAAAGTTGTATTTGGTATTAAGAATTAGTTTGTGGAGTAGAATTGATGATATTAAATCAATTGTGTATAGATACGGTTGGATTGGAGCCAAATTGAAAGAAAAAGACATTTCCACGGATTGGATTGTTCATAAGCATTCGAGGTAAGTGTTTGTTCTATCCTAGCTTGAGGGAATAGGATTATGTGTTATGTGTTATGTGATCGAGTGCGGTGTATGGGCTGTGGTGACGAGCATCCATACACCGGCGTCTAGTATGACCGTGAGTCGTTGGAAAATGATATTTTGAGATATATTATAGGTGAATTGTTATTGTTCTCCCTTGTTGGGACTTGTTGTGAAGATAATTGTTGATTGCCCTTGATGGGACGATTTATAAATTGTTGTTTCTTTCTCTGCCCTGAACTTATTTGATTGTTCTTTGGGTGAGGAAGAGTGATAATGCACGAAGGGTGATGTCGTGCCATGTCTATTTATTTATGCACGAAGGTTAATGCCGTGCCATGTTTATTTATTGATTATGCACGAAGGATCATGCCGTGCCCTCTTATTGAACCATGTACGAAGGATCATGCCGTACTATGGATGTGAGGATGAGAGTAAAAGCACGAAGGGTGATGCCGTGTACTTTATTTGTTTATTTGGTGAGGATGAGAGTAAAAGCACGAATGGTGATGCCGTGCAATTGCTTGCTATTCCTTGACTTGATATTACTTGTTTTTCCATTATATTTTATTTGGGTGATGCCGTGCAACTATTTGCCATTCCTTGACTTGATATTACTTGTGTTTTCTATTATACCTTGTTTTCTTTGTGAACTTATTTGATTGTTCTTTGGGTGAGGAAGAGTGATAATGCACGAAGGGTGATGCCGTGCCATGTTTATTTATTGATTATGCACGAAGGATCATGTCGTGCCTTGTTATTGAACCATGTACGAAGGATCATGCCGTACTATGGATGTGAGGATGAGAGTAAAAGCACGAAGGGTGATGCCGTGCAACCGTTTGCTATTTCTTGAATTGATATTACTTGTGTTTACATTATACTTTGTTTTTCCTTGTGAAATTATTAATTGTGGTTAATTGTTGAATTCTTTAAGATATTCCTTATTGTGTTAATACTTGATTATTTCTTGTTATTTTGTGGTACACATATATATATATATTGAATTGCATAGGTTATGTGGGTGTCTGGTCCTAGGCTTGTCACTACTTCGCCGGGATAGGCCAGGCACTTACCAGCACATGGGGTCGGTTGTGCTGATGCTACACTTCTGTGCGTTTTTGCACAGGTCCAGGTTACGATCAGGAGCAGCAACAGCAGTAAATAGATTGCGTGGGAGTTGATCACATTTGAGACCGAGGTAGCTTGCAGACGTCCGCAGGCCCGGCGTCTCTTTCTTTATTTATGTTAATAGCTGTAGTCTCATTGTTCCGAGACAAACAGAATTATGTTATATTTCCTTCATACTTTTATGTGTAGTATTCCATAGTAGTTTGTGAGTTGGTGACTCCAAGTCTTGGGTAGAGGATTTCAGTATGATTTTTACCTTGTGATTTATTATTTCCATTTCGATAAAGTATTCCGCATGTATTTAATTGAAATTGTGTTAAAAACAGGATAGTATGAATACAGTGGCTTGCCTAGCTACCACGAGTAGGCGCCATCACGATCCCGATGTTGGGGAAAAATCCGGGTCGTGACAAGTTGGTATCAGAGCTCTAGGTTACATAGGTCGTGCCTCATCTGGAGGCAGAAATTCTTATGATAGGGGCCAGTCTTCTAGGCCTTTTCAGTTGGCCCTCCAGGCTTAACAAGGTGGTTCAGGTGATCGTGGCTTTCGTGAGCAGTTTTCAGATCAGTAGCCCACCAGTGCACAGCCTCTTTAGAGTGTTTGTAGAGGTCATTCGGGTCGTCAGGGCCAGTCTCGTCGTTTTTAGGGATGTTATGAGTGTAGGAAATATAGTCACATCAGGAGATCCTACCCGATATTGAGGGGTACACAGACATAGCAGTAGGGTCCTCGCCCCATAATTCAGGCACCAGCTGACCCACAGCTTTCCCAGCCAGCTAGAGGTAGGGGTAGGGATCATAAATGTGGAGGCCGAGATCGTAGAGGTGGAGGCCGTCTCGCCAGTGGTAGAGGTCAATCACTGGATGACCGTCCCAAAGACATGGTTTAGGGAGGTGGTTCTGATCCCCAATTTTATGCCTTGCCAGCCAGGTCAGAGAAAGAGGCGTCAGATATAGTGATTACAGGTACCATTCTGGTTTGCGATAGAGATGCTTCAATACTATTTGACCCTCGGTTGACATATTCATATGGGTCTTCCTATTTTGCACCATGCCTGGCTATATCTAGTTATACCTTGGAAATTCCTTTCTATATGTCTAAGCCGGTAGGTGACTCCATTATAGTCGACCAGATGCAATGTTCCTATGTGGTTGTGTTTGAGGGTCTTGAGACCCGTGTTAATTTATTACAGTTAGATATGGTAGACTTTGTGATTATATTGGGGATGGATTGGTTGTCCCCGAATCATGCTTTCCTAGATTGTCACACCAAGACCGTGACCTTAGCCTTGCTAGAATTACCCCAACTAGAGTGGAAAGGGACCCTAGGCCATGCCACCCACAATGTTATTTCATACGTTAGGGCTCGACGCATGGTCGAGAAGGGGTGTTTAACTTATCTGGCGTATGTTCGCGGCTCCAGTACAGAGGTTCCTTCTATTGAATATGTTCCTATTACACGGGAGTTCCCCGAGTTTTTCCCTTCGAACCTACTGGGTATGCTGCCCGACAGGTATTGATCTGGCTCCAGGCACTCAGCCCATTTCTATTCTTCTGTATCGTATGGCCCTGCCAGAGTTAAAGGAGTTAAAGGATCAGTTGCAGGACTTGCTAGAGAAGGGCTTTATCAGGCCTAGTGTTTCTTTTTGGGGTGCGCCAGTGTTATTTATAAAGAAGAAGGGTGGTTCGATGTGGATATGTATTGATTACCGACAATTGAACAAAGTGACGATATAGAATAAGTATCCATTGCTGAGTATTGATGATTTGTTCGACTAGCTCCAGGGAGCAAGGGTATTCTCAAAGATAGACTTGAGATCTGGCTACCATCAGCTGAAGATTAGTGCGTCTGATTTCCCTAAGACAGCATTCCACACTCGGTATAGGCACTACAAGTTTTTAGTCATGTTTTTAGGTTGACCAATGCCCCAACAACATTTATGGAGTTGATGAACCGAGTGTTCATGCCTTATCTAGACTTGTTCATGATAGTCTTTATAGATGATATCCTGTTGTACTCCCGTAGCTAGGAAGAGCACGAGCAGCACCTCAGAGTGGTTCTTCAGACTCTGAAGGATAATCATCTATATGCTAAGTTCTCCAAAATGCGAGTTCTGGTTGAGTTTGGTTGCATTTATAGGTCATATTGTATTAGTAGAGGGTATTCAGATGGAACCAAAGAAGATTGAGATAGTCAAAATTGGCATCCACCAGCTTCAGTAATCGAGATTCGGAGTTTCTTGGGGTTAACAGGTTACTATCGTTGGTTCGTAGGGGGGTTCTCTTCTATTGCAGCCCCGATGACCAGGTTGACCCAGAAAGGTGCACAGTTCAAGTGGTCAGATGAGTGCGAGGTGAGCTTTCAGAAGCTCAAGACAGCTCTAACTAAGGCACTAGTGTTGGTTTTGCCCACGGGTTCAAGAACTTACATAGTCTACTGTGATTCTTCTCGTACTGGGCTTGGAGCAATATTGATGTAGGATGGCAAAGTTATTGCATATGCTTCGAGACAGTTGAAAATCTTAAGAAGAATTATCCAGTTCATGACCTAGATTTGGCAGTGGTTGTTCATGCATTAAAATTTTGGACGCATTATCTATATGGTGTGGCATGTGAGGTATACACGGATCACAAGAGTCTTCAGTACTTGTTCAAGCAGAAGGAGTTGAATGTACGACAGAGGAGATGGCTAGTGTTGTTGAAAGATTATGATGTTACTATCTTATATCACCCAGGTTAGGCTAATATGGTGGCCGATGTGTTGAGTAGAAAGTCGACAGCATAGGTAGTCTTGCTTATATTCCGGTAAGCGAGAGACCGGTTACTTTAGATGTTCAGGCATTGGCCAATCGATTTGTGAGATTAGATATTTCTGAGCCTAGCAGAGTGTTGGCTTGCACGGTCGCTCGTTCTTCTCTATTGGAGTGTATCCGTGAACGGCAGTTTGATAATCCCATTTGTGTGTCCTGAGAGACACAAGGTGCTACGAATGTAATCTTAGTTGATGATGGGGTGTTGAGATTACATGGGCGAGTTTGTATGCCCAATGTTGATGGGATTCGAGAGTTGATATTAGCAGAGGCCCATAGTTCTCGGTATTTTATTCACCCGCACGCCGCGAAGATGTATCAAGACTTGCGGCAGCATTATTGGTGGCGTAGGATTAAAAAGGACATTTTTGCATATGTCGCTTGGTGTTTAAATTGTCAGCATGTCAAATATGAGCATCAGAGGCCTGATGGTGTGTTTCAAAGAATTGAGCTTTCCAAGTGGAAGTGGGAGCTAATTACAATGGATTTCATTACTAGACTTTCGTTGACTTGAAAGAAGTTTGATGCTATTTGGGTCATTATTGATAGGCTGACCAAGTCAGCGCATTTCATTCCAGTAGTAGTCTCCTATTCATTCGGGAGGTTAGCTGAGATTTATATCCGGAAGATTGTTCGCCTTCATGGGGTGATAGTATCTATCATCTCAGATAGGGGTACGTAGTTTACCTCGTGCTTCTGGAGAGTGGTTCAGCAAGAGTTATGCACCCAGGTTCAGTTGAGCATATCATTCCATCCTTAGATGGATGGTTAGTCCGAACGAACTATTCAAATCTTAGAAGATATGCTATGTGCTTGTGTCATTGGCTTTGGAGGCTCGTGGGACCAGTTTTTACCTTTAGCAAGTTCGCCTACAACAACAGATACCAGTCCACCATTCAGATGGCTCCATAAAAAGCATTGCATGGTAGGCGAGAGGCTCGGTCTCCAGTCGGATGGTTTGGGCCGGGAGAGGCTCGGTTGTTGGGTATTGATTTAGTTCAGGAGGCCTTAGATAAGGTCAAGATTATTTAGGAGAGGTTGCATTCAACACAGTCTGGGCAGAAGAGTTATGCAGACCGTAAGGTCCGAGATGTAGATTTCATGGTTGATGAGCGAGTATTTCTCCAAGTGTCGCCTATGAAGGGCATGATGAGGTTCGAAAAGAAGGGCAAGCTTAGCCCTATGTACATTGGTCCGTTTGAGTTTCTTGATCGAGTGGGAGAGATGGCTTATAGACTTGCATCGCCACCTAGCTTATCAGCCGTGCATCCAATTTTCCATGTATCTATGCTTCGGAGGTATCACGACGACCATACATATGTCTTAGACTTCAGCAATGTCCACTTGGACGAGGATTTATCTTACGAGGAGGAGCCGGTAGCTATTCTAGATCGGCAGGTTCGACAGTTGAGGTCGAAGATCTTTCCTTCAATGCGTGTTCAGTGGAGAGGTCAACCTCCTGAAGCATCGGCCTGGGAGTCCGAGTCTGATATGCGGAGCCGTTATCCATATTTGTTCCCCGACTCAGGTACTTCTTTCTTTTGTCCGTTTGAGGATGAACGGTCGTTTTCAAGGTGGAGGATGAGACGACCCAAAGGGTTATCATCTGTTTTCCCCATCTGTTCCATGCTTCCGAGGTCTTGAAAATCTCATTTTATATTGCCTCAATTTGCGTGCGCAATCCGGGCATGTAGCCGGAAAGTTTTTATGTTGAAATATATGAATTCTATGAAAAATATGAAGAATTTTGATATTAATATGATTATAGTTGATTGTGGTCAACATTTTTGGTAAACGAACCCGAACCTGAGATCGGACTGTCCCGGGAGGTTCGTAGAAAAATATGGGACTCGGGCATGTGCCTGGAGTCAAAATTCGAGGTCTAGAACCTGAGTAAAAGCATTTTTCTGGTAAATTGTCTTTCTGAAATTATTAAGGAAAATAAAAATGAAGGTCGATTAAAAGACTATGGTATCAGGCTCGTATTTTGGTTTCGATATCTAGTACAAGTCTTATATATTGTTTAAGCACTTCCTATAAAGTTTGATCAAAATCGGACGTCGTTTGACGTGTTTTGGACTATAAGTTCCAAGTTCGAAAGTTTATGAAGTTTAAAAGGAAAATCATGAGTTTCGAGACTTGATTTTATGTAAATGATGTTATTTTGGCGACTTGATCGCGCGAGCAAGTCCTAGGATATTTTTGAGGTTGTGTGCATGTTTGTTTTGGAGCCCCGAGGGCTCGGGTGAGTTATGGATAGGTCACGAGAGCATTTTTGAAGTTAAATCACATCTGGTATTTTTCTCCCAGCTGGTATCTTTGCATTTTCAAAGAAACTATCGCAAATGCGAAGTCCCCATTGCAAATGCGAAGTCCACATTGCAAATGCGAAGCAGTGGGAAGGCTGGTCAGATCGCAAATGCGATCACCTGTTCGCAAAAGCGAAGGGAGTCCATCGCAAATGTGATGTTATGTTCGCAATTGCGAACACTGCCCCTAGACCTATGTTCGCAAATGCGAACTAAAATGTCGCAATTCCCAAGCATGTGTTCTTCGCAATTGTGAACCAAGGTTCGCAATTCCCATATCTGAGGTGTAACAATCCGGCCCGTCGTTACGGGAATTTACCACCCCGTCATGTTGCAATTACATGTTTTATGCTTTTATATCAGTGTTAGAGCCTATCGGGTGAGTTAGGAGTGAATTGAATTGAAAATGAAGCAAATAGCATGTTTGAAGGAAGTTTGAATATGGAAAGTCAACCTAGAGTTGACTATCGAGTTAGAGTACTCGGAATCAGATTTTGATGATTCGACTAGTTTCGGGGGATCATTTATGACTTAGGAGAGCAATCGGAATTGAATTTGGAGGCCCGGTGTAGAAATAGGCTTGAATTGGCTAAGGTTGAATTTTGGCGAAAACCGAACGGTAGGTGAGATTTTGATCCGGGAGTCGGAATGGAATTCCGACAGTTGCAAGTAGCTCCGTTAGGTGATTTTGGATGTGCCTGCAAAATTTCAGGTCATTCGGACGTCGTTTGGTCGGGTTTTTGATGGAATGCGTAATTTGGAAGTTTTGAAGAAACTTAGGCTTGAATCCGTGTGTAATTGGTGATTTTGATGTTTAGGATGGTGTTTTTATGATTGGAACAAATTCGTATCGTGATTTGGAGTATGTTGGTGGTTTTCGTTGGGGTCCCGGGGGCCTCGGGGTGAATCCGGACCATCATCCGGCATTTTTGGAACTTAAAAATCTGCAGAAAAATTGCAGATCACTGGGCAAAAATCCAAGCCTTCGCGTTCGCGTGGCACGGGCCGCGTTCGCGAAGGCCAGGCGAGTCAAGAATCGCAATCGCGAGACAGGGTATCGCGTTCACGTAGGCCAGGATTCTTGAGCTTCGCGATCGCGTTCAGGATGTCGCGTTCGCGTAGGTTTGTCAGGGTGTGCATCGCGTTCGCGTGAGGGTTATCGCGAACGCGTAGAAGGAAAATCAGACGGCTGGGAGCTAGTGCATCGCGAACGCGTTGGGGAGGTCACGTTCGCGAAGGTCAATCCGGAGCTGGGCATCGAGAACGCGTGGCAAGGAACGCGAACGCGTAGAAGAAAAGTCCCAGGCAGTGAATTAAAACCATAAACATTTCACATACGGGTTTCATTTCATAAACCCCCATTTTTGAGCCCTAGAGAGAAGAAATCACGGGAAAATGCTGGGAAATCATCGGGTATTCATCGGAGGTAAGTTTCTTGACTCAAAAACATCATTTATGGTAGAATTAACATCAATCTTCATGAATTTGGGTAGAAATTGTGAAGGATTGTGGCCTAGATATTGAAAACGAAAATTTGGGTTTTGAAAGGCCAATCGAACTCCGATTTTGGTAAATTGTATATGTACGGACTCGTGGCGAGACGAAGATTCTGGAAATATAAGTTTCGAAATTTTTCGAGATGTGGGCCCGGGGTTCGGGTTTTTCCAATTTCGTTAGCCTATTTTGATATATTTGTGCTGATTTGTGCTAGTTTTGACGTGCGTGGATGCCGGTTCGAGGAGCTTAGGCGTCGCGGTCATGAGCTTTCGTCGGTTCGAGGTGGGTAATACTTGTAAATGATGTCCTGAGGGTTAGTAAACCCCGGACTTGCACATCTTTGTGCTGTGTTGAGGTGACTTGCACGCCGGATAACGGGCGTGGGGTAGAGCACCATTGGGGATCGTGACTTGGTCCGTCCCGCGTAATAAATAATAACACCCAATTGTTGAAATGAATTGGACTAATTATCATGTTTGGGCTTCGTGCCGATTATTTGAATCCTTCAGGGATTGGTATCACTGTCTTCATAACACTGTGCATATTTTATTCTAAATTTAAGGTTTAAAATGGTATTTTGCTAATCAGCATTTTTATAAGGTTATGAAAAACTTGAACAAGGTCTTAATAACATTTTTAGCTGTGAGCTAATATGATATTGTTGCCCGTAGGGCTTTCTTGATTATTTGTTAGACTGATTGGGGCCGAGGGCCATATGTTAGGACATGACATTTTATGTGAGCATATGCATACACATGCATGGATCGAACTGCACGCCGCAGTGGTATACGGATCGGGCTGCGCGCCGCAGCAGGTGTGATATTAATATTGTGCTTGGGCTGTAGGAGCCCCTCCGGAGTCTGAACCCCCACAGTGAGCACGGGTACACAAATTAGATCGGGCTACACGCCGTAGCGGTCATATGCATTGCATGGCATACATACATTGTTTTGCGTGTACTACGTGGCATAACATTCAGCACTCATACATTACTGGCACACATGCATTAGTTGCCTTATTGACCAGATCTCCTGGTGTAAATTGATAAGGAGTGCCGAGCCCGAGGGGCTGATTTGAGTACGGACTTGCACTGCTTGAGATTGTATCCAAGTATTGGTATATTATTATGAAAGAAAGTAGCTAAAAATTGAGATTTCTAAACAATCTACTCACATATGCTTGAAAGGAATAAAAAGATAGTTCTGTATTGTGTAGAATGAGATAGTGCCTATCGTGGTTTTCTTCCCTTCAACATTATTTACTTTTATTACTGCTGAGTTGGAAGTACTCACACCCGACTCCCTGCACCTTGTGTGCAGATTCAGGTACATCACAGCATGGCTGATTCTATTGCGGCTCGGGAGTGCTTTTGGACAGTCGAGGTAGCTGCCAGCGTTCGCAGGACCTGATTCTCCAGTTTGTCTGTATTTTGTTCTGATCATCCCACACTTGTGCACAGTTATATTCACTATTTACACTTTGTATACTCGGTAGAGGCTCATGACTCTTGACCCTTCGGTCTATGGGAGTTGGCACGTGTTGGGACTTGGTTCCCTGTTTTTAATATATCTATCACTGTTGTGCTTAAATTGGATAAAGGGAGCTTGTGGCTCCGTGGTTATTGTTGATTGGTCAGGCTGGCCTAGTAGTGTGTTGGGCGCCATCACGACCAGATTTGGGGTCGTGACAAGTTGGTATCAGAGCCTAGGTTTACTAGGCCTCATGAGTCTTGAGCCGGTTAGTAGAGTCTTGTGGATCGGTACGGGGACGCCCGTACTTATCCTCGAGAGGCCGCGAACCTTTAGGAAACACTTCACATTTCTTGGAATTCTTATCGTGCGTACTTGATTCAGATTGAGATATGCTTTTGAAATTCCTTCCGCACGTCCGTGTACGCATCGAGCGCTCAGTAATATAAGTGCCTTATGTGTAGTGGAACGAGTTCAAACTCAGGAAGACTAAAATGATTATGCTATGTGTATCCTGGTGGAAGGTATTGTGCTGAAATGCTAAATTGAGGCGAAATAGGTGGATTGGTTCTCATGTGTAATTGAAAGGTAGTTGATATGTGTTATGATTCGAGCAGGTACAACGCATGTTCATGTACCAAATATGATAATATGATTTGTGTAGTATTGAGACTAATATTGTCGATATGAATTGTGATGTCTTGTCGGGTTGTGAATGTATTGCTAGGATGGTTTTGGTGATTCTCTGGCAGGTGGATAGTCCAATTTACAAAGGGAACTCTGCCGAAATTTTTGGAAAATTTGGGACATAGAAAAGATTTTGTCACCTAAAGAGGGGGCGTAACTGTGGTGTGTGAATGAATGCAAGAATTGCAAAAGAGTTAATATTTCTGATGATTCGAATCTTCGCCGAAGCTTGTAAATGACTTGAGTTTAATCTAACTAGAACTTTGTGGCATCATTTGAGTAAGAATGCTATGAGTAGCTAGAAGTGCCTTGATGTATGGCTCCGAGCTAAGTTGGGGAGGTTGCTATTGATTAACTGATTGCACTATTGTGTGCTATGTTGATTCTGTCTCTAAGTATGTTGGGAAATTCTGGTAAAGGTTATGGTGCTTCGTAGATCCGATGAAGTACTAGGGTGTTTTGAACTGCTGTTGGTAAAGAATATTCACCATATAGAAAAGAAAGATAGCTGATTGTATCTGTAAGTAATCATGTTCTGCGATGTCAGAAGTTCTAACAAAACACGAGTGGTTCTACTCAATAGGACAGTTGAATTACAGCAGAATAAGGGTGAATGATGCCCGAGAATGGTTTTGCAGTGTTCAAGATTTTGCTTGTAACAGTCAGGTGTGCCTTAAGATTTGTGTATGTGGCTAAAGATGGCGGTTTCGTTAGAGAAGATCAAGGGTACTTTTGGGAAACATTGAGAGAGTATTCAGTGGCCTATGGGTCTTAGACCGTGTGGTCTTGTGTAGGAGTCTCGTGTGGTAACATGAGTTGATGTATTATGGTACTATAATAAAGACTGATATGAAATTAGAGATGAATCAGAAAGGAAACTGGGTAAATGGAACGACTTGTTAATAAACCATAATGGTATAAAAAGGAATACGATTGATTCCTGGTGTGTGGTTGAAGTAATGAGTCTTGCAGACATTGCAGCAAAGCTCTTGAGTGCTGGCAGTTGTGTAACTTGATATGGGTATAAGGACTCAGTCCTGGCAAGTTTAACTTATGCAATGTAATTGGGAGAAAGGGTTTGTGATGTGTTTTACCGTGGTTTGAAAATGAGTGTATTTCCTATTGGTATGCAAAGCTTGGAATGTGTAATGAGTTTTCTCTATATGGGATCATGAAAGTCCTTGACTAGTTGAGTGCGTCGATGTTTGCGGCGTAGGAAAGGGATAAGAATTTCCATGTTATCTTAGTATGGTATTGTATATGCGATGTGTTATGAAAAAGTTGATAATGGTATATTCTAGGTTTTGAGATCAGCTCAGAATATATGGGAAGTCAATAAAATTATTGAGCAGCGCGGACAACTGCAGGTGAATTAAGAATCGATCTTTCTGATAATTTAAGAAAATGGTACTGCTATTCTATTAACTTGGCAGGGAATATGATCCATAAAGGACAAGGTAATGTAAAATGATGATATCCAGTGGTATGGTGGTATTCTCTTATTGGATCGACTGTAATAACTGAGTCGTTGATGGCACAGTGAAATTTCTGAATGGCCGTCGTGGTATGAATGGACGCTTGATATGCATTATGTATTCGTACGGTGGAGTGTAGAACCAGGTATAGCGATTCATGTGTTACATATGTGTTGGAGACTAGAAGTTCTCGTAATCCGCCTATGCAGTGGTTGTATATCGCGTGTATCAGCACCGTTTTGTGATTATTGGAAATCGGAAGCCCTAATGGCTCTCTCTTAGCTTGATATGATGAATTGGGGTTATGATACCTTATTTCAGATTGGTTGACATAAGTCAGGTCGTCTAGACTAATGTGATATGGACTATGTCAGAAAATAGCACAAATTGCGTAGCAGAGAGCATCAGAGTATGCTCCAGTGGGGTAGTTGTACCTCAGGACCAGCAGACGGCTGGTAGGCATTTCTTTGTCAGTTGGACCTTAGTGGCGGATGTCGGGGAGGAGGTATCTACCATTGATTCAGTTCCAGTATTGAGAAACGTTGTCAGATGCGTTCATGTGGCCGAGCTTGAGGCTATATGTATATATATGTTTGCTATAATGAGAAAATTCGACTCGATATGCATTTCCTTTGCGAGATTTATTCGTGGATCGGGTGGCACGCCGCCACAGGTATGGTATCCGGATCGGGTGGCACGCCGCCACGGGTATGTCGTTGGAGCGGGTTGCACGCCGCAACATAATATTGTGAAAATATAGTTAGTTATATGCTACCTGGTATACAATACTTCTTCATTTCTGAGGAAAGTCCGTTTTGAGTATCGCTTGGCGAATGGCACATCGGTTGTGTCCTTTCAGGATTTGATAGCATACGTTAATTGTTTCACCGTGGGTGAGGTTGATTGCTTGGGTTCAAGACCTAGATATGTGCGTGGCTAACCATTTTAAGCTTAGTGGCTTGAGGTGCTTCATGAGTAATAACGTTGGGATAGAATCACGAATCGTGGCAAGGCCACGTGATGTTATGACCTCTCGAGGAGGATTCGGGTACTCTATTTCTATAATGCGAGACGCGATCTCAGTTCTATGTTATGATGACACAAAGGAATTGAATTGCAGCTCTTTTGCTGGAGACAGTTGTCATGAATTGAGCTGTCATGATTCGAGTGTGTGCATACATTTCTATTGGAGCCTATGTTGCGCTCGTCGTGGCTTAGGCCGGTGTTGAGGTGTTTATCACCAGTGTGGTGTGTTATAATCGAAATGACCGTTGGAGTCATTAATAAATACGAGCATATTGAATCTTAGCTTGTTAGAAAGGTAAAAATCGAGGTTTGGCTCCGAAACCTATTGTGGTATCGGTTAAAAGTGAAATGGATTCATGAATGGTTGACCTGAGAGATGGGTTCGATATATCGCGTGTTCGGTTGCCGTGGGCATGATATGAAGGTGTTGGAACAAGACTCTATCTAATAAAAAAAGGGTTTTTCAGTTGGTATTTGGTTATCATGGGAAATTGTGTGATTAGAGACTATTGTCTCGAGTGATTGGGTTGTTTGATACATCATATGATCTCACCCGGAGTAGTGAATATGGGTTATTGCAGTGGATTCGAGTGTATCCTGAGTATAGGCATGGGATTTGCATTTGGCATATGATTTCAGAAAGTGCAATGTGATTTATGGTTCAGATGGTCTGTGAAATTTTGACTATATGGTGTTTTCGGACTTATGTGAGATAGGGTGACGTATGATCGCCCGAGTATATGCTTGGTAAGGTCATTCAGCTATTGAGTTGTTTCTAGTACAACTCTTAGTCCGCTCGAGGACGAACGTTTGTTTAAGTTGGGGAGAATGTAATGATCCGGCCCGTCGTTACGGGAATTTGCCACCCCGTCATGTTGCAATTACATGTTTTATGCTTTTATATCAGTGTTAGAGTCTATCGGGTGAGTTAGGAGTGAATTGAATTGAAAATGAAGCAAATAGCATGTTTGAAGGAAGCTTGAATATGGAAAGTCAACCTAGAGTTGACAATCGAGTTAGAGTGCTCGGAATCAGATTCTGATGATTCGACTAGTTTCAGGGGATCATTTATGACTTAGGAGAGCAATCGAATTGAATTTGGAGGCCCGGTGTAGAAATAGGCTTGAATTGGCTAAGGTTGAATTTTGGCGAAAACCGAACGATAGGTGAGATTTTGATCCAGGAGTCGGAATGGAATTCCGATAGTTGCAGTAGCTCCGTTAGGTGATTTTGGATGTGCCTGCAAAATTTCAGGTCATTCGGACGTCGTTTGGTCGGGTTTTTGATGGAATGTGTAATTTGGAAGTTTTGAAGAAACTTAGGCTTGAATCCGTGTGTAATTGGTGATTTTGATGTTTAGGATGGTGTTTTTATGATTGGAACAAATTAGTATCGTAATTTGGAGTATGTTGGTGGTTTTCGTTGGGGTCCCGGGGGCCTCGGGGTGAATCCGGACCATCATCCGGCATTTTTGGAACTTAAAAATCTGCAGAAAAATTGCAGATCACCGGGCAAAATCCAAGCCTTCGCGTTCGCGTGGCATGGGCCGCGTTCGCGAAGGCCAGGCGAGTCAAGCATCGCGATCGCGAGACAGGGTATCGCGTTCGCGTAGGCCAGGATTCTTGAGCTTCGCGATCGCGTTCAGGATGTCGCGTTCGCGTAGGTTTGTCAGGGTGTGCATCGCGTTCGCGTGAGGGTTATCGCGAACGCGTAGAAGGAAAATCAGACGGCTGGGAGCTAGTGCATCGCGAACGCGTTGGGGAGGTCACGTTCGCGAAGTTCAATCCGGAGCTGGGCATCGCGAACGCGTGGCAAGGAACGCGAACGCGTTGAAGAAAAGTCCCAGGCAGTGAATTAAAACCAGAAATATTTCACATACGGGTTTCATTTCATAAACCCCCATTTTTGAGCCCTAGAGAGAAGAAATCACGGGAAAACGCTGGGAAATCATCGGGTATTCATCGGAGGTAAGTTTTTTGACTCAAAAACATCATTTTATGGTAGAATTAACATCAATCTTCAAGAATTTGGGTAGAAATTGTGAAGGATTGTGACCTAGATATTGAAAACGAAAATGTGGGTTTTGAAAGGCCAATCGAACTCCGATTTTGGTAAATTTTATATATACGGACTCGTGGCGAGACGAGGGTTCTGGAAATATGAGTTTAGAAATTTTTCGAGATGTGGGCCCGGGGCTCGGGTTTTGCCAATTTCGTAATTTTTGATATTTTTCGAGTTCTTTCGATTGGGTTATGTTCCATTAGCCTATTTTGATATATTTGTGCTGATTTGTGCTAGTTTTGACATGCGTGGATGCCGGTTCGAGGAGCTAAGGCGTCGCGGGCATGAGCTTTCGTCGGTTCGAGGTGGGTAATACTTGTAAATGATGTCCTGAGGGTTAGTAAACCCCGGACTTGCACATCTTAGTGCTGTGTTGAGGTGACTTGCACGCCGGATAACGAGCGTAGAGCACCATTGGGGATCGTGACTTGGTCCGTCCCGCGTAATAAATAATAATACCCAATTGTTGAAATGAATTGGACTAATTATTTGGGCTTCGTGCCGATTATTTGAATCCTTCAGGGATTGGTATCACTGTCTTGATAACACTGTGCATATTTTATTCTAAATTTAAGGTTTAAAATGGTATTTTGCTATTCAACATTTTTATAAGGTTATGAAAAAAAACTTGAACAAGGTCTTAATAACATTTTTAGTTGTGAGCTAATATGATATTGTTGCCCGTAGGGCTTTCTTGATTATTTGTTAGAACTGATTGGGGCCGAGGGCCATATGTTAGGACATGACATTTTATATGAGCATATGCATACACATGCATGGATCGGACTGCACGCCGCAGTGGTATACGGATCGGGCTGCGCGCTGCAGCAGGTGTGATATTAATATTGTGCTTGGGTCGTAGGAGCCCTCCGGAGTCCGAACCCCCACAGCGAGCACGGGTACCCAAATTGATCGGGCTACACGCCGTAGCGGTCATTTCGCATCGCATGGCATACATACATTGGTTTGCGTGTACTACGTGGCATAACATTCAAGCACTCATACATTATCGGCACACATGCATTAGTCGCCTTATTGACCGATCTCCCGGTGTAAATTGATAAGGAGTGCCGAGCCCGAGGGCCGATTTGAGCGCGGACTTGCACTGCTTGAGATTGTATCCGGTATTGGTATATTATTATGAAAGAAAGTAGCTAAAAATTGAGATTTCTAAATAATCTACTCACATATGCTTGAAAGGAATAAAAAGATAGTTCTGTATTGTGTAGCACGAGATAGTGCCTATCGTGGTTTTCTTCCTTCAGCATTATTTACTTTTATTACTACTGAGTTGGAAGTACTCACACCCGACTCCCTGCACCTTGTGTGCAGATTTAGGTACATCACAGGATGGCTGATTCTATTGTGGCTCGGGAGTGCTTTTGGACAGTCGAGGTAGCTGCCAGCGTTCGCAGGACCTGATTCTCCAGTTTGTCCGTATTTTGTTCTGATCATCCCACACTTGTGCACAATTATATTCACTATTTACACTTTGTATACTCTGTAGAGGCTCATGACTCTTGACCCTTCGGTCTATGGGAGTTGGCACGTGTTGGGACTTGGTTCCCTGTTTTTAATATATCTATCACCGTTGTGCTTAAATTGGATAAAGTGAGCTTGTGGCTCCGTGGTTATTGTTGATTGGTTAGGCTGGCCTAGCAGTGTGCTGGGCGCCATCACGACCGGATTTGGGGTCGTGACACGAGGCCTAGCAAATTTTATACTTAGTCTAAGTTTTATCACTTGTTACCATTCTTTCAAAACCCAAACCCCCTAGACGATTTTTCAAGAGCAAACTTCATCCCAATCACTTGTAAGTCAATTGTTACTCAATTCTTTCAACTTTTAACATCATTAAACATGTTTTTTGTTTGAAATCAAGGATTTTCACGGGTGAAATTGGGGTTTTTAGGTTCGGACCTAGGTTTTCTATAAATTGGAGAGTTGGACCTCGATTTGAAGTCTGATTTCAAAATAAATTATATATTTGAACTCGTTATGGAATGGGTAACCGGATTTTGGTTCGAACGTCGAGTTTCGACCACGTGGGCTCGGGGGCATTGTGGAAAATTTTGAGTAAAACTTTGGGAAAACCATTTTAATGCATTCAAACCAATTCATATAGTGTTTATTGAAGTAATTGAACGAATTATGATTTAATTCGAGTGAATTGGAGGTTTAATCACGAGGTAAAGCAATAGTTGAAGGTTAAGCGGACTTCAAGGCTTTGAGGTAAGTGTTTGGTCTAACCCTAGCTTGAGGGAATAGGAGCTGAGTCTTGTTGCTAATTGTTATGTGATCGAGTACCATGTATAGGTATGGTAACGAGTATATATACATTGGTGTCTAGCATGTCTATATATTGTGAATAATGTGTGAATAGTAAATGATCGTTAAATTCATTGGAGCGTTGGCTCAGAATAATAAAGTGAATTGTAAGATAAAAAAGTAAGGAAAAAGGAAACGTTGTTGATTTCTCCCTTGCCGGGATTATTGAACTGTTAATTGTGCTCCCTTGCCGACATGATTGAGCTATTAATTGTACTCCCTTGCCGGGATATTGCTATGTATTTGTCTGCTGTGTGTCCCTTGACTTTGACTGTTACTTGGGGACTCAGACTGTTAAATGATATTGAGGAGCGGGTTCCACGCCGCAATAATGATAAATGATAAATAATATGGGTCGGGTTGCACGCCGCACCAATGATATGTGGAGCGGGTTGAACGTCGCAATAATGGAAATTATGGAGCGGGTTGCACGCCGCAACAGTTATTGATATCTGTGGTTATGTCAGAATATTGCTTTCTTGTTTCATTGTGGACTTTAAGGTGTTTGAGTTGTTACTCTGGATTACTGTTAATTGTATTTTCCCATAGCATGTCCCCCTCCCATGTTGTTAATTACTTGGTATTTGATTTCCGCTATATATTTATAATTGCATAGATTTATGTGGTGTCCAGTCTAGCCTCGTCACTACGTCGCCGGGATTAGGCTAGACACTTACCAGCACATGGGGTCGGTTGTGCTGATACTACACTTCTGTGCATTTTTGCACAGGTCCAGGTTTTGAGCAGCAACAGCAGTAGTTCGGTAGCAGGATCTTATTATCACGAGACTGAGGTAGCCTTGCTGGCGTACGCAGGCCCGGCGTCTCTTCTTATATCTTTAATTTATACTGTGGTCTCATTCTTTCGAGACAGATAATTGTTATATTTCTTTTAGACCCTTATATATAGTTTATTCTTAATGGTTCGTGAGTATGTGACACCAAATCTTGGGTAGAGGATATTGTTGAGTATTTCGTATTTATTTCGGACTTACACTAAAATTAGACTTTCGCAGTTATTGTTGTTATTATACTGATGCTATAATTGATAATAGAATGGTTTTTACTAATTAAAACGGTAATTAAATTGGCTTGCCTAGCTACTACGAGTAGACGCCATCACGATCCCGATGGTGAAAAATCTTCTCGTGACAAAACCAGTCCAAATCACCCCCAATCTTCCTTAAATCTAATATATTGCCTCATCTATTTGTTCTCGACACCATATTCATTGAAAATAAATTCTTTTGTGCCTTTTAATTATTTATAAATATTGTATATTGTTGGTAACAGTTTTTCACTCCAAACTAGTTCAATTCACCTACAATCTTTCTCAAATTTCTTATATTATCTCATTTATGTGTTTTCAAGGAATTTTAATATTACCCTTTGAAAAAAAAATTCTTTTTTTGCCCGTATTTTTTAATATTATATATCATTAGTAATTAATTTGGCTATTTTTGGTAGCATGACTGAACTAGCGAATTGTTGGTAAGTTAGTAGTGTCTTTTTGTGGTACATCTATAGTTTTCCCTTATTTAATTTGTTCTCTATTTTCCGCATTTTGTTTTTCTCTTGGAGAAAATGGAGTATAAATGACTCATTACTAGAAATATTAAAATTAGTTACTATTAAAGAATCCGAACATCTAATTTAAAATTCTAAGAAAACCTTGAAGAGATTTATGAAAGGCTCGATAATTTGAGAGCCATTGTTACTTGTATTTATAGGATATGAATATATACATTGGGATAAATATATCATCTACAAAGATAAGTATTAAGAGTCCATCACATATATAGGATAACTACAAATATGAGATAAACTCTTAGAGTCCTAATACGCCCCCCTCAATCTGGACTGGCAGACATGACGGACAGATTGTCACGTAAGAAGCTGAACTGAGATGATGGTAAATCCTTTGTGAAATTGTCCGAAAACTATAACCGAGTTGGCACATATCGAACAACAAGATCCCCTTGAGTTCACGAACATAATGAAAATCAACATCAATATGTTTGGAACGGTCATGAAACACAGGGTTACGAGACATATATGTAGAGCTCACATTATCACAACGAACATGAACTCGGGTTCGAAGATAGTGCCCGGTGTCATGAAGAATATTACGGATCCAAGATGTCTCAGCTACAGTATAGGCGATAGCTATGTACTATTAAGACTCAGGCCATGAGCCTTCGCCAAAATAAATTCAACAATAGTTGAAGTTAAAGTTCGGGCTACGAGCCCTGGTGTCACGACCCCAAATCCGGTCGTGATGGCGCCCAGCACACTGCTAGGCTAGCCCGACCAATCAACAATAACCATGGAGCCACAAGCTCACTTTATCCAATTTAAGCACAACAGTGATAGATATATTTAAAACAGGGAACCAAGTCCCAACATGTGCCAACTCCCATAGACCGAAGGGTCAAGAGTCATGAGCCTCTAAAGAACATAAGTGTAATAAGGTTTACAACCAAAGCTCAAAGCGGAAAGAAATAACAATACATAATCAAAGACAGTAGGAAGGAATATCGGGTCCTGCGGACGTCGGCAGCTACCTCGAAGTCTCCATAGAATGGCGATAACACAAGCAGTTGCAATAGCTCAACTGCCCTCCTAATCCTGTATATCTGCACACACAAAAAACGCGGGGGAGTGGGGTGAGTATATTTCAACTCAGTGAGTAACAATAGTAAACAACGACTGGAAGTGAGAACACCTGTACTATCACTATACAGTTCTAAGGGTAACCTCACAGGTAAGTCATCACTATAATGAATACCCCCAATATCCAGTCCACATCTATGCCATCTAGGTCCCACACTGACCACATTCTCACTCATACCACTACGGTATACAGCTATCTCAATATATGGAGACATATACATATGTCTATATCATATCAATATTTTAGTATATATATGAATATGAATAAGTATGATATTGCGCGGCGTGCCCCGCTCCAATACATATACCGCTGCGCGCGCGCGCCCGCTCCAATACATATACCGCCGCGCCGCGCAGCCCGCTCCGCTAACGTCGACGCACGCTCACCGGGGGTGTATACGTACTTCGGAGGGGCTCCCTAGGCCCAAGCGCTATGGTGCGATGACATGCAGCCAGGTCCACCATATATCACCGCGGCGTGCAGTACGATCCAATATATATATATATACATATATAATTATACTCCTGCGGCGTGCAGCCCGATCCCATAATATACCGGCGCTCACTGGAATGTGTGCAGACTCAGACTCGGCTCCTACAGCCCAAGCGCAATAATACCGCGGCGTGTAGTCCGTCCCACATGTATATTACATGTATATTACTGCGGCGTGCAGTCCGATCCAATATATATACTGCTGTGGCGTGCAGCCCGATCCAATATAGGTATATATATATATATAATACCTCATAACGGGTCCTCGACCCTATCCCGGTCAGTATATACTTGGCCTCTCAGGCCCAATATAATATATCACAGTGGGTCCTTGACCCTGTCTCAGTCAATATAGACTTGGCCTTTCAGGCCCAATGTAACATCTCATAGTGGGTCCTTGACCCTATCTCATCTCAATCGGTATAGACTTGGCCTTTCAGGCCCACTCAGCTAGAACAGGGAATTTCACCCTAGATAATCTCCCTCAATGTACACAGCTAGAGCTACGGCTGAGTGTATGTTCCCAACACGATATAAGGGTCACCTAGCTCTATAGGTTCCCTAATTCTCTACAGATCGGCACAAGGCCCCAAACATGGCTATTAGCCCAACTACACATTTATAATCTCATTATCAGTCATAATACACAGAATACTATTAGTCGGGAATGACCAAGTCCAATCCCCAAATCACAATGCCACCACGCCCGTCACATGACGAGTGTTTCATCTCTACATAGCACTGTAAAGTGCAAGTACGGGGTTCCAAACCCTCAGTACATTATTTACTACCACCACTCACCTCGATCCGATAGAAGCCTTAATCCGCCTTGCGCTCGCCTCGCAATTCAATCACCTTGAATGCCGAATCTGCTTAAAATCAATGAGAATACATCAATATAGGCTAATTAAACACAACCCATTCGAAATAACTCAATTTACATCAAAATTCCCAAAGTTGCCAAAACCCGAGCCCCGGCCCACATTCCGAAAATTTACGAAATTCACATTTCTGGAACCCTCGTCTCGCCACGAGTCCATACATATAAAATTTACCAAAATCGGACTCCGTTTGCCCACTCAAATTGGTGTTTTTCTTCAATTTAGGCTTAGGGCTCAAACCCACAATTAATCTTCCATTTACAGGGAATTAACCAAGGATTTCATGTAAAAAAATAATGCAATTAAGCCATAAACTTACCTCCGACGAAACCCCGATGATTTTCCAGAAATCTCCCGTCAATTTCTTCTCTTGGAACTCAAAAATGGAGGTTTCATGAATGAAACCCGTATGTGAAATGTTTCTGGTTTTAATTCACTGCCTGGGCCGTTTACACTATGCGATCGCATCCCATCCTTGCGATCGCGTAGAACAAATCATAGCTCGAAATAATTAAGGCTATGCGATCGCACTACCTCTCCGCGATCGCATAGAACATCTCACCCAGGCTCCAAATTACTACTATGCGATCGCAAACCTGACCACGCGATCGCATAGAACAATAAGCTTCTTAGGCACCCCGGATCATTTTACCCTATGCGATCGCACAAGTGACCCTGCGATCGCAGAGTGCCAGGTTCCATACCTATGCGATCGCATCTCCTATTACGCGATCGCATAGAACAACTCTGGGGCTCACTTCCATCCTTCTATGCGATCGCAATGACCCTATGCGATCGCATAGAGCATCCGTCTGCAACAAAACCAGCAGCCAACAGCAGTTCAAAAATACAAGAAATGGTCCGTTTGGACCACCGAAATCAACCCGAGGCCCCCGGGACCCCAACGAAAACCACCAACATACTCCAAAACACGATACGAACTTGTTCCAATCATAAAAACACCATCCTAAACATCAAAATCACCAATTACACACGGATTCAAGCCTAAATTCCTTAAAACTTTCCGAATTATGCATTCAATCAAAAACCCGACTAAACGACGTCCGAATGACCTGAAATTTTGCAGGCACATCCAAAATCACCTAACGAAGCTACTGCCACTGTCGGAATTCCATTCCGACCCCCGGATCAAAATCTCACCTACCGTTCGGATTTCGCCAAAATTCAACCTTAGCCAATTCAAGCCTATTTCTACACCGGGCCTCCAAATTCAATTCCGATTGCTCCCCTAAGTCACAAATCACCTTCCGGAACTAACCGAATCATCATAATCCGATTCCGAGCCCTCTAACCAAATAGTCAACTCCGGGTTGACTTTCCTTATTCAAGTCTCTTTCAAAAAGGCTATATGCCTCATTTTCAATCCAATTCACTCCTAACTCACCCGATAGACTTTAACACTGATACAAAAGCATAAAACATACAATTTCAACATAACAGGGTGGTAATTCCCGTAATGACGGGCCGGGTCGTTACATTCTCCCCAACTTAAACAATCGCTCGTCCTCGAGCGTACCAGAGTGGTACTAGAAGCAACTCAATAACTAAAAGACCTTACCAAGCATATATTCGACGATCATACGTCATCCTATCTCACATAAGTCCGAAAACACCATATAGTCAAAATTTCACAGACCATCCGAACCATAAATCACATTGCACTTTCCGAAATCATATCCCAATTGCTAATCCCATGTCTATATTCACGATACACTAGAATCCACTGCAATAACCCACACTCACCACTCCGGGTGAGATCATATGATGTATCGAACAACCCAATCGCTCGAGACAATAGTCTCTAATCACAATAATTTCTCACGATAACCAAATACCAACTGAAAAACCCTTTTCATTAGATAGAGTTTTGTTCCAACACCTTCATATCATGCCCACGGTAACCGAACACGCGATATATCGAACCCATCTCTCGGGTCAACCATTCGTGAATCTATTTCTCTTTTAAAATTGATACCACAATAAGTTTCGGAGCCAAACCTCGATATTACCTTTCTAACGAGCTGAAATCATATATGCTCGCTCTCATTAATGACTTGAATGATCATTTCGGTTATAACACACCACACTGGTAACATGACACCTCAGCATCGGCCTAGGCCACAACGAGCACAACACAGGCTCCAATAAGAACGATCTGAACACACTCGAATCCTGACAACTGACTCGCACAAAAAGCCATAATTCAAATTCTTCCATACCATCACAACACATAACTGAGATTCTTGTCTCACATCATAGGAATTAGAGTACCTGAATCCTCCTCAAAAGGTCATAACATCACGTGGCCTTGCCACAACTCATGATTCTATCCAAACACTATTACCCATGGAACACCTCAAGTCGCAATGCTCAAAACGGTCAGCCACACACATATTTAGGTCTGAACTCAAGCAATCAATCACACACGCGGCGATACATTTAGTATATGCTATCGAATCCTGTATGGACACAACCGATGTGCTATTCCCCGAGCGATACCCAATACGGACTATTCCTCAGAAGAGAGGAAGTATTGTATACAAGGTACATATAGGAAGCTATATTTCCCACATCACACTGTTGCGGCGCGCAACCCGTTCCAATAGCATCCTGTGGCGGCGTGCCACCCGATCCAGATACTATACATGTGGCGGCGTGCCACCCGATCGAGATACTATACATGTGGCGGCGTGCCACCCGATCCACGTATAAATCTAGCAAAAGGGAATGCACATCGACTCAAGTTGCTCATTGCAACAAACATGTATATATATAGCCTCGAGCTCGGTCACATGAAACTCATCCGACAAAGTTCCTCAATTCCGAAACCGAATCAATGGTAGATACCTCTACACTGACATCCGCCACGATGTCCCAACTGACAAAGCAATACCTACCAGCCGTCCGCTGGCCCTAGGGTACATCTACCCTGCTGGAGCATGATCTGATGCGCTCTGCCATGCAGTTTGCGACATGTTTCTGACATAGTCCATATCACATTAGTCTAGACAGTCTGACTTATGACAACCAGCCTGCAATCATATATCATTATTCAAATTCGTCATATCAAGTGACGAGATAGCCACTAGGGCTTCCAATTTCCGATAACCGCTATACTGTGCCGATACACACGATATACCACCGCTGCGTAGGCGGGTTACGAGAACTTCTAGTCTCCAACACATACATAACATAGAATCACTATGCCCGATTCCGTACTTCACCGTACGATTACATAACGCACCTCAAGCGTCCATTCATACCACGAAAGCCATTCATAAATTTCACTATGTCATCAACGACTCAATTATTACAGTCGATCCAACGAGAAAATACCACCATACTACTACATATTATCAATTTACATTACCTTGTCCATTTGCACCATATACCCTGCCAAATTACTAGAATAGCAGTACCATTTTCTTAAATCATCAGAAAGATCAATTCTTGAATCACCTGCAGCCGTCCGCGCTGCTCAATAATTTTATTGACTTCCCATATATTATGAACTGATCTCAACACCTTGAATATGCCATTATCAACTTTCCATAACACATCGCGTATACCATATCACACTAAGACAACATGGAAATTCATATCCCTTTCCTCCGCCGCAAACATCGGCGCACTCAACTAGTCAAGGACTTTCATGATCCCATATAGAGAAAACTCATTACACATTCCAAGCTTTACATACCAACAGGAAATACACTCATTTTCAAACCACGGTAAAACACATCACAAACTCTTTCTCCCAATTACATTGCATAAATTAAACCGCCAGGACTGAGTCCTTATACACATTTTATACCCATATCGGGTTACACGACTGCCAACACTCAAAAGCTTTATTGCACAATATCTACAAGGCTCATTACTTCAACCTCATACCAGGAATTAGTCGTATTCTTTATCATACCGCTTCGGTTTATTAACAAGTTGTTCCATTTATCCAGTTTCCTTTCTGATTCATCTTTAATTTCATATTCTCCTTTACTGAAGGACCACAATACATCAACTTATGTTACCACACGAGATTCATACACAAGACCACAGAGTCTAAGGCACATAGGCCACAGAATACTCTCTCAATATTTCCACAAGGATCACATCCTACCACACTTTATTTTGAAGAACCTCTTGCGATTTGAATTCGTTATCATTACCTTCCAATACGGATTACATAGAATCCCATCATTCACATAATATAACACAAGTACCGATCTCTTCTAACGAAACCATCATCTTTAGCCACATGCACAATCTTAAGGCACTTGACTGTTACAAGCAAAATCTGAACACTGCAAAACCATTCTCGGGCATCATTCACCCTTATTCAGTTGTAATTCAACTGTCCTATTGAGTAAAACCACTCGTGTTTTTTTGTTAGAACTCTGACATCGCAGAACATGATTACTTACAGGTACAATTCGCTATCTTTCCTTTCTATACACCGAACATTCTCTACCAAAAGTAGTTCAAAACATCCTAGTATTTCTTCAAATCTACGAAGCACCATAAGCCTTTATCAAAATTTCCCAACATACCTAGAGACAGAGCCAACACAAGCACACGACAGTGCAATCGGATAATCAATAACAACCTCCCCAACTTAGCTCGAAGTCATTCATCAAAGCACTTTCAACCACTCATATCATTATTACTCAAATGATGCCACAAAGTTCTAGTTAGATTAAACTCAGTCATTTACAAGCTTCGACGGAGATTCGAATCATCAGAAATATTAACCCTTTTGCAATTCTTGCATTCATTCACACACAACAGTTACGCCCCCTCTTTAGGTGGCAAAATCTTTTCTAAGTCCCGAATTTTCCAAAAATTTCGGCATAGTTTCCTTTGTAATTTGGCCTATCCACCTGCCAGAGAATCACCAAAGTCATCCTAACAATACATCCGCAACTCGACAAGACATCACAATGTATATCAACAACATAGATCTCAATACTATACGAATCATATTATCACTATTACACCTGAGCATGTACTGCACTTGCTCAAATCAATACATATATCAAATACCCTTCAATTACACATCAGAATCAATTCACCTACCTCGCCTCAATTTATCATTTTAGCACAATACCTTCCACTATGATACACATAGCATAATCACTTTAGTCTTCCTGAGTTTGAACTCGTTCCACTACACATAAAGCACTTTACCTTCCAATCAAGAGGCGATGAAAATATTTCTCACACCCATAGCTAGTGCTACGCATCAAATCACAATAAGAACCGAATACCTTACAACTTTCCCATTATCAAACTGCCATTTTCACAATTAATATCAATACCGATCGTATAAACTTCATAATACCGACTCGTGAAATTAGCACCTTGGTGCTCAAGCCATAGACAATGATTTCGCCTCAAGTCTTCCAGACAGGCCCAACATGAACTCATAGAGATTATATCTCGTCCCTCGATTGGGGAATCATAAGCCATCAAGGCAAATTTATCACTAAGCACTCGAGTGCGCGCATCAATGTGCAGGAGGAATTTCAAGAATTACATCTCAAGCTGAATAAAACACGCACGATGAGAATTCCAAGAATTTGAAACTTTCCTAAAGGTTCGCAGCCTCCCGAGGATAAATACAGGCGTCCCCGTACCGATCCACAAGACTCTACTAACCGGCTCAAGACTCACGAGGCCTAGTAAACCTAGGCTCTGATACCAACTTGTCACGACCCCAAATCCGGTCGTGATGGCGCCCAGCACACTGCTAGGCCAGCCCGACCAATCAACAATAACCATGGAGCCACAAGCTCACTTTATCTAATTTAAGCACAACAGTGATAGATATATTTAAAACAGGGAACCAAGTCCCAACATGTGCCAACTCCCATAGACCGAAGGGTCAAGAGTCATGAGCCTCTAAAGAACATAAGTGTAATAAGGTTTACAACCAAAGCTCAAAGCGGAAAGAAATAACAATACATAATCAAAGACAGTAGGAAGGAATATCGGGTCCTGCGGACGTCGGCAACTACCTCGAAGTCTCCATAGAATGGCGATAACACAAGCCGTTGCGATAGCTCAACTGCCCTCCTAATCCTGTATATCTGCACACACACAAATGCGGGGGAGTGGGGTGAGTATATTTCAACTCAGCGAGTAACAATAATAAACAACGACTGGAAGTGAGAACACCTGTACTATCACTATACAGCTCTAAGGGTAACCTCACAGGTAAGTCATCACTATAATGAATACCCCCAATATCCAATCCACATCTATGCCATCTAGGTCCCACACCGACCACATTCTCACTCATACCACTACGGTATACAGCCATCTCAATATATACGGAGACATATACATATGTCTATATCATATCGTATTTTAGTATATATACGAATATGAATAAGTATGATACGGCGCCGCGTGCACCCCGCTCCAATACATATACCGCGCGCTCGGCGTGCCCGCTCCAATACATATACCGTCGCGGCGCGCGCCGCCCGCTCCATCTAACGTCGACGCGCGCTCACTCGGGGTGTATACGTACTTCGGAGGGGCTCCCAGGCCCCCAGCGCTATGGTGCTATGACATGCAGCCAGTGTCCACCATATATCACCGCGGCGTGCGCACGATCCAATATATATATATATATATATACATATATAATTATACTGCCGCGGCGTGCGCCCGATCCCATAATATACCAGCGCTCACCGGAATGTGTGCAGACTCAGACTCCGAAGGGGCTCCTACAGCCCAAGCGCAATAATAGTGCGGCGTGCAGTCCGTCCCACATGTATATTACATGTATATCACATGTATATTACTGCGGCGTGCAGTCCGATCCAATATATATACTGCTGCGGCGTGCAGCCCGATCCAATATAGGTATATATATATAATACCTCATAATGGGTCCTCGACCCTATCCCAGTCAGTATATACTTGGCCTCTCGTGCCCAATATAATATATCACAGTGGGTCCTTGACCCTGTCTCAGTCAATATAGACTTGGCCTTTCAGGCCCAATATAGCATCTCATAGTGGGTCCTTGACCCTATCTCATCTCAATCGGTATAGACTCGGCCTTTCAAGCCCACTCAGCTAGAACAGGGAATTCCACCCTAGATAATCTCTCTCAATGTACACATCTAGTACGGGCTCATATTATGCTATACAGCTAGAGCTATGGCTGAGTGTATGTTCCCAACACGATATAAGGGTCACCTAGCTCTATAGGTTCCCTAATTCTCTACAGATCGGCACAAGGCCCCAAACATGGCTATTAGCCCAACTACACATTTATAATCTCATTATCAGTCATAATACATAGAATACTATTAGTCGGGAATGACCAAGTCCAATCCCCAAATCACAATGCCACCACGCCCGTCACATGACGAGTGTTTCATCTCTACATAGCACTATAAAGTGCAAGTACAGGGTTCCAAACCCTCAGTACATTATTTACTACCACCGCTCACCTCGATCCGATAGAAGCCTTAATCCGCCTTGCGCTCGCCTCGCAATTCAATCACCTTGAATGCCGAATCTGCTCAAAATCAATGAGAATACATCAATATAGGCTAATTAAACACAACCCATTCGAAATAACTCAATTTACATCAAAATTCCCAAAGTTGCCAAAACCCGAGCCCCGGGCCCACATTCCGAAAATTTACGAAATTCACATTTCTGGAACCCTCGTCTCGCCACGAGTCCATACATATAAAATTTACCAAAATCGGACTCCGTTTGCCCACTCAAATCGGTGTTTTTCTTCAATTTAGGCTTAGGGCTCAAACCCACAATTAATCTTCCATTTACAGGGGAATTAACCAAGGATTTCATGTAAAAAAATGATGCAATTAAGCCATAAACTTACCTCCGACGAAACCCCGATGATTTTCCAGAAATCTCCCGTCAATTTCTTCTCTTGGAACTCAAAAATGGAGGTTTCATGAATGAAACCCGTATGTGAAATGTTTCTGGTTTTAATTCACTGCCTGGGCCGTTTACACTATGCGATCGCATCCCATCCTTGCGATCGCGTAGAACAAATCATAGCTCGAAATAATTAAGGCTATGCGATCGCACTTCCTCTCCGCGATCGCGTAGAACATCACACCCCGGCTCCAAATTACTACTATGCGATCGCAAACCGACCACGCGATCGCATAGAACAATAAGCTTCTTAGGCACCCCGGATCATTTTACCCTATGCGCTCGCACAAGTGACCCTGCGATCGCAGAGTGGCAGTTTCCATACCTATGCGATCGCATCTCCTATTACGCGATCGCATAGAACAACTCTGGGGCTCACTTCCATCCTTCTATGCGATCGCATCTACTCTATGCGATCGCATCTACTCTATGCGATCGCATAGAGCATCCGTCTGCAACAAAACCAGCAGCCAACAGCAGTTCAAAATGGACCCCCGAAATCAACCCGAGGCCCCCGGGACCCCAACGAAAACCACCAACATACTCCAAAACACGATACGAACTTGTTCCAATCATAAAAACACCATCCTAAACATCAAAATCACCAATTACACACGGATTTAAGCCTAAATTCCTTAAAACTTTCCGAATTACGCATTCAATCAAAAACCCGACTAAACGACGTCCGAATGACCTGAAATTTTGCAGGCACATCCAAAATCACCTAACAGAGCTACTGCAACTGTCGGAATTCCATTCCGACCCCCGGATCAAAATCTCACCTACCGTTCGGATTTCGCCAAAATTCAACCTTAGCCAATTCAAGCCTATTTCTACACCGGCCTCCAAATTCAATTCCGATTGCTCCCCTAAGTCACAAATCACCTCCCGGAACTAACCAAATCATCAGAATCCGATTCCGAGCCCTCTAACCAAATAGTCAACTCCGGGTTGACTTTCCTTATTCAAGTCTCTTTCAAAAAGGCTATATGCCTCATTTTCAATCCAATTCACTCCTAACTCACCCGATAGACTTTAACACTGATACAAAAGCATAAAACATACAATTTCAACATAACAGGGTGGTAATTCCCGTAATGACGGGCCGGGTCGTTACACCTGGACGCCAAAATCAATCGAAGTTCAATTATGGTTGAACTGGGACTCAGGCCATGAGCCTTCGCCAAAATAAATTCAACAATAGTTGAAGTTAAAGTTCGGGCTACGAGCCCTCGACGCCAAAACCAATCAAAGTTCAATTACGGTTGAACTGGGACTCAGGCCATGAGCCTTCGCCAAAATAAATTCAACAATAGCTGAAGTAAAGTTCGGGCTCGACGCCAAAATCAATCAAAGTTCAATTATGGTTGAACTGTGACTCAGGCCATGAGCCTTCGCCAAATTAAATTCAACAATAGTTGATGTAAAGTTTGGGCTACGAGCCCTCGACGCCAAAATCAATCAAAGTTTAATTACGGTTGAACTGGGACTCAAGCCATGAGCCTTCGCCAAAATAAATTCAACAATAGCTGAAGAAAAGTTCGGGATACGAGCCCTCGAAGCCAAAATCAATCAAAGTTCAATTACGGTTGAACCGGGACTCAGGCCATGAGCCTTCGCCAAAACAAATTCAACAATAGTTGAAGTTAAAGTTCGAGCTACGAGCCCTCGACGCCAAAATCAATCAAAGTTCAATTACGGTTGAACCTGGGACTCAGGCCATGAGCCTTCGCCAAAATAAATTCAACAATAGTTGAAGTAAAGTTCGGGCTACGAGCCCTCGACGCCAAAATCAATCAAAGTTCAATTACCTGTTGAACTGGGACTTAGGCCATGAGCCTTCGCCAAAGTAAATTTAACAATAGTTGAAGTAAAAGTTCAGGCTACGAGCCCTCGACGACAAAATCAATCGAAGTTCAATTACGGTTGAACCGGGGCTCAGGCCATGATCCTTCGCCAAAGTAAATTCGACAATAGTTGAAATAGAGTTCGGACGACGAGCCCTCGACGCTAAAATCAATCGAAGCTCAATTATGATTGAGCTGGGACTCAAGCCATGAGCCTTCGCCAAGGTAAAATTCAACAGTAGTTAAAAGTTCGGGCTATGAGCCCTCGACGCCAAAAATCGACCAAAAGTTCGATTACGGCTAAACTAGAACTCAGGCTCCGAACTTCACCAGTGAAGAATCAACGACGGTCGAAGTGAAACTCAGGCCGAAAGCCCTCGACCCGCAACAACCGGTGATCGCGCCAGCATAACAAACAAAGAATGAGCGGAAAGGTAAAAAACAAAGGGGGGAGGAACCCTCCCCCATTCCAATTTAAAATAGACGGATACGAGCAATGCCCGTCCGCCCTGAATCAACAATCGTCCAACACTAACAACAAACAATCAAACAAATAAAAAAAATGGCCACACACTGCAGCAAAGAAAAAAAAGAGGGAAGGGGAGTCATCTAATCATCAATCAACAGGGGGTTGCCGGCAACACCGTCCGCCCCGATTCCATCATCACCGGCCTCCACCGTTCCGTCCTCAGTACCGCCTGCATGGGAACCATCACCATCCGCCTCGGCCCCGGCTCCGCTCCCACCAGCTCCTGCTGTACCTCCAACATCATTAGCTCCAGCCCCGATCCCTCCAAGGTTATCATCATTGTCAGGCGTCGCGACATCAAAACCACATTCCTCGCGAGCTTCCCGCACTTTCTGATGCGCCTGCTCAAAGGCCCCTTCGGTGATCAGGCCGGCTTCAAACAAATGCTTGTATATGTCTCGCTGCACTTTGGCAAAGACCCAAGCTTCACGAGAACTACCCAAAATCACGGATTGCTCCTGTACATGTCGGTTCTCCTGCTCAAGAAGCGCTATTTGCCCCACGGCCTCCTGAGCATTACCCTCCAACGCCCGGATCCGCTCATCGAGACTGTTCTCCCTGGAGGCAGCAGCGGTCTTTATCGCCGATAACTGAGAATCATTGGCTTGGATAATTCCTTCAAGCTCAATCACTCTGGCAGTGGTCTCGACCAGCCTACGCCTCAAGTCGTCCGACTCCCCCTCCGCAGCGGCAACCTTCCCGCTCCACTCCGAGGTAACCGCCGTCACCTTGGCCAAACACTGGCGCTCGCTCTCCAAAGATGCCCTCCTCGCGGCCTCTAGCTCATCATTCGCCTAACGCAGCCGCTCCTCCAGGGCTTTAATACGGCCGAGCACCTGATCCCTTTGTAGCTCCGCCCGCGCTAGCTCTCCGACCAACTCCTGGTTGCGCGGGTCGACCCTCAGGCGCTCTTCGAGCTCCCTGCATTTAAGCCGCAAATGGCGGCACCTCTCAAGAACCTGAAGAAGAACCCCGACTCGGACATTGGTCCGACGTAAACACTCTACCTGTAGTAAAAAATCCTGCGAAACAAAATACATATAAAGGCATGAAAGTCATGAACGGAAACGTGAAGGAAATGAAAGGACTTTATGAGAAAATAACCAGTTCGGAATGCATACCTTCACACCCAACGTTGCCACCTCATTCATTAAACTAATGTATGTCACCTCCCTCAGCGACTGGTTCTCCACAGAAAAACACAACGGACCTAGCAGCGGCACCAGGGAAGCATCCCTCAGCAATAAATTTTCATCGGCGGGAACCTCTATCACCCGTGTCCTCCCGTCTGGATGGACGGTCGCTCACGTGATCCCGTCACGGAACATGCGAACGTCGTCAGAATCCAAGTCACATCCGGATAGAGACCCCTCTCCTGTCGCTACCGCCCCTGTCGACGGGGTACTAGAGTCCCCAAGGTCTACAACCACCCTCGAAGGCTCGCCCGCCTCGAACCTATGAGTGGCAATCTGGGCAGTGGGGGCGGCACTCCCTTCCCGCTCTTCCCGAGACCTCAACTCATCTGGCGCGCCCATTGGGGTCCGCGACAACTCCACAATCTCCCTCGCCTCATAAGGCATCGGAGGAGTCACAGCTACCTCATCATTGGCGGTCGGCTGCACCGTCGGTGGAGCTGGGGGCGGAAGGGTTCACCGTCTGGTCAGGGGCCTCTCCTCTTCATCTCGAGAAGGCGATGACTCTCGGGAGCGTACAACCCCCGGCATAATCCCGCCTTCAAGCCTTGAGCGAGCAGGCGAAGGGGCGGCTACAGAATCAACATAGACGACCATGGGAGCTCGAGCGGCCGCAGGGGTAAAGAACCTGGCGATGGCCCCATGTCGCCGGAATACAGGAAGAGGGGCCCTGCCGCGGCTTACCCGCCATGCAAGAATGAAAGATAAGTCAGCATTGAATTATGGCTATGGCCAAATGATGGGTACGCCCCGTCGACAAAGAAATAACTTACCTACGACTAGACTGTTGTCGTATCTCCTCGAGAAGGACGCCCACGAGCGAATTCCTTCGGTGTGTGGAAGGACAGCTTCTAACCATCCACGCAGGCCGGTGAATAGAGGCGGGGGCGACCTATCAGCTGCGGAAACGACAAAAAAAATGTCCGTCATTCAAAAATAAAAAATAAAGTACAATTCAAAAAAAAAAAAGGGATAACAAGAAGACTCACGGCAATGGTTCCAGGCCTCCGGAAAGCCCAAAGAAGACGCCACCAGGTGACTGGTCCAGACGTAGAAAAACTTTTCATATTGGCGAGGCTCCACCTCGTCGTCCAAGGCCGTCACCAATCATTTCCACCCCCGCGAGACCATCCGAATCATGCTCCCCCGAGTCCGTTGGGGAGCGAAAAGAGCAAGAACGTGCTGAAGAGTAACCAACTTGCCGGCCAACTCCGAGAGCTTGAGCATCATGCCCATAAGCTTATATACAGATGGGGTAAGCTGCCCGGACAGACGCCGTAGTATCGGTATAAGTCGATTAGTAAATTGGGAAGGGGCATCCTGAATCCCAACCTGAGCGGGAAAGAATAGAACACACAGAACCCCGGACGGTCGGTGTGCACCCTGTCCCCGGGCCGGGATAATATAATGTCAGCATGGGGAGGAATGAGTCCCTGCGCACGCAGCTGGGCCATGCTCACCTCCCCCATCAGTGGGGCCTCGTCGATAGACTCAGCACCATCATCCGCGGTGAAATCCACCGCCAAGATCCCCGCCCTGGGAAGTATATTATCAACTGAGGGCATCCTCTCAACATCATTTCGGTCAACCGCCGGAAGCACGGGGGACAACCCCTCGATCATCGGGGACTCTGAGGGTAGCACCACCGCAAGACCATCACGAGAAGGAAGGCCGACCATTTTTCTTGGGTCACCGGTAGGAATGGAAGAAGAACTAGGAAGTGAGAATAAGAACGGGAAGCAACTGTGCCACAAAAAAGCAAGGTTTCTTGAGAGCTTGCTAGAGAGGAAAATGATCAACAGAGCGAAGAACAGAGAAATGTCTGACATATCAGGCCTTCTTATAAAGAAAAATCGAATCAAAATCTCGGGAAACTGATAGGCGCCATTGAATGCGAATCCCAACCGTCAGAAACGGTTCAACTTTCATCGAAATCGTCGCACCCACGATCGAAATCGGGGGGTGTGCTCCGGAACACGAGCTGTCATTACAAGTACTCCCTGTGGCGTCGTATCGGCCAAGCTCCCATAAGGTGGGAACGCCTTCAGAAATCCCCGTCCGACAACAAGGCGCCCCAGGAGGCCGTCGTACCCTCAATCGAAGGGAAACGACGCCCAAGCTATCATATCCGCTCATCCCGGTCCGTCTCGACGTAACCGCGATAAGTGGAGGGACTATTTGTATGAGCTATAACTCGATCTCTTAAAGATCAACCTATAGACAACATATCGATCACTTCCCATGGCCCAAATAAAGGCAGCAAGCATCGAGGCCGCCCCCATCTGGCGTAGACGCCATAAGCGGTAAGGCCGCCCTCGACCATAAGCGGCCGCCCATAGCCACCTAAAGCTCTTTTGGCGGAGACGACGCCCCGTGGGTACGCCCACAACAATTCCACGACACGGACTCGATCCCCAAGGAAAGTCAACTATCCCGCGCAGGTTCGAACCCAAGCAATGATCAAAAAGGGGGTTCCACTCACTCCCTATGGGGGCTCTAAGAAATATAGAGTACAATGCAGAGTGAGAATGACCATCAACAATACAGGGTAACAGTAGATCCTTAAAAACATGATTGTAAAGATCTGAACCTCTTCATGGAGAGGCAGATCAACACATCATAATGAATAAAGATCACTAAACATCCCCAGTTATCTCTACTCATGTCTCCATTATCGTTTTTCATTGTTGAATTTCATATATGTTACGACCTGTTATGATTGGCCCTCTAATTTTTATAATTGTTTTGGGTGCATGAATGTCCATAAAAATAAATGGTCAAACAACTTAGTATTTATTGGATATGAATACATATATTGGGATAAGTATATCACCTATAAAGAAAAATATTAAAAATCCATCACATATATGGGATAGCTACAAATATGAGATAAACTCTTTGAGTCCTAATAAACATGACTGTGTTTCTAACCTTGCACACAATCTAAGGCCTCATTTGTTTGCACTTAATGGAGGTCTGAATCTTAATCATTCAGATCTCAGACATTAAGTGCGTTTGTTTTGAAAGTCTGAATCTTAATTATTCAGATCTTAATCATTAAGTGTATTTGTTTTTTTTACTTCACAACCACTTAATGGGTCTGAATAGGTCTGTATGATTAAGATCTATAACAGAGACTTAATTTCATTAAGATGCTATCACATAGTCATTATTAACTGATGTCACCTCCTACCATTATCAACTACCACCATGTCACCACCACCACCATACTCAACCACCACCACCACCCACACACCCCCCACCACCACCTCTACCACCACCACGCTACCATCATCCTTAATCATAGCCTCCATTATCGACCATCATCACCTACTATCCCCACCACTCCGACCACCATCGTTCTCACCCGCAATTAACACTCATCCGCATCAACTATCACAACTGACCACCCCATCACCATCAACAAGCACAACTGGCACTACCCATCGTTATAACCTACCACCACCCACCTACCACCTTCCTCAATCACAACTACTACCACCACCCGACATTATTAACTATCACCACCCACCACCACCATCCTCAATCATAATCGCCACCAATACTAATCACTACTAACTACTAGCATAAACCACCATCATCAACCAAACCTACCACCAACCACCGCCTCTAGTCGGCATTACCCATTAGTCATCACCACCAACAACTATCATATTTTAAAAAATTATATATTTTATTGATAGAATATTAGATTAGTTAGTATTTCATTTGAATTTTATGTTTATTAATTTTCAAATAAAGATAAATTTTATACATTCAGATGTTAAAAATCAAACAATCTTAATTATTTCTATTCAGATCTTAATACACATCTTAATATATTCAGATGTGTATTCAGATCCAGATGTCTCAATCTTAATACACATATTGATATTCAGATGTGTATTCAGATTCAGACGTCTTAATCTTAAAAAAAAACAAATGAGGCCTAAAAATTATTAGCGTATCAGTTATCACACAACGCATAAGAGTCGGACTAGACCAAGATTAATATTTATAAAGAAAACATAATTAAAGCTAAACTTTAAATTTTTCTCATTAAGTTACTGGGTAGAACTTATTTAACTCTCTTACAGTGAGAAGACTCGACAGTCACAATCTTACCATACATTTATTTATATCGTTATCATTTGTCATTTATTTATTTATTTATTTATTTATCTTTCTTGCTTTTGTTAATGTAAAACAGAAAAATCAAGATTCTAACAGATCCATTCAAAGCTAGTAAATAAACATGTACTGTTACAGTAATTTTCCAACCTTTTCTTGATAAATACAAAGGCTAGAGTATATTTACAACATTTGTTGGTACTTAGTAGTTGCTGGATTTGCTGCTGCATCCGACGTACATGATTTAACTGTCAATAACATATCCCATCAGATGCTAAACAATAGTAGGTAATTCTCCTTTTAACTCGTTAATCGACAGAGTTATACGATACCTATGAAAAATATAGCCATTCTACTTGCCTTAGTAATTTCACCATTGAAAAGAAGTTACTTTAGCTGATGCCAAAATCCACATAAACCTTAAAGTTCTAGTAATACTTTGTATCCGGATAAGTCCGCTCATGTGTGCTGTTACCTTCAAATCCTGAATCCGCCTCTGTTTGGAGAAGTACACACCCTGTAAACATGTTCCTCCCCAGTGCATTCATCAACCTCAACAACCCAGTGGCTCCTCTTTCCACCAACAATCTTTTTACCTTCTGAAACATTAATTTTACTAACTAATAACCCTTCTCCAATGGGTAGAAAATAACCCTTATGATCAAAACCTAGCTTAGGACCTTCATTTAGGGCATTATACCCTACAATAAATGCACCTTTAACAGTACTACTAACACCTTGTTGTGCTGCTTCATATACTTCTTGGAAATCCTCCAATTTACAATCAATAAGTACAAAATCAGCTCCTTCATAATTACTTGCCAATAAAGTTTTGACATCTGAACCAATCACAAACTCAACAAAATTTGCATATTCTCCCAAAAATGCTTTTTTAGCTGCATGCATGTGTTGTTGTGTACGTAATATGCATACCAACCGGCCACCGGTTTGATGAGCCGCCGCTACTAAACCTAATAGGGCGGATCCAGGGTGGCCGGAGCATGCCATCACCATGAGTTGTGCATTATTTCCGGCTGCCATGGCGGATATGAACTCTGTTACATCAGGCGCATTTCCTCTTTCACCCTGAAATATAATTTCCACAATTAATAACAAATTTATGAGTATATAACTGAAGAGGGACGAACTTAAAGAAGCAACATAAATAGTGCGAATTCATATAGCTGATCCGGATTTACTTTAGCATTATTGGGGTATAGTAATTATTATTGTTATTTTACATAAGAGAAACTAGCTAAAACTCAGAAAAATTATAAGTACAAAGGAAAGGAGAATTATATTGCACGTTCTACTTATTACTTACCATTTTTAGCGTTTTGAGAAAGGCATTGGTAGCATTTTCAGCAGACCAGCAATCCATTTTTCACGATTCTGTTGTTAAGTGTTTTTTGGAATGTTTAAACCATATTTATAGGAAGGGTTTGATTTAAGTAGACAAGATTGTCCTCCTTCAAGTCTTAATTAATGAGGTTAAGTTACAATAATAATTGCATGGAATGAAACAACTGAGGAAGGTATTTATTGACAAGATTCTGCCGTGCCAAATTGCTTTTTGTTTTTTAACGAGATTTCAAATTTGTTGACCAGAGTGGAGAGCATCACTTTCTTGTTAATGTGTATTTAGGAGTATTTTAATATATATTCGCACCTAAGCATGCACCAAATATATATATATATATATATATATATATATATATATATATATATATATATATATATATATTCAATTTTCATAAAACTTTTTTCCTAACTTCAACTCAAATAGTTTCCAAATATCTACGTACCACTTACTCCGGTCCAAAATAAGTAATTTTTTGGATGTTTTCACACAAATTAAGAAATTCACCTTTTACCATTAATTAGCAATGAAATTGACCATATTAACCTTTAGTATCTCACATAAATACTCCTAACACATATTCCAACACTATTTACTCCAAGGATAATGTAGGGAAAAAATAATTAATTCATTCTTGAAATTGGGAAAAATCACTTATTATGAACCACAAGAAAAAGACCAACAAATCACTTATTTTGGACCGGAGAGAATACTATGTATTATTACTTTCATTTATCACTTAATACTGGTAAATTCAAATTGGTGCAATGGTCCGATGAGTTGTTCCATATTTTATTTGTTTTGTATGTTATCTTCCACCTAATAAAATATGGTTACTCATTAATTAGATACGTAATTGTAATTAGGATGATGAAAGGTTTAAAAAAATGATTTATTTTTATAAATTCTTCTAGTTAGGTCAACTCACATGATTCATCTCAAGCATTTTCTAAGATTAAAGATCCGGAACTAAAGGACAGAAAAAAAAAAAGAAAAAAAATATATCAGAACTCCTTTTCAACTAGCAGTTTGTAGTCTAATTTCCTCTCTTTTAACATGCATACTTTCACTAGAATTTGGGGTCTTTTTCTTATGAAAATCAGTTTGCTTCTATGGAAATGGAAAAAGTCTATTTATTCTCATTGATTTTCTATGCAATGGCAATAAACTAATAAGATATGTGGAATAGATAACACCTTGTTAAATACTTATGTAGATAATTTTTTAAATAGAATTAGGTTCGGCTGAACTTTCAGCAGGTAGGTAATGAAGCACTAAATGATCTGAATCCCACAATTACTTCTTCCCTCGTCTTCTCATAAAATGCCACATAAGAACTTTTCTCTCGTACGTAAACCTTAACTTTTTCTTTTAGATTATAATTTATTAATTTGATGATAAAATGAGTTGATCTTAAACCAAAGAATGAGGACTTATTTTGCCAATTTCAACATATTTGAAATTAAGATATAATATAATACTAGTAATAATAATAATTGTTGTTATTGTTTTTGGAATGCTCGAGTAGGGGTGGGCATATATCGGGTAAAACCGACAACTTGGACCGTTAATTCTTTATTGGGTTATTGGTATTGGGTTAACGGTTCGGTAATGGGGTAAAAAAAAAAATTTATTGGGTTATCGGTTCGGTCTCGGTTTGTATTTTTGTTATTGGGTAAAAACCGATAACCCAATAAGAATGAAGTAATTTACTAATCTACCCTTAAGTATATACTAGGGTTTTATTTTACTAATTCCCTTCCCTCTAAGTTCACTTAGTCTTTGTCTCTCTCATTGTATTTCTGCCGCAACCCCCAACTCCAAACAGTCAATCGCATCGTGTAACGCCAGACGCCTGAGCCTCAACTCTTAAGCTCACCACCAGTTCTCCGCCAAACTCCACGCCAGTGCCTGAGCCTCACCACTTCTCCGCCAGTCACGTCGACTCACTCCCTCACTCATTAATCGCATCGTGTAAGTTTTGGCTCAAGATTTTTTGTTTGCTTCTTGTTAATTGTTCTGTTTGCTCGAGATTTTTGCCTCTGTTTGCTTCTGATTTTTGCCCTTGTTTGCTTCTGATTTATGTTTTCTGTTTGCTAACCGTCATTCTTGGTGTCTTCTCTACTCATGTAAAATTTATGATTAGAGGAGTAGCAATTTTTTGATATTCAGTTTGAGTAATTGAGCACTTTTAATTTTAGTTTTATTTTATCGGGTGTAAACCGATAACCGAAACGATAAGGATCAATAAACGATAACTAATATCTTATCGGTTTGGTTATCGGGTTATGATATTTGTAAACCGATAACCGATAGGCAAAACCGATAAAATTCAAAACCGAACCGAACCGACCGATGCCCACCTCTATGCTCGGGTGAAGGCCGGCCAGCGAGCCAATCAGATGCAGAACTAGAATTTTAAATTTATGGATTTTAAACTTTAGAAGGACAATTTACTGGATTCAGAATAAATTATATACATATACGATGATTTATTTAACAAAAATATGTGATCTAAATCAAAATTACTGAATTTTATCGAACTCATACCTACACTTGTGACTCCGCCCCTGAAGCCACCCTATGTGAATTACCACAAATTAAATTACGTCGGCCATAAGTCTTGATAGCTATGCAGCACTCACATTTCATATTTAGCCAACCGACCAGTTTTAAAAGTTGATTTTTAATATTCATATTTCAATGTAGTCATGTGATTTAAAAGTTAATGAGTCGATAAGTTCGTAGTTGTGTCGCCTAAGACTGTGGTTTATCCGTTTAATGAATGCAAATATTCGATGAAATTGATTACTGATATAATCTTAATTTAAGCTTCAACCCGTATATTCAGATTCTGACAACCAATTTGGTAATATATATGGTAGAACTGGTGCACATCAACTTGGTTTTGACTAGCTATTTTCTTAGGGAGGTATGATCTATATATCATAATAAAACCAAAGGTCTCAACTTTGTTGGAACTTAATATTCGTATTTTTCTTTATAAAGCAGAAAAGTTCTAGATTTCGGTAAGAGACAATATTTTATATGATGGAATTCAATTGAATCTAGCTCCTTTATCAAGAAGTTAAATTATGCAGATGGATAAAACATATATATTTTTTGTATAATCGTCACATAAAGAACGGTTCAATTGTAACGACAATGGCGGTTCAACTCAACAAATGATTTTGCAAACTCTCAAATTCTTTATTAAGAAAAAAGGAAAAAAAACATCAACACTTAGCAATACAAAATTGTAAACAATAGCAATGAATCTTCTAGTTTTAGTGTCTTTCCTTGCAGAAAACTAAATCTTGTTTTGAAATAAACACAATTGCCGAGGTACTCTTACGTGTAATGTTAGCTGTCATGTTCTGTTTCAGGTGAACAATTGTATATTTTGCTGCAACTTAACCTAGGGAAGAAGAATAATGCTCATATTAATTTTAACTAATTCTTGAAGCTGTGATGTCCACATTATTTTAGGCACAAATCTACATGCTTGGATCCTGTCATTCCAAGTCTCTAATTGAAACCCTAATTTGAAACTTTCAAATTTACATTTGTGTTTACCTCAAAAAATGAGTTTAAAAATTAAAAATATTTTGTGGTTTTAAAGACACGTGATATATTGTAATACGAGCAATTATACAAGTAATATGGGGCTTGAGTAAGAAGAAATAAAGAATCAAATCAGTGAAACAGTAGGGGGCCTCGAGCTCGACTTATCGAGGGACCTCGAGGTCAACTAAGAGTAATAAAATATGAACAATAAAGTAAAGGCAATAAAATTGAAGAATAATTGGAGAACACGTTAAACAAGAAAAGTAAGAATGTTCTGTTGCAATGAATGATCTGATCTCTTTACAATATGATTGGGGTCCCCTTTATTTAAGAGGGGAAAATCTCAGAATAGTACATTGCTCACAAAGGTAAAGAATTCTATTGATACATGTGTATAACAGCCTAGTACAGACCTGTACTATTTTGTACAATCTTTATCCTATAATTAATGCCCAGGTCCACGTGTCCTTGTGAAATTTTTGCTCTTTCTTGATTGACTTCGAGATAATGCGGCCCTCAATGCGGTCTGTGCCTAGGTATTCAATCAGCTTCCTCGAGGTAAGTGTCCCTTGATCGGATAGGACACCTACTTCGACTCTCCCGAACTCCGGCCTATAGCCTGATTTAAGGCTTCAAAATCATACTCCTCGATTTTGACTGTATATAGATAGTCCCCGCATTTCTTGGAATAAAATGATAAGAAATGATTTGAACCTTAATTTTTCCAAGACCATCGTGATGATGTCATGATCGTAAAGTAAGCACTTGAAGTGATCTACGCGTCCCATCGGTTCATCTCCCAATAACATTGAACGTCATGTCAGTCCATTTCACCAAAAGAATTAAATGTGTCCCCGGTCCATTTCCCTAAAAAGCATTGAATGCATGTTAGCATCGGTCGGCCACTTGTGCCGCCGAACCATCGCCGACTTTCTATAAATGAGGGGGCTACTCGGCTGAACAAAACTACTCACATTCCTTCTTTATCAACTTCTGGCCCTTTCCTTTCTCTATCTCTTCTTCTAATCACCTAACTTTATAGTCCAAACCAGTGACCACAAGGTCATATGACAACAACTTTATCAGTTATGCCATGGCTCTTTTTCAAAGCTTTCCCCACTTAGTGAGATTATACTAGGTTGTTGTTGTTGTTGACTCAAAACAATAAGAGAAGGGCACTGAATTCTTCCCGTATTAGAAGATATATGGACTTTCTATTGTTGCTCATCTTTCTTAACTTCAACCTGGTGTGGCGTTTCGTTCCTTTCTCTTTCTGTGGAATGAGGTGGCACTATCATCTAATAAATTTTGCATTCCACACCGGTACAATATCTGAAAAAAGTAGTTTCACAATAGTTGTGCTGACAAGACCCATACTAGCCAAGTTTTTCACCAGGCCACAATATTCTCTAAAGATCGAGATGGAGTCCCCGAGGAAGAGGTTCTCGAAGACGTCGCTCTTGAGAATATACCCCCGAAAGTAGATTAGGTTCTTGGCTATTATTTTTGCTTCTTCGTTTCTGTGTAAGGGCCCCTCGAGGTTTTGTAAACATCTTTTGTTAATATAAGAATTTCTCCCTTTTATCTTTGATTCTTGTTGAGTTCCATTCTACCATCATTTGTGAAAAATCTGAGTGTATAACTCCAGCGACTAGTCTGAATACTGGATCTGGAACATAACAAAACCTTAGGTTTTAACCGACTAATATAACACCTCTTAAGGTTCTTTGTTCATCCTCGAATTAAGCTAAGATTGATTTGACATGACCTCAAGGCACTAGGACTCCTGAATCCGAGTTGAGTGAGAGAACGGCCTTGAATTTGAAATAGAGTTAGCTCTTTTAGGCTTCGTAGATAGTCCTCGGGTGAGAATTTTCTCGAATTTGGGTAGCCTTTAGGCTTAGTAGTCGAGTGAGTATTTGCTCGAACTCGAAATAAAGATAGGTCTTAGGCTTTATAGATAGTCACCGAGTGAGAATTTTCTCGAACTCGGGTAGCCCTTGGGCTTAGTAGTCGAGTGAGTACTTGCTCGAACTTGAAATAAAGATAGCCCTAAGGTTTTATAGATAGTCCCCGGATGAGAATTTGCTCGAACTCGGTAGCCTTTGGGCTTAGTAGTCGAATGAGTACTTCCTCGAACCCGAAATAAAGATATTCCTTTGGCTTTACTGATAGTCCCCGAATGAGAATTTGCCCAAACTCGGGTAGACCTTGGGCTTAATATTCGAGTGAGTGTCACTAGAACTCAACTTGTAGCCTGTCCTTAATGATTTCTAACAAACTAATTCCCGATGCCTAGGTCCTAATGTCAACATCATGACATAAGTGGTTGAAGTGACAGAAGGGTTTCTTTTTGTAGGATTCCCAAAACCATTAATTGTAGGCGGTTGACGGTCGGCCTTTTGGCTTCCCCAGCACGTTTAAACGATCTTTATAAATAGACAAATCCCATAACCTTACAAACTTTAAACCCTCGGAGCTTCCAAAGTCTCATTTAGCCTTTTTCAATTTCCTTGAACTCTCCATTCTTTTTACTAACAACATTTTTTATCTTCTTGGATCTACCGCATAGTGATGGCTAAAACTTCCAAATCTCTTCCTCAAAAGGGAAAAACTCTTTCATCTTCTCGATCGACCAAGAGTAAAATGGTAGTGCCACCTTGTATCGAGGAATTCATTCCCCCACCGTGTGGGATAACATTCAATTTCAAAATCAATAAACTTGTTTCCACAGCGGGCCAATGCGAGCCTATGTCTCGATATATTTGTTTATGACCAAGGCCGAGCTTGATCAAGTAAAAGAGCATTACGAATGAGACAATAAAAAGGTATTGATTCCTTCCTCTGAGGAAGATATAACAACATATAATGCGGGGTACTTGAGTGTATGTACTTCCACGTTTACATTGGGCCCTGCAATTTTGACCTAGGGTCTCATAGATCCAGTTATCCTCGACTTTTGCCAACCGGTTCTGAGTGACACCCGGCCTAATCTATCCCTGGTGAATTGTTTACTTAAGGGTCTTTTCGATCCAAATTAAAGGGATATCCTTCCCCCTCGATCATTTGATCAGATTGTACAGTCCTTGACTTTATCGAGGGAGGAGGGGGGCTTGATAAAGTTACTATGCCGATCCTTAAAATCTCTTTTTGCTAGTATCGATGAGGACCAAGACCGTCAGTAGATGAGACGGTTTATCTGATTCAAAACCTCTGATATCATGATGCGTCATACCCTGCTTCCCTTTATTTTCCCGACTTTATATTTTCCTTTGATCTGAACTTTTTATGATGGTGTAGCCGCTACTTGGTTTCCTAGTGGGCTCCCAGACCTCGAGGGATGGTTCTGAAATCTTGCCTCCGGGTCCTCTTACTCGGAGCATTGCTGGTGAGACTTGGCCAAAGGTCAATGGAAGGCCAAAAACCATGGTGACTTCCTTTGCTCGTTTTTTGTGTTTCTGTTACGGATACTGATCTTGATCTTTTGCATGTCTTAAGGACGCTTTTGAATTGTGGTCGGCCCCTAGTGGTGAAGTAAAGGCTCCGAAACCTCCCAAAGCAAGAAAAAGAAGAAGGGAGACATTTGAAAAACCCTCGAAGCCAAAGAAAAACGTAGTTCGAAGGATTAAGGCCTGGTACGACGACCTAATCTCTAAAAATGGCTTAATACTTTCGGGAGTAGGAGGAAAATAAGATGATGATTGCCTGTTGGTAAATTATAAAAAAATAATATTGATGCTCCAAAGCCCATTGAACCAACAATGGTTGATGAGGCCCACTCTCGAGCTGAAGAAATTTCTAAAGGGAGTTCAAACAAAGTCCTGAACTATCATTGAGAAAGAAGGTACCTCATTTATGAGGTCATTGTGAGGGCGAGGCTCAACGTCCTGACCCCGAGCCTCTTCAAATACAAGAGAATGTCCCAAGTGGGTCTCTTAGGGTGATCGATGTAGATGAATCTATCCCTGGCCCCGAGTTCTTCGAGGGGCAAATTCGGGAGGCTGTGAACAACATGGAATCTTCTGGAGTGGGAGTAAACCATGAAGGGTACAACATCCATCGAGAATGTCTCGAAGGGCTTGATGAAGGCCCTGACCCCGATGCTTCTTTCATTTTTAATGAGGTATGTAGACTCTTCAAAAAAGCGAGTTTTCTGTCTCTTGTGCCTTAGTTTTAGCTGTTCCGAATCTAACCTTATTTCTTTTTCATGTAGGCTATGGTGCTCAAAAGAGAGAATTTTCCAAGTCCTACAAAAATCTTGCTCAGTGCGAGGCCGAGCTTAAGAAAGATTTAGAGGAGAGGGACGTTGTAAAAGCCTTTTATGCAAAGAAAGTGTTGGAGATTTATAATCTTCGAGCTCAGTTGACGCAGGTGTGCCAAGATCAAGACGAGTATATTGAGAAGGTAAGATAGTTCTTGAGAGTTTTTTACGCACTAATTTTGTTTTAGTGGTTGATGTCGTTAAGTTTCGTAGTTCAATCAGAAAGCCGATATGGAGGCGCAACTTTGGGAGGAGCTTAAGATAAAAGAAGCCAATACCCTGGGTTGAGGTGAGGTATGGATAATTTCACTTGTGAGAAGTAAACTCTAAAGGAGCAGTTAGCTTCACTCAAACGCCAACTTCGAGGGGCGAAGGGAAGAGCCTAGCTCGGGACCTTGAAGTCGAGGGCTGCCCAATCTGATGCGGCATCCATTATGGCCTTTTATCGAGCTGATGCAGAAGCTACTAATGCCCGGGTAAGGGGAATTTCTTCTACGGCGGAGTCTAAGTTAACAAGTGACCTGGACCATGGTAGGCGGCAATATCGGAGGATGACTCTGGAGGAGATACATTCTCATAGATTTAATCTTTCGACCGATATTGAAGCGGAGAAGGTTTTGGAAGAAGAGGTGGACACTCTATTTTCTCTAAGGGTGAAGGAGTTGGGGATGTAGCCACCGAGGATGAGACTCCCCGAGATGCAACTCCTGAAGATGCGGTTGCTAAGGATGTGACCCCGAAGCAGTTTTAGGTTACTCTATTTTGCTTTCTCCTAGACCTCCTTTGTGTAAATATTCCATATAATCTTCTTTCAGAAATACAAGGGGAACTTCTGTCTTGTCTTCTGTTTGAGTTGGATTTAACAATCTGGGGATTTGTTTTTAGGGCTCGCGATATGATAAACCCTTAGATTTTTATCGATAGATATAATAATCTTTGAGATGAGTTATAAATCAACCCGAGGGAAGATCAGGATATTATGAATCCTTGAGTTTGGATCAGTGTCTCAAGATTTTAAAAGTTGGCCCTTGGGGTCTTATACATCGGCCCTTAGGCTCTTATGATTGGCCCTTAGGCTCTTATATCTCGTCCCTTAGGATATTTTAAGATTGGCCCTTAGGCTCTTTATATATCGTCCCTTAGGCTCTTTAGGCTCTTTGAGTTGGGCCGATTCGGCCTCTTAGTATGGCTATATAATTTTTTCCTCATTTCTGCTTAAAAGACTTAGTAAAAATTTAATTATGCCTTAGCATGTGTTTTTTGTACCTGTAGGTTATCCGAAGGTCTAATGTATCGGAACCTTATTAGTGATTTGTTTGTGTAAACATAATCGAACACCTCTTGAGGTATTTCCAAAGGTTGATGTTAATGAAGCCCTTGGAATTTTCGAGGGCTGAATTTATCGAAGCCCTTTGTATTTATCTTTTGCCAATGGTAGCCTGATTTAACCATTTCTACGAAGTGTTTGAAGGTCTTTTAATTTATAGCAGAGGCCAGACGTCTTCAAACCGCATTATTTGGCCATAGACTTTATATGCTTGTAGTCTATAGTATGGTCGTAGCCTGTGGGTATGTCACTTGGACTTGTTACCCGATAACCTTTTGAACTTGTTCGAGAAGTTAAACCCCGAGAATATTGGCCTTGGCCTTTTTTTCTAAGGGGCGCCTTTGAGGTCTTTATGTAGTGCCCGAGTATTCGGGGTGCTTCTATGTCTTGGCTTTTAAGCCATTTCCCGTAGGATTATAAGTGTAGAGCTTGTATGAGATACAAAGTATTTTTGATATATCCTGAATATTTCTTCGAATAGTCGATAAATGCATATATGTTTTGCTGACGGGGCTTGACAATTCTAGTAGACACGGCTCTTTTGATCGTTTGGTCCATTACAAAGTTTTCCTATAGAGGCCCACTAAGGCGTGAGATATTTTTCCATAATGTAACTTTCGAGGGTGACGCCCTCCCGTATTCGAGGTCGATTGAAAAAAAGCCTTGAATAGTTATTGGTTGTTCCTCAGGTAGCATATAGGTGTTTCCTCATTAAAAACTTTACCGGTAAAATGCATTTGGGACAAAATACGAGCTAAGGGAAAAAGAGTGCAACGTATGCTCTATAACCTACGACATTCATGTAGGAGGGGGTGTTCTCAAGAGCACGAGCCTTTGAGGGCTTCCATTGTGCCGAGACTGTAAGTTCCTTTACCAATGACTCTGAGGTATTATTGTCCATGACCATGATATCTTCCAATGACCTTGGGTATGATTTCGGTGACCTGCTTTGACGCCACGAAGGACGAGAAGCTAAGTCGCTCCAACTCCGAAGGAACACTTTTCTGGAATGAGCTTCACGTCATATTGCCCCGAAATGTTAACCATTTCCTGTAAATAAATTAAATTGGTCCTCTACACATAGTGACTTAACTAGTCATAACATTAATATAAGTTATAATTATTTTACATGTTTATCCGTTGAGCGGAATCCCTGTAATATCGAAGCAATGCGATCTATATCATTAACAAAAAACTAAATGAGCTTTTTCCTCAGAGTGGGGACTAATCCCATTCTCAAGTGTAACTTTCTTTTCAGTGGTTGGCTTGGTAGCATCGGGCTTGCCGGGAACAAACAGGGTTTGAGGATCTGGGAAATTCCTTTCTTCACCTTCGGTTACCTATTATTCCACTTCTGTTGATGCTCGGAGCTGTTATTAATACTTAGCCACATGCTTGCCTTTGGAGGTCGATGTTTTCGGGGTCAAGGGTTTTGGTGCCGGCACCACTTCCTAGATTATGAACATCTTTTTTCAGCATATTCTCCTAGGGTTGTTTTCACTCCTTCCTCTATTGAGAACTTTATCATTTGATAGAGAGTCGAAGGCATTTCCCTCGTATTGAGTATCCACGGCCTTCCGAGGAGTGTGTACCTCATGTCACCTTCGATGACATGGAACCTGGTGCCTTGCTTGGTCCTGGCTACATTTACGGGCAAGATAATTTATCCCCTAGTTATTTCGCTTGCCATATTGAAGCCATTCAGCACCCGAGATGCAGGTACAATCTGATATTGTAGGCCGACTTGTTTCACGACCCTCGATTTCATTATGTCCATCGAGCTACCTGAATCCTCTAAAACACACTTAACCTAAATTTTATTCAAAAGGATAAAGATTACCAGAGCGTCATTGTGAGGCTGGGATACGTCTTTTGCTTCCTTGTCGTAGAATGATAGAGCATCCTCGGGTACACAGCTCCGAGTCCGATATTCCTTTGTGATAGATATTTTAGTATGTTTGAATGTAGGTCCCTGCCGAACGTCGGCTCCATCAATAATCATTTAAATGACTTGTTGAGGTTCTTTGAGTTCATTCTTAATGTTTGCATCTCTTTCTCATAAATGGTTTTTGGACCGGTCACTGAGAAATTCACGTAGGTGCCCTAATTGAATAGTTTAGGTACCTCTTCTCTAAGTTGTCTGCAATCCTCAGTCTTATGCCAGTGAGTACCATTGTACTTACACCTTACATTGAGGGTTTTCTGGGAAGGATCTGTCTATATGGGCTTGGGCTATCTAGTATCCTTAATTTTTCCAATACCTGAGAGGATACTTGAGGCGTCGACACTTAAGTTGTATTATGACAATTTGGGAGCCTCCACTTGTCCCGAGCACCTGTCAAACTCGATTTTTCTCATGAATCCCCGGGAGCTTTGGCCTCGATATACTCTTCGATCACTTCGAGGTGCATTACGCCTTGAAATGTTTCTTTCATCCTCGATATACAATTGATATCTTTCTTTGTTATATATTGATCCCGGTTTGTGTCCCTCGGGGGCTTGGCTACGAACATGTTTGGGTGAACTGAGCCTAAAGGGGCTCCCAACTGGTCATCCTCAACCCTAACTTTTGACTGATAGTGATTGTGCACATCTGACCATGTCACAACTGGATACTCGATCAAGTTCATTTTTAGGTGTCGAGATGCTATCGAGCTTCTTTCATTCAAACCTTGCATGAAGGCCTAAACTGCCTAGTCATCGAATAACGGGGGTAATTCCAACCTTTCCATTTGAAACCGGGACACGAGCTCCCTTAGCATTTCATCATCCCTTTGTTTTATCTTGAATACGCCCGATTTTCTTATGTCCGCCTTTATGGCCCCGGCGTGTGCCTTTATAACGGCATCCGCCAACATAGCAAATGAATCAATAGAGTTAGGAGCTAAGTTCTGATACCAAATCATAGCTCCTTTTGATAGTGTTTCTCCAAACTTCTTTAACAATTCAGACTCGATTTCATCATCATTCAAGTCATTTACATTAAAATCCACAAGTGTGGGAAGTAATATCTTCGTTAGGGTCAGTTATCATGTTGTACTTTGGTATATCGGGCATGCGAAACTTCTTGAGAATGGGCAATAAAGCTGCACTTGGGGAGGGAAAGGTTTTTGTATGAATTTTTTGGCGTCTGAACCTTTCAAAACTGGAGGTTCTCTGGGTGTCTGGTCTACTCGGGAGTTGTAAGTCTCCACCTTTTTGTCATTGTCTTCTATCTTCTTTTCTCCTAACTCGACTCTTTTAGTCAGTTCATCAAAAATTTACGATCGTGGGGTTAGACCCCCAGCCGCTTTCATCGGGCCTTTCTAGCACTGGTTCATGCTGTGTGTTTACTGGTTCGACAGTGTTGGGAGTTCTGTTCTGACTCTAAAGCTAAGCGATAGCGACTTGTTGAGCTTGTAGCATCTCGGATATCACCTGGAGGCTGACTCCTCCTTCTTCCAGGCCTCATGCTTCTGGCCTCCGGATCGGGTTTCCCTTTGTGCGTTCCTTGTAGGGTCTGTGCATGTGTCCATGCTTAGAGCGTTATGGGAGTCGATATCAGCTGGATCCACGTTTGGCACTCCTTCGGGGTTTACGGGTGGTACACCGAGCCCTATGCTACTATTTCCTCCAAGTCCTTCATTGTCGTGAGCGGGTGTGTTTTGTGTGCTAGACATAATTAAGCTTGGAATCAAAGAATCTTTGACCGAAAAAGTGTGAAGAATAACGTGTGTTATTAGAAAACTAGCACTAAAATAATCGCTATTATCTTTAGCCACATGGTAGGCACCAGACTGTTTACCTCAAAAAATGAGTTTAACAATTAAAAATATTTTGTAGTTTTAAAGATGTGTGATATATTCTAATACTAGCGATTATACAAGTAATATTGAGCTTGAGTAACAAGAAATAAAGAACCAAATCAGCGTTGTTGGAATAGTAGGGGGCCTCGAGCTCGACTTATCCGGGGACCTTGAGGTTAGCTAAGAGTAATAAAGTATGAATAATAAAGAAAAGATAATAAAGTTGAAGAATACTTGGAGAGCACGTTAAACAAAAAGATAAGAATGTTCTATGCAATGAATGATCTGATCTCTTTACAATATGATTGGGGTCCTCTTTATATAGGAGGAGGGAACTTCAGAATTATACATCTATCTGTATAGAACAGGAGAAGCAAAACCACTATATTAAGATAAGTGTCTAAACCACAAAAAGTAAAGTGGCATTGTTAAGACAATATAAACTACTTTTCTAACTAACTTTTTATTCAATTTTAAATTTTGAATTAATTGGTTACACTACTTGAATTAATAAATATAAATATCTTTTAATTATCAATAAAAACAAAAATACAGAAAATATTCTACTCATTCAAATTAAAATTTAAAATTATTTTACAATAATAAATAAAAATAACAAAAACTAAAAACTACCAATTTAAATTGGAGAGTAATTTCTTCCTAATATAGTTGTAGTAGTGTGTGTGCGTGTGTATATATTTAAGAAAGTAGTGGACAAAAATATTAAACAAGTAATATGCTAATAAAAACTTCTATTAACAATGCAATTTACTAATATTGGACAATATAATAAAGAAAAATACATAACAAAAAAGTTACTCGATGACTATACAAGTCCCTTTAATTTAATAGATATTTTATTCATTAAATTTTAGATAATATTATCTAGAACAACAGAATAAAATTTAAATTAATTTTTTAAGATTAATAAAATATATATCTTCTCTCATATTACAAAAAAAAGTGATCAGACAGACATCTTGAACAAAGTAATATATATATATATATATATATATATATATATATATATATATATATATATATATATATATATATATATATATATATATATATATATATATATAAAAGTATTAAACATTGGATAATATAATCAAGAAAAATATAAAACAAATAATTCTTCAATAACTATATAAGTCTTTTTAGTTTAATAGAGATTTTATTATTGGGTATATAGTATTGAAAAATAAGATGATAATTTATATTATTAAAACAATACGATCTAATATGTTTAAACAAGCTCGATTAGAATTTAATTTAACTAATATTTTTTAATACTGACCGTGCATCGCGGGTACGACTACTAGTTACTCATAAAGGTAAAGAATTCTATCGGTACATGTATATAACTGCCTAGGACGGGCCTGCACCATTTCGTACATCCCTTATCCTATAATTAATGCCCAAGTTCACGCGTCCTTGAAAAATTCCTGGTCTTTCTTAATTAACTTCGAGATAATGTTGCCCTCAATGCAATCCGTGCAAGGTATTCGATCAGCTTCCTCGAGGTAAGTGTCCCTTAATCGGATACGACCGTGTACAATTTGTGCTCAAACTTTAGTTAAAATTCTACTATTTCAGTTTAATTATAAATTTTGGAAAATGTGTTCTTGCAAAAAAAAAAAATATCTTCATTTTTCTATGAAACTAGTGAATTGACCGCACTTGGCGAAGTTGTAAAAAGACTTGACAAATTTATGATAAACTTTTTTTAACGCGTAAATACAAAAAAAATAATAGTAGTATGTTTTTACATAAACTAAAGATAACCTGTAGAGTTATAGCATAGAGTACTTCCTATCTTATTAAATATCTTCTGGCATACAATGATATGATGCATGAAACTATGTTGTGGCCTTCCCCACAGTCCAACATTTACTAAAATCAACTCAACCGAGTAATTGGAACCAAATTTAAACAATATATCAAGAAATTAAGTAATTAAGTTTTTGCGAAAAATCGAAATATTTTTCAACGTTGTCAGTTGGTTAAATATATAACTGCTTTCGCCAAAATAGAATAACATATTTTGCAAAAGATCGTTTTCAAATGTATGAATCAAATCCCTTAAATGTTTCTGAGTGCCATTTTTCTGTTTTAACTTCTTTTCAAAGTCTAGACTGCCATTCAGAAAGTCCAAGAGATGTTATTCGATTATAAAGGTCACGCCAAGTGTCTCCGTGAAGGCTGACACATATTTTTTAATATATATATATTAGGATTCTAGAATAAGTTATTCTACATTGATTCTTCGTTCAATTTTGTTTGGTGACGACTGAAAATTATGTTGAATTTCATAATATTATGCTTTGACAAATCTGTTATTATATATATCCATGCTTAAAGTACCATCTATGTGATATAAGCTATCTAATCTTCATTAAGTGCATTAATAGGAGTATTATTATGGTATAGGCTACAAAAAACAGAACCTTTTCTATTATCCAACAAAATGAATTTGAAGAGTGGTTAGATGCATCTCCTCCATTGTCAAACAGCAACCACAAAGAAACTTCTGTGAATAATATAATATTCGATCAATCACGTCGCACAGTACAAACTTTTATTTTTAGTTTTGAGAGATTTAAATTTAAATCGACCTTATTAATTTGTGGGAATACACTGAATTATTATTGTTGTTGTAGAGATTTAAATTTAAATCTTCAGACATAAACATCGATAAATACAGCCACCCCTCTTTAGTTTTTTCTAATGTGCTTGCGTACGTCTTGATGTTTATGCATGTTTCCTATGTAATTAAACTATTTTTTGGCTTTGCACTTGTAGTTCATGCTTGTATTATCTCTTTTATTTAGTTACTTAGATATCAGAAAAAATATAACAAAAAAGAAGGAAAAAGACGTGAAGAGGCAAGCGCAGATATACAATACCAAAAATGGATATAATTGAATATTTGTAACGACCCAAGCGGTCTTTTTGAGCTACGGCGCGTCATTCAGCAATTTGAGGCCATGAGCAGCTTCATCTCAGGTATATTGACTTGTGTGTATGGTCAGAATTAAAATTCAAGAAGTTTGGAGTCAAATTTAAATGAAAATTCTCATTTCCGAAGCTTAAAATTGAAGAAATGAACTAGGATTGAAATTTTGAGTATACGACCTCGGAATTGGGATCTAAAGGTTCCAACAAGTTCATATGATGATTTCGGACTTGGGCGTATGCCCGGATCGGGTTTTGGATAACCCGGGAGCATTTTGGCGCATATTATGGAAGATAGCATTTTAGAAGAAATTGCATTAGTTTGGCTTAAAATGCATTTTAGTGTTATTGATGTCCGTTTGGGATTCCGAGACTGGGAGTAGCTCCGTATGGTTATTCTAGATTTGGGAGCGCGATCGGAAGTGAATTCGGAGGTCCGTAGGTCATTTTGGAGTCGTTTGGCTAAAGATAGAAAATTGAAGGTTTTTGAGAAAATTTGACCGGAAGTGGAAATTTTGATATCGGCCTCGAAATGCAAATCTTATGGTTCGGATAGCTTCGTTAGGTGATTTGGGACTTAGGAGTGTGTCCGGAATATTTTTGTGATGACCGGTGTAGAATTTAAGCTTGAATTGGCAAAGTTAGTATTTTGGCGAATTCCGGTTGATATGTGAAATTTTGATCCGACCGTCGGAATGTAATTCCGAAAATTTCTGTAGCTTTGTTATGTCATTTTGGACTTGTGTGCAAAATTTGAAGTCAATCGGACTTGATTTGATAGGTTTCGGCATCGGAAATAGGAAGTTGGAAACTTCAAAGTTCATCAAGCTTGGATTGGAGGTTAATTCATAATTTTTGCGTTGTTTGATGTGATTTGAGGACACGAGCGAGTCCATAAAGTGTTTTGGGACTGGTTGGTGTTATTGGTCGAGGTCTCGGGGTCTCGGATGTGTTTCGGATGCCCAACGGGTCATTTTTGAAAGATTTTTGCCGTTTTGAGCATAAATGTAATGATCCAAAGGTCTAATTTTAGTTCTAGAGATCCAAATTTGATTTCGAGACTTCGAGAATTTAAATCATGAATTATAGGACTGATCTGGAAATTTTGGTTTAATTTCATCGAGTCGCGATTGGGTTTTTGACGCGAAATGTGAGTTAATTGTTTAACGAGCGAAATTGATGTTAGACTGAGCAAATGAGATCCAAATGCAGTTTTGTTTTAACCACTGGATCCGTATCGAAATTACGGAGCCATAGGAAAAAGAATCGTCGAATTTCGAGTTCGTATGATGGAGTTAGAACCATTTTGGTGCCAAATGGTTGTGCTGCAATTTTTTTGAAAAAGCTGCCGCATTTTATGAACAGTGAACAGTAACCGCGCGTGAGCAGTAACCGCGCCGGTGAACAGTGATCAGTGTCCCATGCGCATGAACCGACAAAAATTCTGGGCAGTATATCCGCGATTTTGGGTCATTTTCCTCCATTTCTTTGAGCAACTTGAGAGCTTTTGGACAGAATTTGACGGGGAATCGCTGGGATATCATCGGAAAATCATCGGGGGTAAGTTTCTTGGCCTTAATTCGTTAGTTTATTGTGAAATCCGTGATTATTTCACTGTTAATGGAGGATTAACGGAGGGTTTTAGCCCTAGGCCTAAATTATAGAAAATCATTGATTTGAATGGGCAAACGGAGTCCGATTTTGATAAATTTTATACGCACGGACTCGTGTTGAGATAAGGAACACGAATATATAACTTTCGTAATTTTTCGAGAAGTGTACCGAAAGTCGGATTTTGGCAACTTGTGGGTTTTGGTGTATTTTGAATTGTTTCGATTGGGTAATGCCCAATTGGCCTATTTTGATGTAATTCTATTGATTTTTATCAGATACTACACCTGCGGAGGTCGATATTCGTGGCAAGAGAGTTGTCTCTTAGTGGTTTTGTACCGGAGTCGAGGTAAGTGGCTTGTCTAACCTCGTGTGGGGGAACTTTCACCCCTAGGATATTATGTGATAATTTAAATGCCTTGTACGCGAGGTGACGGGCGTGTACATGCGCTGGTTGTTGTAACACACACTTTACTTGAATCGTCAAATTCGTGATATTCCTGTCCTTAGTTGATTAATTTATGATATTTACCCGGCATTCGTTAGGGAAGCATGATTAGATATGATTTATCTGTCTAATTGCCAAATTGTCTTACTTGAACTTCTTGATAATTGTTGGCACTAGTTCTCGATGAAGTTGTAGTTAAGCATATTATGTTTTCTCTGTGCTTTTTCTTTATTTGTTGTGTTGGTGGACTGCGGGTTCAATTCCCGGAGATCCAAGGGCTGCGGGTTCGATTCCCGGAGACCCGGAGTTTATTGATATATTATTGAGATATGGACTGCGGGTTCGATTCCCGGAGATCCTGAGTTATTGGTAGGGACTGCGGGTTCGATTCCCGGAGATCATGAGTTATTGGTAGGGACTGCGGGTTTGATTCCCGGAGATCCTGAGTTATTGAGATATGGACTGCGGGTTCGATTCCCGGAGATCCTGAGTTATTGAGATATGGACTACGGGTTCGATTCCCGGAGATCCTGAGCTATTGATATATTATTGAGATGTGGACTGCGGGTTCGATTCTCAGAGATCTTGAGATTTATTGACACATGGGCTACGGGTTCGATTTCCAGAGACCCAGGAGTACTGTTAATGGGACTGCGGGTTCAATTTCCACAGGTCCTGGACTTGTTAATCGAGATTGTTACTTATTGTTAGCTTAATTGTAGACGGTTGCAGTATTCATTTTATTGCTGTTATTTCGGAATTATTAGATTTACTCCTGCTTTACACTATTTAATATTTTATAATTATTATTCTCGGTAGGGCCCGGACCTTCCTCGTCACTACTCCATCGAGGTTAGGCTTGGCACTTACCGAATACCATCGTACTGTACTCATGCTACTCTTCTGCACACTTTTTGTTGTGTAGATCCAGGTTCATCTGATCAGGCACACTACCGGTGATCGAGCAGTACATTTGGAGACCTCGAGGTATGATCTGCTACGTCCGCGGATCCGGAGGCCCTCCTTCTATTCCGATAGTATTAGTAGATGTTTTCCTTCATTTCGTTGTTAGATACTCTTTACACATAGAGCCACAGTTGTATACTCTCTTTTAGTCTGTGTTGCCCGTGGGATTCCGGGTCTTGGTGGTGTTAAATACAGTGTGTTTTGACGGGTGTATGTGCCAAGCGGCACGGATTACATTCCTTTTTATATTATTTTTCCGCTATTTATTATGTAATGTTCATAACTTGTATATTCTTCAATGTGTTAGGCTTACTCAGTTTCGTAGGGACTGGGTAGCCTAACACGTGTTCACGATTGGTGAACTAGGGTCGTGACAAGTTGGTATCAGAGCACTAGGTTCGTAGGAGTCACGGAACACATACCGGTTACTTAGATTCTCGCTGATCGATACGGAGACGTTTGTATTTATCTACGAGGGTCTATGTAACTGTTTAGCAAACTCTTCAATTCTTGGAATTCCTTATCGTGCGCCATTTATTTAGTTGGAGCCTATGTCATATGTTCTTTTGCATCCACTCGTGTATTGAAATTTCGCGCTCGGTATTAAGTATGCGCCGACGGTTCGTGACGCTGCAGAAGGATTTCAAGGGAGTCAAGAATTTGCTCAACCATTATTACCGCGTGTCATCCATATCGATAATGCAAGAGAATTGAGAGATATTCAATTGTGCACATGGGGGTGCACTAGGTTCTGACATTCGGTTGATAAGTACGGTCTTGAGAAGGTTTACTTAACTGCCTAATCGTCATGGTAATGATAGAATCACAAGGTGGATATAGATCTAAAGATAGTTGGTGGTAATAAAGACTATATAGTTCACATGATATATCTATTTAGCGAAGGATTCGGCCAGCAGAGATACTGGGAAATGAGTTTAGCTGTCTTAAGAAGGACATGTACCAAACGGATGTCTTGGGCTTATCTTATGATGAAGACGTATGAATGTTAAAAGCTAGTATCATGGATTAGCAAGATGTACCTTAAGGCTTCGTGCCAAGTGAAAGGATTTCACTATTAACGATAAAATTATGGGTCATGTGTCATATCAGATTTGACCTGCGATGTATTTAGGTGCTATTCAAAACGTTCTTGAAAACTTGTGGATGGGCAAGAGTTGAGGCTCGTATGGTATGATGCTGGGACTTTTGATGTTCCTGTGTCCCTAATAAACTCTACATTTCATTATCAGCAGGGAAAAGCTTCGACAAAGGCTACATGGTGCTTCGTAGGCGTGTGAGAATCATAGTATGTTTTAAGATGTCGTCGGTAAATAATGCTCGATGCATGGAGCGAGAAGATGTTTGGTTGTATTGGAATAAGGTCATACCCTATGGTGTCAGAGTGCTAATAGAGCACAAGTGGTTATGTTCGTTGGATCAAGTGAACTGTAGTTGAATAAGAGTAAATGACTTGAGAGAATGGTTCTAATGTGTTCGAGAGTTGTGTAATAGTGGCCTTGAGCTAAGTGGGAGAGTCCCACCGCTTACGATTGGGTCGCATGGTTAATTACCTGCGTGAATTCTGGGTATTAGCATTAATGGGCTATTGCAGCTACAGAAAAGGACCATGAGTGGTAATTGAGTATATGAATTGTTGAATGCATGTTATGGCTAGCCTTACTGGCTCGTGTTCAAACTTGAGGGAAAAATTCGTGATTTATGCCTCGTATAGGTGCATGCTTCGAGGGAAGTGATCCCGTTGGGTGCTTTATTGAGAGGGTATTCATATGTTATAAAATTGAGTAGAGTTGGTTGCATATTGGGACAAGTCAGGGCTGGATGGCTCTCAATAGAGGTCCTAGTGAATTCAAGAGGTAAAGTGTGGTGCCTGATAATACTGAGACTACAAGTACAGTTGGGAGTCAAATTTTTGAAGCAACTTACGAAGAAGGGCACAACACGTTCTATGATGTTTTGACTTGTGGTGTAGTATTTGAGAGACATGAAATGGTCGTCGTTCTGGAGATAGCATGGCCTTATGATTTAAGGTCACTCGGGGTGAGTGCGGTTGGAATAAGTTAGGTATTGAAGGGAGATATTAACATTTCTAAGGCAAACCAGGATAAACTGGAAGGAAGTAGATTGATTAGCCATAGTTGAGTTGGCATATCGATGTCAATGATCGGTTCATGCAACGTGATCGAGTTATGCATGTGATTGTGGCGGTGCATTTGAGGCTTGTCGGCCGCAGTGATTGATGGCATTCTTAAGTATTCTTCTGTTAGGTCCTGTTATGAGTAGGCGGACCTTGGAAAGGGTTATGGTGGGCTTGGACCACTACTTAGAGATTGGCATATTCAACGGTTATGAGAACTCGCCTGTGTGTTGCTATAGTTCTCCTGAAATGAGTTAAATGGAAAGTCTTATGTGATGAAGTATTAGCCTATCGTCGGTTCTAGAGTTGTGATGGAAATCGTGTCTATCGTATATCGGCACGTGAGGTGCAGTGAGTGGTATGGAATTTGAAGTAAGGACCAAGGTCGCAGCTTGGTCAATGAATGTGATATAAAGAGCTCGGATGAGCAGGAAAGGAGTTTCAGTGTTTTGAGTAAGATGGGTATTAACTTCAGTATCACTTGAGATCAGTGTTCTGTGGGAAAGGCTTTGCATCCCGGTTAGGGACTCCTGATCGCTTTTCACTGTTAGTGCAGCCGGTGGTTTGAATATGTAGTCCCGTTTAATTATTCGGAAGATGGTGGGAGCTTGTCCCACAAGAAGATTGTATAGGTGTGACATGTAGTCACTTGATTGGTTAGAAATTTAAACCAAGTATGAGGATTTTGGTGATATCATCCATTTGAGAATTTATGCCTGGAGGGCACTCTGCTTATTGGGTTATAGACCTGTGAAATATTATTGACTTAGCTTGGCACGACCAGGATAGATTTAAGGTCGGTGGATAGATTTAAATGTGGAAGTGAGCCTTGCGTCAGGCCGGTTGTGTTTCTTCCAGCAATGCGCCCTTTGTGGAGGGATAGTCGCGGTCTTATTTCGCGGTTAGTTAATTCATGTAAAGATATATTGCATCGTACGAGTGTGAGACGGCTTGGTAAGTTCCTTATGTGTTGAGGTTACGCTCAGCGGTGATGTTATATGAGCATGATGGCTCTCAAGACTCAGATAATATACCGCACATCAGTTGTGCTTGAGTTTGTAGCGTATAGCGCTATATGTTTCCTTGTGTCCGATATCATGCACCTTAGTGTGCTTATGATCGATATTCAGCATTTTGATGTGATGAGATATTCAGCTCGACGTATGGCTCCTTGTGTGAGTTTTATACAGGGATCGGGTGGCATGCCACCATGGTTATATTGTTTGGATCGGGTGGCACGCCGCCATGGTTATATTGTTTGGATCGGGTGGCACGCTGTAACGGTTATATTGTTTGGATCGGGTGGCACGCCGCCATGGGTATATTGTTGGGATCGGGTTGCACGCCGCAACAGTGTGATGTTTATTTCAAGTGTCCATAATTGCTTTTATGTGTTATGTTTCCTATTTTTCTGAGGAAGTCCATGTTAGTGTGAGAGTTGAATAGTTCTCTCTAGTGTTCGCCTATCTTTTGTATCACGTACGAATTAGTAGCCTATTGGCACATTGTGTCATCTTGCAGGACTTTTGATTATGTCCGAGGTGGCTTATCGCCTGAGCAGTTCGTAATGGTTGAGGTAAGATCATTGAATTCGAGATCGGTGTAATCTGAGCATATGAAATAAATTAAGGGGCTAAGACCATTGTTTAGTTCAGAATGAGGTAATGGTTCTTGTCAAAAGTATAGACTGAATGATTTGTTGACTTGGCAACTAAATATGAATTCCGGCACATCTCTTCCGTCGTATCGGTGTTGTAAAAGCTAGAGCAAGACCTATGTAGGTCATGAGATGCAATGAGAGCATCAGATTTGTGGAATTTCGACTATTATATTTAAAGAATATTATTGTGGTCCCATGAGTAAAGTGATGCAAAGTGTGACTTCAGCAAAGTTATGCAGTCATGTATGGGTACAGCGTGTGAAGAATGATATGGTGGTCGTATGATGGAAACATGCTAGGCAGGAAATTCCGGATGTTGGAATTGGGTCTAATGGCTTATTTACTCGAATAAAGGAGTATATCTATAGAGTTATCGAGCTAATGTGCTCAAATGAGTTGTGGAAGCGCAGGAAGTTGCATGAGATGTTAAACTTTAATAGGAACAACTAAGTTATGGTTACAAAATATAACTAAAGATGCCTTAGGAGTTGTAACGACCCAACCGGTCGTTTTGAGCTACGGCGCGTCATTCGGTAGTTTGAGGTCATGAGCAGCTTCATCTCACATATATTGACTTGTGTGTATGGTCAGAATTAAAATTCAAGAAGTTTGGAGTCAAATTTAAATGAAAATTCTCATTTCCGAAGCTTAAAATTGAAGAAATGAACTAGGATTGAAATTTTGAGTATACGACCTCGAAATTGGGATCTAAAGGTTCCAACAGGTTTATATGATGATTTTCGGACTTGGGCGTATGCCCGGATCGGGTTTTGGATAACCCGGGAGCGTTTTGGCGCATATTATGGAAGATAGCATTTTAGAAGAAATTGCATCAGTTTGGCTTAAAATGCATTTTAGTGTTATTGATGTCCGTTTGGGATTCCGAGACTGGGAGTAGCTCCGTATGGTTATTCTAGATTTGGGAGCGCGATCGGAAGTGAATTCGGAGGTCCGTAGGTCATTTTGGAGTCGTTTGGCTAAAGATAGAAAATTGAAGGTTTTTGAGAAAATTTGACCGGAAGTGGAAATTTTGATATCGGACTCGAAATGCAAATCTTATGGTTCGGATAGCTTCGTTAGGTGATTTGGGACTTAGGAGTGTGTCCGGAATATTTTTGTGATGACCGGTGTAGAATTTAAGCTTGAATTGGCAAAGTTAGTATTTTGGCGAATTCCGGTTGATATGTGAAATTTTGATCCGACGGTCGGAATGTAATTCCGAAAATTTCTGTAGCTTTTTTATGTCATTTTCGACTTGTGTGCAAAATTTGAAGTCAATCGGACTTGATTTGATAGGTTTCGGCATCGGAAATAGAAGTTGGAAACTTCAAAGTTCATCAAGCTTGGATTGGAGGTTAATTCATAATTTTTGCGTTGTTTGATGTGATTTGAGGCCTCGAGCGAGTCCATAATGTGTTTTGGGACTGGTTGGTGTTATTGGTCGGGGTCTCGGGGGTCTCGGATGTGTTGCGGATGCCCAACGGGTCATTTTTGAAAGATTTTTGCCGTTTTGAGCATAAATGTAATGATCCAAAGGTCTAATTTTAGTTCTAGAGATCCAAATTTGATTTCGAGACTTCGAGAATTTAAATCATGAATTATAGGACTGATCTGGAAATTTTGGTTTAATTTCATCGAGTCGCGATTGGGTTTTTGACGCGAAATGTGAGTTAATTATTTAACGAGCGAAATTGATGTTAGACTGAGCAAATGAGATCCAAATTCAGTTTTTTTGAACCACTGGATCCGTATCGAAATTACGGAGCCATAGGAAAAAGAATCGTCGAATTTCGAGTTCGTATGATGGAGTTAGAACCATTTTGGTGCAAAATGGCTGTGCTGCAACTTTTTTGAAAAAGCCGCTGCATTTTATGAATAGTGAACAGTACCCGCGCGCGAACAGTAACCGCGCGGGTGAACATTGAACAGTACCGACGAAAATTCTGGGCAGTATATCCGCGATTTTGGGTCATTTTCCTCCATTTCTTTGAGCAACTTGAGAGCTTTTGGACAGAATTTGACGGGGAATCGCTGGGATATCATCGGGAAATCATCGGGGGTAAGTTTTTTGGCCTTAATTCGTTAGTTTATCGTGAAATCCGTGATTATTTCACCGTTAATGGAGGATTAATGGAGGGTTTTAGCCCTAGGCCTAAATTATAGAAAATCATTGATTTGAATGGGCAAACGGAGTCCGATTTTGATAAATTTTATATGCACGGACTCGTGTTGAGATAAGGAACCCGAATATATAACTTTCGTAATTTTTCGAGAAGTGTACCGAAAGTCGAGTTTTGGCAACTTGTGGGTTTTGGTGTATTTTGAATTGTTTCGATTGGGTAATGCCCAATTGGCCTATTTTGATGTAATTCTATTGATTTTTATCGGATACTACACCTGTGGAGGTCGATATTCGTGGCAAGAGAGTTGTCTCTTAGTGGTTTTGTACCGGAGTCGAGGTAAGTGGCTTGTCTAACCTCGTGTGGTGGAACTTTCACCCCTAGGATATTATGTGATAATTTAAATGCCTTGTACGCGAGGTAACGGGCGTGTACATGCATTGGTTGTTGTAACACACACTTTACTTGAATCGTCAAATTCGTGATATTCCTGTCCTTAGTTGATTAATTTATGATATTTACCTGGCATTCGTTAGGGAAGCATGATTAGATAGTATTTATCTGTCTAATTGCCAAATTGTCTTACTTGAACTTCTTGATAATTGTTGGCACTAGTTTTCGGTGAAGTTGTAGTTAAGCATATTATGTTTTCTCTGTGCGTTTTCTTTATTTGTTGTGTTGGTGGACTGCGGGTTCAATTCTCGGAGATCCAAGGGCTGCGGGTTCGATTCCCGGAGACCCGGAGTTTATTGATATATTATTGAGATATGGACTGCGGGTTCGATTCCTGGAGATCCTGAGTTATCGGTAGGGACTGCGGGTTTGATTCCCGGAGATCCTGAGATTTATTGAAATGTGGACTGCGGGTTCGATTCCCGGAGATCCTGAGATTTATTGAAATGTGGACTGCGGGTTCGATTCCCGGAGATCCTGAGATTTATTGGTAGGGACTACGAGTTTGATTCCCGAGATCCTGAGTTATTGGTAGGGACTGTGGGTTCGATTCCCGGAGATCCCGAGCTATTGATATATTATTGAGACATGGGCTGCGGGTTCGATTCCCGGAGACCCAGGGGTACTGTTGATGGGACCGTGGGTTCAATTCCCACAGGTCCTGGACTTGTTAATTGAGATTGTTACTTGTTGTTAGCTTAATTGTAGACGGTTGCCGTAATCACTTTATTGTTGTTATTTCGGAATTATTATCATTTAAACTGCTTATTATTGTTATTATCATTTTGTAATTGTTTTCTCTCAGTAGGGCCCCGACCTTCCTCGTCACTACTCCATCGAGGTTAGGCTTGGCACTTACTGAGTACCGCCGTGGTGTACTCATGCTACTCTTCTGCACACTTTTGTTGTGCAGATCCAGGTACATCAAGATAGGCCCGTACTAGGTGATTCAACCGTACATTTGGAGACCTCGAGGTATGATCTGCTACGTCCGCGGATCCGGAGGCCCTCCTTCTATTCTGATAGTATTAGTAGATGGTTTCCTTTATTTCGTTGTTA
>JASVEL010012802.1:0-108652 GCA_032618575.1 Nicotiana noctiflora
TCCCAGCAGCGGCAGCTCCTGCTAGGGGTAGAGGCCGAGGTCGAGGCCGTCCTAGAGGACAAGGTAGGGCCAGAGCTCAGCCCCGAGCAGCAGCACGAGTGGCATAACCTCATGTTCATATCGAGGAGGAAGTTCCAACCCCAGCAGCTCCAGCAGGCCCAGCTCAGGTCCCAGGAGGATCTGTGTTTTCACCGGATCTACAGGATGCTTTGGTCCGTATAGCAGGTTTCATGGATCATATTACCAGAAGCAGGCTTATTACCGGTGGCACCAGCCCACTTCTCAAGCCGGAGGAGGTAATCGACTCTGCTACGCGCACCCGAGCCGCAATTCCTCAGATCCCGTGATTCAGCCCGCCGAGTGCGCTCGCCTATTATCGCGACTCCGTCTAACGATGGTGCAGCCATGTCCGCTCGATGCGTTGTGAGATTGGACAGTGTTTACCAAACTCGTTCACCAACACATTCAGCGGCACTCCTTCAGAGGATCCACAGGACTTCCTATACAACTGCCACGAACTTCTCCGTACTATGGGTATTGTGGAGACAAATGGTGTGGATTTTGCTACTTTTCGGTTATCCGGTTCCGCCAAGACTTGGTGGAGAGATTATTGTCTAACCAGGCCAGCGGGATCGTCATCTTTGACTTGGGAGCAGTTTGCGGAATTATTCTTGGAGAAGTTCCTTCCAGCAACTCAGCGGGAGTTTATGCACAGACAATTTGAGCGTCTTCATCAGGGTTCTATGTCTGTCACACAGTACGAGACTAGGTTCGTGGACCTGGCTCGTCATGCTGTTATCATACTTCCCACAGAGCGGGAGAGAGTGAGGAGGTTTATTGATGGCTTGAATCAGCCAATTCGGCTACAGATGGCTATGGGTGCAGGAACTGAAATCACTTTTCAGGAGGCGACTAATGCAGCCCGCCGGATAGAGATGGCTCTGTCACAGGGAGCGAGACATGGATCAGATAAGAGATCTCGTAATTCGGGTAGATTCAGTGGTACCTCGTCTGGAGATAGAGATTTTTATGATAGAGGCCATCCTCCTAGGCCTTATCGGTCAGCTCTTCAGGTTTCTCATGATGCTTCAGGTGATCGTAATTCTCAGCCACGCTACTCTGATCAGCAGCCTATCAGTGCACCACCACTTCGCCATTTTCAGCAGTCGAGGGCTTGTTTTACGTGCGGTGATTTTAGGCACATTGCAAGGTATTGCCCTCGAGCTTCTGACAGATCTCACCAGCAGGGTTCTCGTGCCATGATTCATGCCCCAGTTCCCTCACCGCCTGCCCAGCCAGCTAGAGGCGGAGGTAGAGGACATATAGGTGGAGGTAGAGGTCATAGAGGTGGAGCTCAGACCGATAGAGGTAGAGACCAGCCAGCAGCTGATCGTCCTAGAGATACTGCTCAGGGTGGTGGGGCACAGCCCCGATGTTATGCACTTCCCGCCAGACCAGAGGCTGAGTCTTCCGATGCCGTCATTACAGGTATTATTTTGGTTTGTGATAGAAAGGCATCAGCATTATTTGACCCCGGGTCTACATATTCGTATGTGTCTTCCTATTTTGCACCATACTTGATTCAGCCCAGTGATCCACTGAGTGTTCCTGTTCATGTGTCTACACCAGCAGGCGACTCTATTGTGGTTGATCGAGTTCATCGGTCATGTATTATAGTAATTGAGGGTCTCGAGACCCGTGCTGATTTATTACTCCTAAATATGGTGGACTTCGATATTATACTAGGCATGGACTGGCTATCTCCGTATCATGCTATTTTAGATTGCCATGCCAAGACTGTGACTTTAGCCCCGCCGAATTCGCCTCGTATAGAGTGGAAAGGAATTTCAGGTCATACTAGCCGTAATGTTATTTCTTATGTTAAAGCTCAGCGTATGGTTGGAAAGGGATGCTTGGCTTATTTGGCCTATGTCCGTGATTCTAGTGCTGAGGTTCCTTCTATTGACTCTGTGCCTGTGGTTCGCGAATTTCCTGAAGTATTTCCTTCGGACTTGCTAGGTATGCCGCCCGATAGGGACATTGATTTTTGCATTGACTTGGCTCCAGGCACTCAGCCCATTTCCATTCCCCCATACCGTATGGCTCCGCCAGAGTTAAAAGAATTGAAGGAACAATTGCAGGATTTACTTGAAAAGGGTTTCATTAGGCCCAGTGTTTCGCCGTTGGGTGCACCTGTATTATTTGTAAAGAAGAAAGATGGTTCGATGAGAATGTGCATTGACTATCGACAGTTAAACAAGGTGACTATCAAAAATAAATATCCACTTCCGCGAATTGATGATTTATTTGACCAACTTCAGGGTGCCAAGGTATTTTCAAAGATAGATTTGAGATCTGGCTATCATCAGCTGAAGATTAGGGCATCCGATGTCCCTAAGACCGCGTTCCGCACTCGGTATGGACATTATGAATTTCTGGTCATGTCTTTTGGGTTGACAAATGCTCCAGCAGCTTTTGTGGAATTAATGAATCGGGTGTTCCAGCATTATTTAGACTTGTTTGTCATAGTCTTCATTAATGACATATTAATATATTCCCGCAGTCAGGAGGAGCATGCGCAACATCTCAGAGTGGCCTTGCGACTCTGAAAGATAGCCGACTATATGCAAAATTTTCAAAGTGTGAATTTTGGCTAAGTTCAGTTGCATTCCTGGGTCATATTGTGACGGCAGCAGGTATTCAGGTTGATCCGAAGAAAATCGAGGCAGTCAAGAGCTGGCCTAGACCGACATCAGCCACAGATATTCGGAGTTTCTTAGGATTAGCGGGCTATTATCGCCGATTCGTAGAAGGATTTTCGTCTATTGCAACCCCACTGACCAGATTGACCCAGAAGGGTGTTCAATTTGAATGGTCCGATGAATGTGAGGTGAGCTTTCAAAAGCTCAAGACAACCTTGACCACAGCGCCGGTTATGGGTGGCAAATGGGCGGGTTGGGCTGAATTTGGGCGGGTCAAGATGGGTTAGTCAATAAATGGGTCAATGCCCAACCCAGCCCAAAGTGAATTTGGGTTAAGATGGGCTGGGTCAAGATGGTCTAAACAATGGGTCATAACCCAACCCGCCCAATATGACCCATATTTTAGAATCATGCTCATCTTGCATAAAAACTTTTTAGGGGGTTTGCGCCCGGGGTGGGGGGTGGGGGTAGGAGGGGGGCATGTGAGGGGTAGGGGTAGGAGGTGTAGAAAAATAAAATAATAGAAAATTAAAAATACAACAAAAAAATGAATTTTTTAGGGATTTTGCGTGGCGGGGGAGGGGTAGGGGTAGGGGCTAGGGGGTAGGGAGTATGGTGGGATGGTAGAAAAATTGAAAAATAAAAAATAGAAATTTAAAAATAAAAATAAAAAGTAAATTTTTTTAGGTGTTTGGCACCGGGGGTTAAGGTGTGTGTCGGGGGTATTGGTAGGGTGGGGTGGGGTGCGGTGGGGTGGGGTAGCAGAAAAACTGGAAAATAAAAAATAGAAATTTAAAAACAAAAATAAAAACTAAAATTTATTTTAGGGGGTTTGCGCAACTAAATAAATTTTTAGATAAGTTAGGTTGAGATACTTTGTTTGGGGTGAGTTTCATGGGTTGTTTTGGGCTGTTAAATGGGTCAGAATGGGCTATAAAAAATAATGGGTTAACTTGGGCTCAACCCAAATTGACCCATGAGCTAAAATGGTTGTAGCCCAACCCATTAATCTCTGGGCTAGATGGGCGGGTTAGATGGGTTTGGGCTCAAATTGCCACCCCTAGCGCCGGTATTGGTTTTACCCACAGGTACGAGACCTTATACTGTTTATTGTGATGCTTCCCGTATTGGGCTTGGTGCAGTGTTAATGCAGGATGGCAAGGTTATTGCCTATGCTTCGAGGCAGTTGAAGATTCATGAGAAGAACTATCCAGGTGCATGATCTAGAATTGGCGGCGATTATTCATGCATTGAAGATCTGGAGGCATTATTTGTATGGTGTAGCATGTGAAGTATACACCGATCATAAGAGTCTTCAGTACTTGTTTAAGCAGAAAGAGTTGAATATGAGGCAGAGAAGGTGGCTAGAGTTGCTAAAAGACTATGATGTTACTATTTTATATCACCCGGGTAAGGCCAATGTGGTGGCCGATGCATTGAGTAGAAAGTCTGCCAGCATGGGTAGTCTTGCATATATTCCGGTCAGTCAGAGACCATTAGCTATAGATGTCCAGGCATTGGCCAACCGGTTCGTGAGATTGGACATTTCTGAGCCTAGCAGGGTGTTAGCCTGCACGGTCGCTCGTTCTTCTTTATTAGAGCGTATCCGTGAGAGGCAATTTGATGACCCTCATTTGCGTGAGTTGAGAACTACAGTACAGCGGGGAGGTGCCACATAGGTAAATCTAGATAATGATGGGGTATTGAAATTGCAGGGTCGAGTTTGTGTGCCCAATGTCGAAGGGATTCGAGAGTTAATCTTAGCGGAGGCCCACAGCTTGCGGTATTCTATTCATCCAGGCGCCGCGAAGATGTACCAGGATTTACGGCAGCACTATTGGTGGCGTAGGATGAAGAAAGATATCGTTGCGTATGTCGCTCGGTGTCTAAATTGTCAGCAGGTGAAATATGAGCACCAGAGACCTGGTGGTGTATTCCGGAGGATTGAAATTCCCGAGTGGAAATGGGAGCGGATCACTATGGATTTCGTTACTGGACTTCCTTTGACTCGGAGGAAATTTGATGCTATTTGGGTCATTGTTGATAGGCCGACCAAGTCAGCACACTTTATTCCAGTATCTGTCTCCTACTCGTCGAAGAGGTTAGCGGAGGTTTACATTAGGGAGATTGTTCGTCTCCATGGAGTGCCAGTATCTATTATCTCTGATCGAGGTACGCAGTTTACCTCACGGTTCTGGAGAGCGGTCCAGCAGGAGTTAGGTACCCAGGTTCAGTTGAGTACATCATTTCATCCTTAGACGGATGGCCAGTCCGAGAGGACTATTCAGATTCTAGAGGACATGCTTCGAGCCCGTGTTATTGATTTCGGAGGCTCGTGGGACCAGTTTCTGCCATTAGCAGAGTTCGCCTACAATAACAGCTACCAATCTAGCATCCATATGGCTCCGTATGAGGCGTTATATGGTAGGCGATGTCGATCACCGGTTGGATGGTTTGAACCGGGAGAGGCTCGGTTGTTGGGTACAGACTTAGTTCAGGAGGCCTTAGATAAGGTCAAGACTATTCAGGAGAGATTGCGTTCAGCTCAGTCTAGGCAAAAGACTTATGCGGATCGTAAGGTTCGAGATGTAGATTTCATGGTTGGTGAACGAGTATTGCTCCGAGTGTCGCCGATGAAGGGCGTGATGAGGTTTGGGAAGAAGGGCAAGCTCAGCCCTAGGTATATCGGCCCATTTGAGATTCTAGACAGAGTGGGAGGGGTGGCTTACAGATTAGCTTTGCCGCCTAGCTTATCAGCCGTGCATCCAGTTTTCCATGTATCTATGCTTCGGAGATACCACGGCGATCCCACACATGTGTTAGACTTCAGTACTGTCCAATTGGACAATGATCTATCTTACGAGGAGGAGCCGGTAGCCATTCTAGACCGACAGGTTCGACAGCTGAGGTCGAAGAGTTATCCTTCTGTGCGTGTTCAGTGGAGAGGTCAGCCTCCTGAGGCATCGACCTGGGAGTCCGAGTCCGATATGCGGAGCCGCTACCCACATTTGTTTCCTGACTCAGGTACTTCTTTCTTTTGTCCGTTCGAGGACGAACGGTTGTTTTAGAGGTGAAGATTGTGACGACCCAAAGGGTCATCACTTGTTTTAATAATCATTCCGAGCTTTTGAGGTCTTGAAAACCTCATTTATAGTTGCCTCGATTTGCGTGCACAGTCCGAGCACAAAGCTGGAAAATATTTATGTTGAAATATGTGAAATATGTGAAAAAGTTGAAGAATTTTGATATTAATATTGATATGGTTGACTTTGGTCAACATTTTTGGTAAACGGACCCGGATCCGTGATTTGACTATTTCAGAAAATCCGTAGAAAAATATGGAACTTGGGCATATGTCCGGAATTGAAATCCGAGGTCTAGAACCCCAATAAAAGAATTTTTCTGTTAAATTGTTTTCTGAAAATGTTTAAGGAAAATGAAACTGAATTTTTATTAAAAAGTACTGGTATCGGGCTCGTATTTTGGTTCCGACGCCCGGTACAAGTCATATATATTGGTTAAGCGCTTCCTGTAAAGTTTGGTTGAAAACGGACGTCGTTTGACGTGTTTCGGCCTTAAATTGGAAAGTTTGGAAATTATGAAAATTTGAAAGGATTCTTGAGTTTTAAGGCTCAATTCATGGATTTTGATGTTATTTTAGCGATTTGATCGCGCGAGCAAGTTCGTATGATCTTTTTAAGTTAGTGTGCTTATTTGGTTTGGAGCCCCGAGGGCTCGGGAGTGTTTCGGAGGTGGTTCGGGGTGTTTTTGAACTTAAGAAAAACTGCAGAAATCTGCAGCAGACAATTCTTCATCGCGTTCGCGTCCAGTCGGTCGCGTTCGCGATGGTCAACTTATTTCCTTCTTCGCGTTCGCGTCCACCTGGTCGCGTTCGCGAAGGCTTCTCTTTCTTCTTCTACGCGTTCGCGTCCTTAGGATCGCGTTCGCGTACAACAACATGGACCCCAGCCTTTTCCTCTACGCGTTCGCGTGAAGGCTCCCGCGATCGCGGAGCCTGGCCTGCCTCTTCTACGCGTTCGCGTACGGCACCACGCGTTCGCGTAGGCCAAATTTCAATCCCCAGAATTTTCTTCTTCGCGTTCGCGTTAACCCTACGCGAACGCGATGGCCTGATATTTTCCTTCATCGCGAACGCGACCAGGGTGTCGCGAACGCGATGAACAAATTATTGCCCAGTGAATTTTAATCCCAAAAACAGAACAGAAACGGGATAACAAATCCCATTTCTGTTCAACCCCCTTCTTCACAGCCCCTTGGACGATTTTTTGAGCTATTCTTCACCAAACTTCTTGGGTAAGTGATTCTTAACTCGTTTTCTTCATTTTCCATCAATATTATTTGAATTCCTAAGCCTAAATAGGTGTAAATGGTTAGAAAAATTGAGAATTTAGTATAGTAAGGGTTTTCAATGAATTTACGATCTAGACTTCATTTTGGAGTCGAACTTAAGAACAAATTGTATATTTGAACTCATGGAGGATTGGGTGAACTTATTTTGGTCCGAAACTTGAGTTTCGACTATGTGGGCCCGAGGTCGATTTTTACTATTCCGGGCAGAATGTTGTAAAAATCATATTTAGCAATATGAACTAGTTTGTTAAGTAGAATTGATGATATGAAATCATTTGTGTATAGATACGGTTGGATTGGAGTCAAATTCGAAAGGAAAAGGCATTGCTACGGATTGAATCGTTCGTGAACTTTCGAGGTAAGTGTTTGTTCTATCCTAGTTTGTAGGAATATGAATTTAGTTATGAATAAAGTGTTGAATAAGAGTTATTGGTGTTATACCGGTAATGAAGGTAAATTGTTGAAATTATTATGAATTATTGGTTTAAAACCGGTAATTATAAATATTGTTGATATAGAGATTATTGACTAAATGCCGGTAATATATATATTTTATAAATTGGGATCGTGTGGTACGCCGACCACAAAGTGATTTAAAATCTTGGCATTGGCCATAGTTGCCGGTAGCCGATTGATATATTTGGGAGCGGGTGGTACTCCTACCACAAGATATAATTATTGATATATTTGGGAGCGGGTGGTACGCCTACCACAAGATATAATTATTGATATATTTGGGAGCGGGTGGTACGCCTACCACATGATATAATTACTGTGATAGTTGGGAGCGGGTGGTACGCCTACCACAAGATATAATTACTGATATATTGGGAGCGGGTGGTACGCCTACCACAAGATATAATTACTGTGATAGTTGGGAGCGGGGGGTACGCCTACCACGAGATATGAAATGAGAGAGGAATTGAGACATGAAAGTAAGATTTATTATGTTGATTAGATTATTCTGGATATCGTGAGTTATTGATTGTTATTTCAGAGCAGAGTATTTCTTTATAATGTATTATATATATATGCCTATATTGCAACTGTACAGGTTTAGGTGGGTGACTGGCCTTAGCCTTGTCACTAGTTCGCTGGGATAGGCCAGGCACTTACGAGCACATGGGGTCGGTTGTGCTGATACTACACTCTGCGCTCTTTTTGCGCAGATACAGGTTACGGACAGCAGCAGCAGTAGTAGCGACTTGTGGATTTTTCGAATACTGAGATTACGAGGTAGCCTTGCAGGCGTCCGCAGGACCCGTTGTCTCTTCTATCTATGTTTTTTCATTCTGTTATCTCATGTAACCGAGATAAACAGTTTGTATTTTTTTTTTTTAACAATTATGTGTATTATTCTTAGAAGTCCGTGGGTACTGTGACACCAATCTTGGGTAGTGTATCAGATTTGGATTTTCTTTATCATATTTGACTAAGTCTTCCGCTAATTTTGATTATTCTGCTGTAATTTTTATGTTGTTAATAATAAATTGGTAATTAATGGAGATGTAATTAATATTTGGCTTGCCTAGCTTCCATTTAGTATGCGCCATCATGACCCCGATGGTGGGAGATCCGGGTCGTGACAATGTCTACGACGGTGCTCAAATGCAGAAATAGATATCAACATGAATAAAAGTAAGCTTGAAAGTCAGGTCCCGCGGATGCTGGCAGCTACCTCGACTGTCCAAATGCACTCCCGAGCAGCTATAGAATCAGCTCCGCTGTGATGTACCTGGATCTGCACACAAGGTGCAGGGAGTCAGGTGTGAGTACTTCCAACTCAGCGGTAATAAAAGTAAATAATGTTGAAGGAAAGAAAATCATGTAAGGCACTATATCATGCTACACAATACAGAACTATCTTTTATTCCTTTCCAGCATATGTGAGTATATTATTTAGAAATCTCAATTTTTAGCTTTCTTTCTTTTATGATAACATACCAATACCTGGGTACAATCTCAAGCAGTGCAAGTTTGCACTCAAATCAGCCCCTCGGGCTCAGCGCTCCTTAACAATTATCACCAGGAGATCTGGCCAATAAGGCAAATAATGCATGTGTGCCAGTAATGTATGAGTGCTAAATGTTATGCCACATACTACACGTAAACCAATGTATGTATGTTATGCAATGCATATGATGATGTGGCGTACAGCCCGATCCATGCAAAGGCGCCCATGCTCACTGTGGGGGTTCAGACTCCGGAGGGGCTCCTACAGTCCAAGCGCAATATCAATATCACACCTGCTGCGGCGCGTAGCATGATCCAAATATCACTGCGGCGTGCAGTCCGATCCATGCATGTGTGTCACACCTCCCTTTTCTGGCGCCGCTAACCCGCGAGGGGAGCGAAGGAGTGTTTTTCCAATTAAAGGACAATCAAAATGGGATTTATTTAATGAAATTAGAGTCACCACTTGGGAGATTTATGGTGTCCAAAGTCACCGGTTGAATCCCGAATCGAGGAAAAGAATGACTCTGTTTAACAGTCCGCGAACCAGAAAACCGGATAAGCAATTCTGTTTACCCGGGAGAAGGTGTTTGGCATTCCCGAGTTTCGTGATTCTAGCACGGTCGCTCAACTATTGTATTCGGCTTAATTATCTGGTTTTAATAATTTTTAAACTTATGTGCAAAATTTCACCTTTAACCGCTTGAGTGTTATTATTCATTATTTTAATAAAGAATTGCAACATCGTGAAAATAAATTTCAAACCATGTCACAATCAATGTACCCGTGATTATTAACACATTCAACTTTGTTGAGATTTGAATTTGGGTCACATAAATGTACACCCGAGTTTAGGGAGATAGAATTTATTAAATACGCGCTTAAAGCTACTAACGCGTTATTATTTTGAGAAGGCCGTGAAAATTCACTAAACGGGCCAATCCCGAATGTTTAAGTATTTTTAATTTATACACTTGTGAGGGCCCCACAGATTGTGCGATTTATTTGGCGAGGCTCGTCTCATTTATTAACAAAATAATCCTAAAATGACTACATTTGCTATTTTTTTAGTTTTTACAAATAAAGAAAATTGATAATTAATTTAGAAATTAAAAATGCATTACTTATCTAATTTATGACAAAAAACATAACGAAAGAGAATTTAATCTATGTTTAAACAGAAAATATTTTTTTTTGGAATTATTTTTTATTATTATTATTTTTTTTAATTATTTTTGTAAATACGAAATTTCTTAACTTAATAATAAAAGAAACTAATTAGAACAATATTGAAAAAGCTTGAATGGTAATATATATATATAAAAAAACCAATAAAATCATTTATTCAAAATTATCAAAATTATAGCCATATTAAAGCTTGTATGGTAAAATTATTTTTATTCCAAATTGTTCAAAACTAAGTTTATTTTTAGAAAAACAGCAATTATAAATTAACTATAATTTTATTTAAATTCGTTTTTTTATATTAGCTTAAAGAAAAATATATTATTTGTTATATTTAGATAAATATTTAATAAAAATACACATTACTTAAATAAAACTGAAAATATAAGTGCAAAATCGAAAAATTAATATATATACAAACTAAACCAATTATCTTACAACTAATTTAAACTCATATTTTTTAATTTTTTACTATTTTTGACTTAAACCCTTGATATTAACTATTTACAACTATTTTTCAAAACCATAATCAACCTTAATTATTTACACCTATATTTGGAGATTTGATATATTTGAAGAAAACCATTCTTTTATCATTTGAAACTTAAACCGTACATAAATGCCTAAATTACGCAAAAATAATTACATTCACAATTTTTTGTTAAATTTAACTACATATTTACAAATTATCATTAAAGACGATGTTAAAATATTTGTAGCTAATGAACTAACAAATTTTAATTAATACGATTAATAAAAAAAAAGTAACTCATTCTTACTTCAATTACTAAACCATTTGAACATTACGAAATATATTTATAATTAAACTATTTAATAACCATTTTTGAAGTGAATTATTATTACCACAACAAGCCTTAATTATTTAAATTTATAACAAAAACTTACAGAATATTAATATTAAATTTATTTAAACATAATTTGTAAAAGAAGAGAGGAATAGAAACTATTTAAAATTTCAGAATTTTCATACTTCCCATGTATTCATCTTATCATTTAAACATAATTAGGTTATGTACATGATATTGGAAATAAATAAGGATAGAGGACACATCAACAACATAGCAACAACAGTACAATCAAGAATACCCAGTATCCGGATGTCACGACCCAGATTTTCCCCCAACATCGGGATCGTGATGGCGCCTACTCGTGGTAGCTAGGCAAGCCACTGTATTCATACTATCCTGTTTTTAACACAATTTTGATTGAATAAATGCGGAATACTTTATCGAAATGGAAATAACAATTCACAAGGTAAAACCATACCGAAAATCCTCTACCCAAGATGTGGAATCACCAACTCACAAACTACTATGGAATACTACACATAAAAGTCTGAAGGAATATAACACAATTCTGTTTGTCTCGGAACAAAGAGACTCCAGCTAATAATATAGATAAAGAGAGAGACGCCGGGCCTGCGGACGCCTACAGGCTACCTCGTAGTCTCAGTAGTTGGAATATCCACAATCGCTACTATCGATGCTACTGTCCGTAACCTGTATCTGCGCAAAAAAAGCATCGAGTGTAGTATCAGCACAACCGACCCCATGTGCTGGTAAGTGCCTGACCTATCCCAGCGAAATAGTGACGAGACCTAGGACCAGACACCCACATAAACCTGTGCAGTTGCAATATATATATATATATAACACATTTATAAGGAAATACTCCGCTCTGAAATAATATTCAATAACTCACGATATCTAAAATAATCTAATCAACATAATAAATCTGACTTTCATGTCTCAATTCCTCTCTCATTTCATATCTCGTGGTAGGCGTACCACCCGCTCCCAACTATCACAGTAATTATATCTTGTGGTAGGCGTACCACCCGCTCCCAAATATATCAATAATCATATCTTGTGGTAGGCGTACCACCCGCTCCCAAATATATCAATAATCATATCTTGTGGTAGGCGTACCACCCGCTCCCAAATATATCAATAATCATATCTTGTGGTAGGCGTACCACCCGCTCCCAAATATTTCAATAATCATATCTTGTGGTAGGCGTACCACCCGCTCCCAAATATTTCAATAATCATATCTTGTGGTAGGCGTACCACCCGCTCCCAAATATATCAATAATCATATCTTGTGGTAGGCGTACCACCCGCTCCCAAATATATCAATAATCATATCTTGTGGTAGGCGTACCACCCGCTCCCAAATATATCAATAATCATATCTTGTGGTAGGCGTACCACCCGCTCCCAAATATTTCAATAATCATATCTTGTGGTAGGCGTACCACCCGCTCCCAAATATTTCAATAATCATATCTTGTGGTAGGCGTACCACCCGCTCCCAAATATATCAATAATCATATCTTGTGGTAGGCGTACCACCCGCTCCCAAATATATCAATAATCATATCTTGTGGTAGGCGTACCACCCGCTCCCAAATATTTCAATAATCATATCTTGTGGTAGGCGTACCACCCGCTCCCAAATATATCAATAATCATATTACCACAAATAACAAGAATTAACCAAGTAATAACACAAATAGGAATATCTCAAAGAACTCAACAATTAACAACAGTTAATAAGTTCACAAGGAAAACAAGGTATAATGGAAACACAAGTAATATCAAGTCAAGGAATGGCAAATAGTTGCACGTCATCACCCAAATAAAATATAATGGAAAAACAAGTAATATCAAGTCAAGGAATAGCAAATAGTTGCACGGCATCACCCTTCGTGCTTTTACTCTCATCCTTACCAAATAAACAAATAAAGTACACGGCATCACCCTTCGTGCTTTTACTCTCATTCTCACATCCATGGTACGGCATGATCCTTCGTACATGGTTCAATAACAGGGCACGGCATGATCCTTCGTGCATAATCAATAAATAAACATGGCACGGCATTAACCTTCGTGCATAAATAAATAAACATGGCACGGCATCACCCTTCGTGCATTATCACTCTTCCTCACCCAAATAACAATCACAGCTTAAGGGCGGAGAAAGAAACAACAATTCATAAATCGTCCCATCAAGGGCAATCAATAATTATCTTCACAACAAGTCCCAACAAGGGAGAACAATAACGATTCACATGTAATATATCTCAAAATATCATTTTTCAACGACTCACGGTCATACTAGACGCCAATGTATGGATGCTCGTCACCACAGCCCATACACCGCACTCGATCACAAAACACATAACACATAATCCTATTCCCTCAAGCTAGGATAGAACAAACACTTACCTCGAATGCTTATGAACAATTCACTCCGTGGAAATGTCTTTTCTTTCAATTTGGCTCCAATCCAACCGTATCTATACACAATTGATTTAATATCATCAATTCTACTCAACAAACTAATTCTTAATACCAAATACCACTTTTACAACATTCCTGCCATGAATAGTAAATTTCAACCCCGGGCCCACATGGTCGGAATTCGGGGTTAGGACCAAAATCCGGTTACCCATCCCCCACGAGTTCATGTATATAATTTGTTTCAAAATCGGACCTCAATTCGAGGTCCAATTCCCCAATTTATGAAAAACCCTATTTTCTAACAAAAACAAGAATTTTACCATGAAAACATTTGATTTCTAATGAAAAACATGTTTAATGATGTTAGGAATTGAAAGAATTAAGTAAAAAGTGACTTACAATCGATTTGATGAAGAAGAAATCCTTGAAGAATCGCAAATGGGTGTTTTAGTTTTGTAAAAATGTGAAGAAATGACTGAAATCCGTGTTTTTCAGGTCTCTGTGTTCGCATTTGCGAACATGGGTTCGCAATTGCGAACCCCGACCAATTTCCGGAGTTTGAAAAATAAGCTAAGGGTGGGAAGTTCGCATTTGCGAACATTTCTTCGCATTTGCGAAGCCAAGGCAAAACTGGGAAGTTCGCATTTGCGAACTATTGTTCGCAATTGCGAACACATGCTAAATATGGGGAGGTTCGCATTTGCGAACTATTGTTCGCATTTGCGAACCCAGGCGGAATAGTGGCCAGCTCGCATTTGCGAACTATAGCTCGCATTTGCGAACACAGGCACAGAAGGGTCAAGTTCGCATTTGCGAACTATTGTTCGCATTTGCGAACTCTGCAGAATAGGGGAGTTCGCATTTGCGAACTATTGTTCGCATTTGCGAACTCTGCAGAATAGTTGGGAGTTCGCATTTGCGAACTATTGTTCGCATTTGCGAACTCTGCAGACCAGTTGCAGACAGCAACTTCTAACATGAAAAATTGATCTCGTGGCCTATCCAAAGTTCACCCGAGCCCTCGGGGCTCCAAACCAAATATGCACATAACCTCAAAAACACATTATGAACTTGTTCGTGCGATCACGTCGCCAATATCACCTCGTTTTCATCAAATCAAGCCTCAAATGCATGATTTTCATACCTTTAGTTTTCAAAACTTTCAAACTTGGGACTCAAGGTCCAAAACATCTCAAACGACATCCAAATGTCACCAAACTTTACAGAAATCACATATATAATATTTAAGACTTGTACCGGGCGTCGGAACCAAAATACGAGCCCGATACCAAGGTCTATTAATTTATTTCCTTTAATAATTGCATCAAAAACAATTTCACATAAAAATTCATAACTTGGGCTCTAGGCCTCAGAATTCGACTCCGGACACATGTCCAAGTCCCATATTTTCCTACGGACCTCTCGGGACCATTCAATCTCGGTTCCGGATCCGTTTACCAAAAATGTTGACCGAAGTCAACCATATCAATATTAATATCATTTTTATCCAAATTTCTCATAGAATTCATATTTTCTATCACAAAATCTTTCCGGCTACATGCTCGGATCGTGCACGTAAATCGAGGCAACATAGAATGAGGTTTTCAAGACCTCAGAAGCTCTTAATTTATTAATAAAATAAGTGATGACCCTTTGGGTCGTCACAATCTCCACCTCAAAAACAACCATTCGTCCTCGAACGGACAAAAGAAAGAAGTACCTGAGTCAGGAAACAAGTGTGGGTAACGGCTCCGCATATCGGACTCGGACTCCCAGGTCGATGCCTCAGGAGGCTGACCTCTCCACTGAACACGCACAGAAGGATAACTCTTCGACCTCAGCTGTCGAACCTGCCTGTCTAGAATGGCTACCGACTCCTCTTCGTAAGATATATCATTGTCCAATTGGACAGTACTGAAGTCTAACACATGTGTGGGATCGCCGTGGTATCTCCGAAGCATAGATACGTGAAAAACCGGATGCACGATTGATAACTATTATAATAAGCAAACTCTGCCAAAGGCAGGAATTGATCCCATCAGCATCTAAGGTGACCTGATTAGCACCTCCTCGTTGAACCGTGTCTCTAAGGTCACATAAATAGGAATCATTATATTGTTGATCGCAGATACGCTCCAATAATGAAGAGCGAGCGATCGCACAAGCTAGTGCTCGACTAGGCTCAGAAATATCCAACCTCACAAATCGATTGGCCAAGGACTGAACATCCAAAGCAATTGGCCTCTGATTGACTGGAATATAAACAAGACTGCCCATACTGGCTGACTTCCTACTCAAAGCGTCAGCCACCACGTTTGCTTTTTCCCTGATGATATAAAAAGGTGACATCAAAATCTTTTCGCAATACCAGCCACCTTCTCTGCCTCAAATTCAACTCTTTTTGTTTAAACAAATACTGAAGGCTCTTATGATCGGTGTATACTTCACATACTATACACCATACAAATAATGCCTCCAGATCTTCAATGCGTGAATAATCGCCGCAAATTCTACATCATGCTCTGGGTAATTCTTTTCATGCATCTTCAACCGCCTCGAAGCATAGGCAATAACCTTGCCATCCTGCATTAACACTGCACCAAACCCAATACGGGAAGCATCACAATAATCAGTATAAGGTCCCGTACCTGTGGGTAAAAATCAATACCGGTGCTGTGGCCATGGCTGTCTTGAGCTTTTGAAAGCCCGCCTCACATTCATCTGACTATTCAAATTGAACACCTTTCTGTGTCAATCTGGTCAGTGGGGTTGCAATAGGTGAAAACCCCTCCACGAAACGCCTATAATAACCCGCTAATCCCAAGAAACTCCAAATCTCTGTGGCTGATGTCAGTCTAGGTCAGTCCTTGACTGCCTCAATCTTCTTCGGATCAACCTGAATACCTGCTGCCGTCACAATATGACCCAGGAATGCAACTGAACTTAGCCAAAATTCACACTTCGAAATTTTTGCATATAGTTGGCTATCTTTCAGAGTCTGCAAAGTCACTCTGAGATGTTGCGCATGCTCCTCATAACTGCAGGAGTATGTCAATATGGAAACAATAAAGACTACAACGAACAAGTCTAAATAAGGCACGAACACACTCATGTATGCACATATCCATGACTCTGAAGTCTGGCCATAGGAGTTATTCTTAAATTACAATATTGTCAATTAACCCTGTTATCAAATACCTTATTCTACAAATCCCACTTTACTCAGAATGAGGTATGGTGACCTCGCGATTATTTTCCCGAATTAATGCGTCATATTTATCCTTACCTGGTGCTCGTCTCAAAGGCTAAGCTCAACGGTTTCAAGATAGAAATGGCTAAATATGAATAGAAACTATACAAGAATTGTCAAATAGTCCTAACGGACATGACTCTTATTTACGAATGCGATACGAAAGTATTAATTCATAAAAGAAGAATTTTAAACACATAAACTCTTACTACCAGGACCCAGTCCTCATATGATATCCACCGCAACTTGAAGCTCGGCTTAGAAATATTTCACATTATGCCAAAAATTGGAGGATCTCATTCTCAACTCTGAATCACATTGCTTGCACATCATATAATCTGAAATTTTTCATTTCCTTTCTTTCTTCCTTTCAATAATTGTCCGTCAAAGATAATCACGAAATAAAATGAACCCTCATACTGATAGGGCACACAATTAACGATTAAAATTAGTTATTCCGAGAATTATATCAAAACATCCTGTAATAAGTAATATAAAGTCACTCTTAGTCTCATGGATATTTAGTAACTAACACCTAATAATAGGGATGTCTATCCTCATGTAATATCTCAACGGGAGTATTTCCCTAAGTAGTATGATTACGATGCTCGCTCACGAATGGAGCATGTTAAACAGACTCGCCTAAATTTTCTTTCAAAAACCAAATCAAATTAAGGGAAAATTATTCTGTTTATAACAATCTGAATTATACACGTGATGACACCATATGGTGTAATGACCTCCCTCATACCATAAAAAGTATATCAATGGCTGGGTCTCCACCTCTAGGATTTTCACCTCCACCTCTAACATCATAACCTCTACATCTGGCTGGCCATGTAGGATAATTATTAACTGCAATGGAGCGTGTAGCCTGAGTGCTTTCCTAAAATTGTATTTCTCCAATATTCCACATTCACAGCAATTCCTTTAAGGATCGGTTAACTTATTGCTCATGGCAATATATATTCGGACACAGTCATTGTGACCTGGTACAACCGTTCAGATCACATATACTACATATTGTAGAGAATCTCGGGGGTGACGTCTTCGGAACATTATCTTAAAATAGAGATTAGTAGATAGCGTTGCGTTGGCCGGTTTTCCCTCTTCGTAGGCTTGTCACAAACATCGACGGCCAATTTCTTCTTTTCCTATGTTGGCTTAACACTGCTGAGCTACCCCATTTACTCATATACTCTTCGTCATTCTCTGGGGCGATTTCTTACCCCATGAAAGGAACCAACCTTAAATATGTATAAATTATTTAGAGAACCTTTCTATACCATATATATACAGTCCAATAACTCACCATATTTGTCCTTCACAACTCCAACACATCGACCGGACGTCAAGGTCCGTTGAAACCCAACACGATTTATTAGGTGATCTCCTGATATAATTGCACCTTCCGTTGGGACCATAACCGGTGTGGTAAATACATTATCTTCCCACTATTTCTGTGTGCCTTCTGTAGCACAGTAAAATGAACTCCTCGCATTCGACTATTCCCACGTTCTGTAATTCCTCATAAGAACTGTCAAGCACAATCTCGTGGGTTCTCAAAAGATGCACCGCTGAAGGTGGTAGCGAAGACTTTGGTGAAACCTATCTGTCCTCCGTAAAACTTTTGAAGGCATAGTTGATCTATCACCAGTCCGTGCCATTGTTCGGCTGGATAAGCGGTACGTGACTACGCCATTCGTGGGAAGACAAGAGTGGAAATTTAACTTAACACTTTGAAGAACAAATTCGCACGATAAGAAAGAACAAATGAGAGACTCTTTCCTAACTCAATAGACTCGGGAGGACAAGCACAGACGTCTCCGTACCTACCTCTCAAACTCTACTAAGCTTGTTCGTGAGTGGTGAGACCTATGTAACCTAGAGCTTTGATACCAACTTGTCACGACCCAGATTTTCCCCCAACATCGGGATCGTGATGGCGCCTACTCGTGGTAGCTAGGCAAGCCACTGTATTCATACTATCCCGTTTTTAACACAATTTTGATTGAATAAATGCGGAATACTTTATCGAAATGGAAATAACAATTCACAAGGTAAAACCATACCGAAAATCCTCTACCCAAGATGTGGAATCACCAACTCACAAACTACTATGGAATACTACACATAAAAGTCTGAAGAAATATAACACAATTCTGTTTGTCTCGGAACAAAGAGACTCCAGCTAATAATATAGATAAAGAGAGAGACGCCGGGCCTGCGGACGCCTACAAGCTACCTCGGTCTCAAATATGATCAACTCCCACGCAATCTACTTACTGCTGCCGCTGCTGCTGTCCGTAACCTATATCTGCGCAAAAAGAGCGTAGAGTGTAGTATCAGCACAACCGACCCCATGTGCTGGTAAGTGCCTGGCCTATCCCGGCGAAGTAGTGACAAGCCTAGGACCAGACACCCACATAAACCTGTGCAGTTGCAATATATATATATATATAACACATTTATAAGGAAATACTCTGCTCTGAAATAATATTCAATAACTCACGATATCTAAAATAATCTAATCAACATAATAAATCTGACTTTCATGTCTCAATTCCTCTCTCATTTCATATCTCGTGGTAGGCGTACCACCCGCTCCCAACTATCACAATAATTATATCTTGTGGTAGGCGTACCACCCGCTCCCAAATATATCAATAATCATATCTTGTGGTAGGCGTACCACCCGCTCCCAAATATATCAATAATCATATCTTGTGGTAGGCGTACCACCCGCTCCCAAATATATCAATAATCATATCTTGTGGTAGGCGTACCACCCGCTCCCAAATATTTCAATAATCATATCTTGTGGTAGGCGTACCACCCGCTCCCAAATATTTCAATAATCATATCTTGTGGTAGGCGTACCACCCGCTCCCAAATATATCAATAATCATATCTTGTGGTAGGCGTACCACCCGCTCCCAAATATATCAATAATCATATCTTGTGGTAGGCGTACCACCCGCTCCCAAATATATCAATAATCATATCTTGTGGTAGGCGTACCACCCGCTCCCAAATATTTCAATAATCATATCTTGTGGTAGGCGTACCACCCGCTCCCAAATATTTCAATAATCATATCTTGTGGTAGGCGTACCACCCGCTCCCAAATATATCAATAATCATATCTTGTGGTAGGCGTACCACCCGCTCCCAAATATATCAATAATCATATCTTGTGGTAGGCGTACCACCCGCTCCCAAATATTTCAATAATCATATCTTGTGGTAGGCGTACCACCCGCTCCCAAATATATCAATAATCATATTACCACAAATAACAAGAATTAACCAAGTAATAACACAAATAGGAATATCTCAAAGAACTCAACAATTAACAACAGTTAATAAGTTCACAAGGAAAACAAGGTATAATGGAAACACAAGTAATATCAAGTCAAGGAATGGCAAATAGTTGCACGTCATCACCCAAATAAAATATAATGGAAAAACAAGTAATATCAAGTCAAGGAATAGCAAATAGTTGCACGGCATCACCCTTCGTGCTTTTACTCTCATCCTTACCAAATAAACAAATAAAGTACACGGCATCACCCTTCGTGCTTTTACTCTCATTCTCACATCCATGGTACGGCATGATCCTTCGTACATGGTTCAATAACAGAGGGCACGGCATGATCCTTCGTGCATAATCAATAAATAAACATGGCACGGCATTAACCTTCGTGCATAAATAAATAAACATGGCACGGCATCACCCTTCGTGCATTATCACTCGTCCTCACCCAAATAACAATCACAGTTAAGGGCAGAGAAAGAAACAACAATTCATAAATCGTCCCATCAAGGGCAATCAATAATTATCTTCACAACAAGTCCCAACAAGGGAGAACAATAACGATTCACATGTAATATATCTCAAAATATCATTTTTCAACGACTCACGGTCATACTAGACGCCAATGTATGGATGCTCGTCACCACAGCCCATACACCGCACTCGATCACAAAACACATAACACATAATCCTATTCCCTCAAGCTAGGATAGAACAAACACTTACCTCGAATGCTTATGAACAATTCACTCCGTGGAAATGTCTTTTCTTTCAATTTGGCTCCAATCCAACCGTATCTATACACAATTGATTTAATATCATCAATTCTACTCAACAAACTAATTCTTAATACCAAATACCACTTTTACAACATTCTGCCATGAATAGTAAATTTCAACCCCGGGCCCACATGGCCGGAATTCGGGGTTAGGACCAAAATCCGGTTACCCATCCCCCACGAGTTCATGTATATAATTTGTTTCAAAATCGGACCTCAATTCGAGGTCCAATTCCCCAATTTATGAAAAACCCTATTTTCTAACAAAAACAAGAATTTTACCATGAAAACATTTGATTTCTAATGAAAAACATGTTTAATGATGTTAGGAATTGAAAGAATTAAGTAAAAAGTGACTTACAATCGATTTGATGAAGAAGAAATCCTTGAAGAATCGCAAATGGGTGTTTTAGTTTTGTAAAAATGTGAAGAAATGACTGAAATCCGTGTTTTTCAGGTCTCCTGTGTTCGCATTTGCGAACATGGGTTCGCAATTGCGAACCCCGACCAATTTCCGGAGTTTGAAAAATAAGCTAAGGGTGGGAAGTTCGCATTTGCGAACATTTCTTCGCATTTGCGAAGCCAAGGCAAAACTGGGAAGTTCGCATTTGCGAACTATTGTTCGCAATTGCGAACACAGGCTAAATATGGGGTAGCTCGCATTTGCGAACACAGGCATAGAAGGGTCAAGTTCGCATTTGCGAACTATTGTTCGCATTTGCGAACACAGACACAATAGGGGGAGTTCGCATTTGCGAACTATTGTTCGCATTTGCGAACTCTGCAGAATAGTGGGGAGTTCGCATTTGCGAACTATTGTTCGCATTTGCGAACTCTGCAGACCAGTTGCAGACAGCAACTTCTAACATGAAAAATTGATCTCGTGGCCTATCCAAAGTTCACCCGAGCCCTCGGGGCTCCAAACCAAATATGCACATAACCTCAAAAACACATTATGAACTTGTTCGTGCGATCACGTCGCCAATATCACCTCGTTTTCATCAAATCAAGCCTCAAATGCATGATTTTCATACCTTTAGTTTTCAAAACTTTCAAACTTGGGACTCAAGGTCCAAAACATCTCAAACGACATCCAAATGTCACCAAACTTTACAGAAATCACATATATAATATTTAAGACTTGTACCGGGCGTCGGAACCAAAATACGAGCCCGATACCAAGGTCTATTAATTTATTTCCTTTAATAATTGCATCAAAAACAATTTCACATAAAAATTCATAACTTGGGCTCTAGGCCTCAGAATTCGACTCCGGACACATGTCCAAGTCCCATATTTTCCTACGGACCTCTCGGGACCATTCAATCTCGGTTCCGGATCCGTTTACCAAAAATGTTGACCGAAGTCAACCATATCAATATTAATATCATTTTTATCCAAATTTCTCATAGAATTCATATTTTCTATCACAAAATCTTTCCGGCTACATGCTCGGATCGTGCACGTAAATCGAGGCAACATAGAATGAGGTTTTCAAGACCTCGAAGCTCTTAATTTATTAATAAAATAAGTGATGACCCTTTGGGTCGTCACACCGGATTTATGCAGTAAGAATCAACCCAGAATTGAACTTCAAAAATAAGACTTTGTAAAATGAAGGGCTAAAATCTTTCTTTCACATTTTTTTTTGTTTTTCTTTTCTTCACTATTTGGTAACACTTCTAAGATTTTTCAGAATTTTCTCTCTAAGATCTTTTTCCCTTTTTATTATCTTCTTCTTTTTATCAAATGAAATCTAATTCTTATATAAACAAGACCTAAACTTTTTCTTTAAAAACAAACCACTATTAATTAAAAACTAAAAGTAAGACTTCCACTTTCATTTTATTTTAATCTAACTTTTAATTCCACTACCTTATATTTTATTCCCCACTATTTTTATTTTTATTATTTCAAAGCATGATTATGTATATTTAATTAATTATTTTAACACCACTACACTTTGTTCCCCACTCTTTTATTAAAGAAAGAATTATTCTGCACTATACTATTTTATTATTACTTTAGCTACCACTATAAAATATTTTGTCTTTCACACTCATTTAAATAATATTTTAATAATAATCAAATAATTAATAGACAAAATAACTTTAATTCAAATAATTGACTACAAATTAATGACCAAAATAACCCCAAAATTATTAAAATTTACTACTATACCCTTATCAGCTATAACCAATTCACCTAAATCAAAAAACCAAAATATAGCAAATTTAACCAATTCTTAAACAATTTTAACAACAATCCTAACAACCTGATGAACAACCAAGAACAACCTTATTTTTAAATAACACAAAATTTTCAGATTTATCAACAATAATAAATAAGTAACTTCAAATCACTTAAACATAAATTAAATTGAACTTAACATATCAAACAAACTATCTCAATTCTGTAATGAAAAATCCGAATTTATACTTAAGCAAAAATAATGAAACAAATTTAATCTACCAAACTTAATAATCAACTAAAATTCAAATTAAATCTAACAATATCACAACCAAGATTAAGGATGCAAGTGATTAAACTATAATATTTCAATATTAAAACTAAACAAAACATATGATTAAAGTATGAAGATGAAAAAAAAATCAAGAACATAATAAACAACAAGTAAGAAACAAAATCAAACATATACTATCTAAATCCGAAAATAAATATATATATATATATATATATATATATATATATATATATATATTGTGACGACCCGGCCCGTCGTCACGGGAATTACCACCCCGTTATGTTGAAATTGTATGTTTTATGATTTTATATCAGTGTTAAAGTCTATCGGGTGAATGAGGAGTGAATTGGATTGAAAATGAGGCATATAGCCTTTTTGAAGGAGACTTGAATAAGGAAAGTCAACCCGGAGTTGACTATTTGGCTAGAGGGCTCGGAATCGGATTCTGATGATTCGGTTAGTTCCGGGAGGTGATTTGTGACTTAGGGGAGCGATCGGAATTGAATTGGAGGCCCGGTGTAGAAATAGGCTTGAATTGGCTAAGGTTGAATTTTGGCGAAATCCGAACGGTAGGTGAGATTTTGATCCGGGAGTCGGAATGGAATTCCGACAGTTGCATGAGCTCCGTTAGGTGATTTTGGATGTGCCTGCAAAATTTCAGGTCATTCGGACGTCGTTTGGTCGGGTTTTTGATTGAATGTGTAATTTGGAATGTTTTAAGGAATTTAGGCTTGAATTCGATGCGAATTATGGGTTTAGATGTTGTTAGACGTGTTTTGAGGATTGGAGCAAGTTCGAATAAGGTATTAAGATGTGTTGGTATGTTTGGACGAGGTCCCGGGGGACTCGGGGTGTTTTCGGATGGTTAAACGGGAGAAAATTGTGGAAAAATTGCAGGTTGGGATCCTGCTTCTGTTGTTTCCGCTCCTGCGGAATTTTGGACGCAGGAGCGAGTCCGCAGAAGTGGACGAGGTGCGTAGGAGCGGCTGGTTACACAGAAGCGGAAGTCATTCCGCTGAAGCGGCATCGCTGGTGCGAGCCAGTGATCGCAGAAGCGAAGGGGAGAAAATGGGATCGCAGAAGCGGAAGGGTAGCCGCTTAGGCGGGTCCGCAGAGGCGGACGCCTAGTCGCAGAAGCGGGAAAACCCGCAGGAGCGGGAGTATCTCCGCAGAAGCGGACGCGCAGAGGCGGTCCGTATATCGCAGAAGATGAATTGGCCGGCTAGGCCTGGAACCGCTGAAGCGACCCTTTGGTCGCGGATACGGACGCGTAGAGCGGAAATTCTTCCGCAGAAGCAAAAATTGCAGTAAGTAAGTGTATCCGAAGTTAGAAAAATTTCAGAACATTTCACACATTTTGGGTCTCGGCTTTAGAGGCGATTTGGGCGATTTTGAAGAGAAATTCAAGGGAAATCATCAGGTAATCATCTATGGACTTAAACTATGATTAGTATTGGTAATATTATGCAATTATATCATGAAAATGGAGGAATTTGGGGTAATTTATGGAGGATTTAGCCCTAGGCTTGAACCTTAGAAAATCAAGGTTTTGAATAGGCCAATGGAGTCCGAATTTGGTAAAATTGATATGCTTAGACTCGTATTGAGATGAGGGCTCCGAATATGTGACTTTCGTGATTTTTCGACAAGCGTACCGAAAGTCGGGTTTTGACAACTTTGGGAATTTTGATGTAAATTGAGTTGTATTGATTGGGTGTCGTCCCATTGGCCTAATTTGTTGTATTTTTTACTGTATTTGATCAGATTCTACGCGTGCGGAGCTTGATTCTCGTGGCAAGGGCATTGCGGAGTAGTCGTCGCGCCGTATTGAGGTGAGTAATAGATGTGGGTGATGACCAGCGGGTTCGAAACCCCGGTATACCACTTTGTGACGTTGTATAGCGGCGAGACACGTACTCTCTTGTGAGTGCGGGGTCGATTGTATATGTATATATATATTGTGATAATGGCCACTCTTGAGCCGAGGAACCCCCTTCTTGGGCGGTTGAGTATACATGTGGGCCGTGAGCCAGTTATTGGATCCCGCGAGGATCGTTATCATTGTCTTATCATATAGACATGCTAGTTACTACTAGTCCGCAGCTATTTTGTTATTATGCTAATTCCAATCTCTGGAACTTGATATTACTGTTTTCCAACTGAAAAATGATAAAAGAGTTTTCAAAAACTATTTTTGAGCCTGCGAGGCTGTATCTGCATATTAGCTGACTAGTAGTGGATCGGGCTGCGCGCCGCAGCGAGATATATGTTGGATCGGACTGCACGCCGCAGGAATATCTCTATGAGATGTGCTTGGGCTGTAGGAGCCCCTCCGAAGTCTGAACCCCCACAGTGAGCACGGGTACCCAAAAATTTGAGTCGGGCTACGCGCCGTAGCGGTCATATCATGCATTGCATATCATTTAGCTACATCTGCTAGCTGTTATGCTATTTATTGGTATTTGTTGGTACAGGTACAGTGAATATTGATTCTATGACAGGGGTAGCTGATTATAGTTTTACATAGTGCTTTATTGCGGATTTCTTATCTGCGCTGTCTTACCCTTGTTTATTACCACTGAGTTTGGCAGTACTCATTTTACTCCCTGCACCTTGTGTGCAGATCCAAGTACCTCTCAGCAGACTTGATTTGATAGCTACTCGGAGGCATTGTGCGGGATAGTCGAGGTAGCTGCAGCGTCCGCAGGACCTGACTCCCCTTCTAGCTGTCATTTCTTATCTTGTTGTCTTTCTTTTCCGCACTGAGTTTGTTATAAACTTTATTACACTTATGTTCTTTAGAGGCTCATGACTCTTGACCCTTGGTCTATGGGAGTTGGTATATTTTGGGACTTGGTTCCCCGTTTTCGATATATGTATCGCTATTGCTTCGTGATTTGATATGCTCAAATGGGCTAAAGAGAGCTTCTAGCTCTGTTATTGTTATTGATTGATCAGGCTGGCTTAGCAATGTGCTGAGCGCCATCACGACCGAATTTGGGGTCGTGACAAGTTGGTATCAGAGCCTAGGTTTACTAGGCCTCATGAGTCTTGAGCCGGTTAGTAGAGTCTTGTGGATCGGTACGGGGACGCCTGTACTTATCCTCGGGAGGCCGCGAACCTTTAGGAAAACTTCACTTTTCTTGAACTCTGTCGTGCGATCTTGTTGTTCTGAGAACTGAACTTCTATATTCTATTCTCTCGCAGATGGCGAGAACGCGAGCATCAGGACGAGGTGGACGACCTCCATTGCCACCTGTTAGAGGCCGTGGGCGCGGTCGTGCTAGAGGTAGAGGTAGGGCGGCCGAGGCAGTGCCAGCTGACCCGCCCGTTGTACCGGTTCAGGAGCAGCCCCCAGTGGTTGATGCCCCAGCAGCCCCAGTTCAGGGCCAGACTGTATCTATTGCTATTCCTGGTCTTCAGGAGACTCTTGCTCGGATATTATCGGTGTGTTCCGGTTTGGCTCAGGTAGTTTCAGCTACTGCTACTGCAGCGACATCTCAGACAGGGGGTGGTCAGCAGACCCCTGCAGCTCGCACACCTGACCCGGTTGTTCAGGGACTTCAGACGCTAGAGGCGGTCCCCGCTCAGGTGGTTGCACCGGTTATTCCTCCAGCTGCACCAGCTCCAGCTCCAGAGCATATGGTTCAGGTTATGCCCGAGGACGAGCAGCGTCGTCTTGAGAGATTTGGTAGACTTCAGCCACCCCATTTCAGTGGCGTTGAGGGCGAGGATGCCCAGGGTTTCTTGGATAAGTGTCAGAAGATGCTGCGTACAGCTGGTATTCTTGAGTCCAGCGGAGTTTCATTTACTACATTTCAGTTCACCGGTCCCGCATTTGATTGGTGGGAGGAGTTTGAGAGGCGTAGGCCTGCAAGAGCAGCACCTCTCACATGGCAGCAGTTCTCTACTCTCTTTCTAGAGAAATATGTACCTCAGTCTCGTCGCGAGGAGCTACGTCGCCAGTTTGAGTGGTTGATTCAGGGCGACATGTCTGTGACCCAGTATGAGCTTAGATTCACTCAGTTGGCTAGGCATGCCACATGGATGATCCCCACTGATAGGGAGAGGATCGGGAGGTTTATTGATGGCCTCAACTACTCTATCCGTATTCTTATGACCAGCGAGCGAGTTCTGTCATCATCGTTTGAGCAGGTTGATGATATGGCACGCTCCATTGAGGCGGATCGTCGCCGAGAGAGAGAGGAACGGGAGGCCAAGAGGCCTCGTGGTTCGGGCAATTTCAGTGGTGCTCCATCTAGAGGGCATTCCCAGCAGAGCAGAGGTCGCCCATCTAGACCTTCTCATTCAGGCCGCCCAGAGCAGAGCGGAGGTTCTTATGGTCGTGGTCGACAGGGGTTTCAGCAGGGTCGGTCATCACTTAGTGCCCTCCCAGCCCAGAGTGCAACACCTACTTCTCCAGCACCGGTGCATGTTATGAGTGTGGTGAGTTTGGCCACACGAGGAGACGGTGCCCTCGACTACGTAGGGGCAGGACTCAGCAGAGGGGATCAACCCTCATCTTCAGCACCATCTCAGTCTAGTAGAGGTGGAGGTCAGTCTTCTCGTGGTCGCCCCAGGGGCGAGGAGAGATCTGGTGGAGGCCAGGCACGGTTCTATACACTTCCTGACAGGCGTGATGCAGTTGCCTCCGATGCAGTGATTACAGGTATCATTTCTGTCTGTCACAGAGATGCCTCTGTTCTATTAGATCCAGGGTCCACATATTCTTACGTGTCCTCTTATTTTGCACATTATTTGGGTACGACTCGTGGTAGTCTTGATTTACCTGTTCATGTATCCACCCCCGTGGGTGATACGATCGTTGTGGATCATGTCTATAGATCCTGTGTTATATCTATTGGGGGTCTGGAGACCCTGGCAGATTTGTTATTGTTAGGGATAGTGGACTTTGATGTTATATTGGGTATGGACTGGTTGTCTCCGTACCATGCTATATTGGACTGTCATGCTAAGACAGTTACGTTGGCCATTCCTGGTATTTCTCGGATCGAGTGGCGGGGTTCGACCGATTTCGTCCCTAGCCGTGTTATTTCGTTCTTAAAAGCTTAGAAGATGGTTGAAAAGGGGTGTTTATCGTACTTAGCTTTTGTGAGAGATGTGGGAGCTGAGTCTCCTAGCATTGATTCTGTACCTGTTGTAAGGGACTTCCCAGATGTATTCCCCTCAGACCTGCCGGGCATGCCGCCGGACAGGGATATTGATTTTGGCATTGACTTGGTGCCGGGCACTCAGCCCATATCCATTCCTCCTTATCGGATGGCACCAACTGAGTTGAAAGAACTGAAAGAGCAGCTTCAGGAGCTTCTGGATAAGGGTTTCATCCGCCCTAGTATGTCCCCGTGGGGTGCGCCGGTGTTATTTGTTAAAAAGAAAGATGGATCCATGCGGATGTGTATTGATTATAGGCAATTGAACAAAGTGACAGTGAAGAACAAGTACCCTCTACCGCGCATAGATGATTTGTTTGATCAGCTACAGGGTGCGAGGGTGTTTTCTAAGATTGATCTTCGTTCGAGCTATCATCAGCTGAAGATCAGGGACTCGGATATTATGAAGACTGCATTCAGGACCCAATATGGTCACTATGATTTTCTTGTAATGTCGTTTGGGCTGACCAACGCCCCAGCAGCATTTATGCATCTGATGAACAGTGTGTTCATGCCTTATTTGGATTCATTTGTGATCGTGTTCATTGATGACATTCTAGTCTACTCCCGTAGTCAGGAGGAGCATGCTCAGCATTTGAGTATTGTGTTGCAGAGATTAAGGGAGGAGAAGCTATATGCTAAATTCTCCAAGTGTGAGTTTTGGCTCGAGTCCGTAGCATTTCTGGGACATGTGGTGTCTCGTGATGGTATTCAGGTTGATCAGAAAAAGATAGAGGCGGTGCAGAGTTGGCCTAGACCAACCTCAGCTACAGAGATCAGGAGTTTTCTTGGCTTGGCGGGTATTATCGCCGGTTTGTTCAGGGATTTTCATCCATTGCTTCTTCATTGACTAAATTGACCCAGAAGGGTGCACCATTCGTGTGGTCGGATGAGTGCGAGGGGAGCTTTCAGAAGCTCAAGACAGCTTTGACCACAGCTCCAGTGTTAGTATTGCCATGAGCTTCGGGTTCATATACCGTTTATTGTGATGCCTCGAGAGTGGGGATAGGTTGTGTGTTGATGCAGGAAGGAAAGGTAATTGCTTATGCTTCTCGGCAGTTGAAGCCACATGAGAAGAACTATCATGTTCATGATTTGGAGCTAGCCGCCATTGTTCATGCATTGAAGATTTGGAGGCACTATTTGTACGGTGTGTCTTGTGAGGTATATACCGACCATCGTAGTCTCTAGCACTTGTTCAAACAGAAAGACCTTAATTTGAGACAGTGGAGATGGCTTGAGTTGCTGAAGGACTATGACATTACTATATTGTATCATCCGGGGAAGGCCAATGTGGTGGCCGATGCTTTGAGCCGGAAGGCGGTCAGTATGGGGAGCTTGGCATATATTCCAGCCGAGGAGAGGCCATTTGCTTATGATGTTCGGGTGCTAGCCAATCGGCTAGTGAGGTTAGATATTTCGGAACCCAGCCGGGTATTGGCTTGTGTTGTATCTCGGTCATCTCTATATGATCGTATTCGTGAGCGCCAGTATGATGATCCACATTTGGCTGTCCTGAGGGACAGAGTTCAGCATGATGATGCTAGAGATGTCACCATTGATAGTGACGGTGTATTGAGGATGCAGAGCCGGATATGTGTGCCCAATGTTGATGGCCTTCGTGAGTTGATTCTGGAAGAGGCCCATAGCTCGCGGTATTCTATCCATCCAGGAGCCGCTAAGATGTATCAAGATTTGAAATAGCACTATTGGTGGAGAAAGATGAAAATGGACATTGTCAGACATGTAGCACGGTGCCTCAACTGTCAGCAGGTTAAGTACGAGCACCAGAGGCCCGGTGGTGTATTTCAGCGCATTGATATTCCTGAGTGGAAATGGGAGAGGATCACTATGGACTTTGTTACTGGACTCCCTCGGACGGCGAGGAAGTTTGATTCTGTATGGGTGATTGTGGATAGACTGACCAAGTCAGCTCACTTCATTCCGGTTAGTACTACCTACTCATCGGAGCGGTTGGCAGCGATCTTTATTCGAGAGATTGTTCGGTTGCATGGAGTTCCAGTGTCTATCATATCCGACAGGGGTACTCAGTTCACTTCTCAGTTTTGGAGAGCATTTCAGCGAGAGATGGGTACACGGGTTGATTTGAGTACAGCATTTCACCCCCAGACAGACGGACAGTCTGAGCGCACTATTCGGATCTTGGAGGATATGTTGCGAGCTTGTGTGATTGATTTTGGTGGTTCGTGGGATGAGTTCCTACCACTTGATGAGTTTGCCTACAACAACAGTTATCAGTCGAGTATTCAGATGGCCCCGTATGAGGCATTGTATGGCAGGCGGTGTAGATCCCCCGTGGGATGGTTTGAGCCTGGTGAGGTTAGATTGATAGGGACTGAGTTAGTCCAGGATGCTCGGGATAGAGCAAAGTTGATCCAGGAGAGGCTTCGTACAGCACAGTCTCGTCAGAAGAGTTATGCGGACCGTAGAGTTCGAGAGTTGTCTTTCATGGTTGGTGACAGAGTATTGTTGAAAGTTTCACCTATGAAGGGTGTCATGAGGTTTGGGAAGAAAGGAAAGTTGAGTCCCAGGTACATTGGTCCTTTTGAGATACTTAGGAGAGTTGGAGAGGTGGCATATGAGTTGGCCTTGCCGCCCAGCGACCCGGCCCGTCGTTACGGGAATTTCCACCCCGTTATGTTGTATTAACATATCTTATGCTTCTATATTAGACTTCAGTACCATTCAGCTTGATGGTGATCTATCCTATGATGTGGAGCCTATTGCTATTTTAGGTCGTCGGGTGAGAAAATTGAGGTCTAATGAGATTGCATCAGTTAAGGTTCAGTGGAGAGGTCGACCCGTTGAGGAGGCCACTTGGGAGGTCGAGTGGGAGATGCGGAGCAGATATCCTCATTTGTTTGAGACTTCAGGTATGTTTCTTGACCCGCTCGAGGACGAGCGTTTGCTTAAGAGGGGAGAATGTGACGACCCGGCCCGTCGTCATGGGAATTACCACCCCGTTATGTTGAAATTGTATGTTTTATGATTTTATATCAGTGTTAAAGTCTATCGGGTGAATTAGGAGTGAATTAGATTGAAAATGAGGCATATAGCCTTTTTGAAGGAGACTTGAATAAGGAAAGTCAACCCGGAGTTGACTATTTGGCTAGAGGGCTCGGAATCGGATTCTGATGATTCGGTTAGTTCCGGAAGGTGATTTGTGACTTAGGGGAGCGATCGGAATTGAATTTGGAGGCCCGTGTAGAAATAGGCTTGAATTGGCTAAGGTTGAATTTTGGCGAAATCCGAACGGTAGGTGAGATTTTGATCCGGGGGTCGGAATGGAATTCCGACAGTTGCAGTAGCTTCGTTAGGTGATTTTGGATGTGCCTGCAAAATTTCAGGTCATTCGGACGTCGTTTGGTCGGGTTTTTGATTGAATGTGTAATTTTGAATGTTTTAAGGAATTTAGGCTTGAATTCGATGCGAATTATGGGTTTTGATGTTGTTAGACGTGTTTTGAGGATTGGAGCAAGTTCGAATAAGGTATTAAGATGTGTTGGTATGTTTGGACGAGGTCCCGGGGGCCTCGGGGTGTTTTCGGATGGTTAAACGGGAGAAAATTGTGGAAAAATTGCAGGTTGGGATCCTGCTTCTGTTGTTTCCGCTCCTGCGGAATTTTGGACGCAGGAGCGAGTACGTAGAAGCGGACGAGGTGCGCAGGAGCGGCTGGTTACGCAGAAGCGGAAGTCATTCCGCTGAAGCGGCATCGCTGGTGCGAGCCATTGATCGCAGAAGCGGAAGGGGAAGAAAATGTGCATGGTCCGCAGAAGCGGACATTTGATCGTTTGGGCGAGACCGCAGAAGCGGTCAATGATGCGCGGAGGCGGATGTGTCCGCAGAAGCGGACGATTCTTCGCAGAAGTGGGCCCGCTTAAGCGGCCCTTTGCTCGCAGAAGCGGAAATGGCCGGCTAGGCCTGGAACCGCTGAAGCGACCCTTTGGTCGCGGATACGGGTGCATAGGAGCGGAAAATATTCCGCAGAAGCGAAAATCGCTGTAAGTAAGTGTATCCGAAGTTAGAAAAATTTCAGAACATTTCACACATTTTGGGTCTCGGCTTTAGAGGCGATTTGGGCGATTTTGAAGAGAAATTCAAGGGAAATCATCAAGTAATCATCTATGGACTTAAACTATGATTAGTATTGGTAATATTATGCAATTATATCATGAAAATGGAGGAATTTGGGGTAATTTATGGAGGATTTAGCCCTAGGCTTGAACCTTAGAAAATCAAGGTTTTGAATGGGCAAATGGAGTCCGAATTTGGTAAAATTGGTATGCTTAGACTCGTATTGAGATGAGGGCTCCGAATATGTGACTTTCGTGATTTTTCGACAAGCGTACCGAAAGTCGGGTTTTGACAACTTTGGGAATTTTGATGTAAATTGAGTTGTATTGATTGGGTGTCGTCCCATTGGCCTAATTTGTTGTATTTTTTACTGTATTTGATCAGATTCTACGCGTGCGGAGCTTGATTCTCGTGGCAAGGGCATTGCGGAGTAGTCGTCGCGCCGTATTGAGGTGAGTAATAGATGTGGGTGATGACCAGCGGGTTCGAAACCCCGGTATACCACTTTGTGACGCTGTTATTCTAGAGCCGTCGAACCTCCTTCTCGGATGGTTGCATATATATATATATATATTGTGATAATGGCCACTCTTGAGCCGAGGAACCCCCTTCTTGGGCGGTTGAGTATACATGTGGGCCGTGAGCCACTTATTGGATCCCGCGAGGATCGTTATCATTGTCTTATCATATAGACATGCTAGTTTACTACTAGTCCGCAGCTATTTTTGTTATTATGCTAATTCCAATCTCCGGAACTTGATATTACTGTTTTCCAACTGAAAAATGATAAAAGAGTTTTCAAAAACTACTTTTGAGCCTGCGAGGCTGTATCTGCATATTAGCTGACTAGTAGTGGATCGGGCTGCACGCCGCAGCGAGATATATGTTGGATCGGACTGCACGCCGCAGGAATATCTCTATGAGATGTGCTTGGGCTGTAAGAGCCCCTCCGGAGTCTGAACCCCCACAGTGAGCACGGGTACCCAAAAATTGGAGTCGGGCTACGCACCGTAGCGGTCATATCATGCATTGCATTGCATTTAGCTACATCTGCTAGCTGTTATGCTATTTATTGGTATTTGTTGGTACAGGTACAGTGAATATTGATTCTATGACAGGGTAGCTGATTATAGTTTTACATAGTGCTTTATTGCGGATTTCTTATCTGCGCTGTCTTACCCTTGTTTATTACCACTGAGTCTGGCAGTACTCATTTTACTCCCTGCACCTTGTGTGCAGATCCAGGTACCTCTCAGCAGACTTGATTCGATAGCTACTCGGAGGCATTGTGCGGGATAGTCGAGGTAGCTGCAGCGTCCGCAGGACCTGACTCCCCTTCTAGCTGTCATTTCTTATCTTGTTGTCTTTCTTTTCCGCACCGAGTTTGTTATAAACTTTATTACACTTATGTTCTTTAGAGGCTCATGACTCTTGACCCTTGGTCTATGGGAGTTGGTATATTTTGGGACTTGGTTCCCCGTTTTCGATATATGTATCGCTATTGCTTCGTGATTTGATATGCTCAAATGGGCTAAAGAGAGCTTCTAGCTCTGTTATTGTTATTGATTGGTCAGGCTGGCTTAGCAATGTGCTGAGCACCATCACGACCGGATTTGGGGTCGTGACATATATATATATATATATATATATATATATATATATATATATATATATATATATATATATATATATATATATATATATATATATATATATCATCCGAAAAATAAAAATAAATAACAAAAAAATCTGTCCGAAAATAAAAATAACAATAATAATAATAATAAAACGAAATATATATATATATATATATATATATATATATATATATATACTACCGAAATATACATATATATAGATAATATACTCGTATATACATATATATACATAAGATATACCTAATATATACATATAAATCTAAGATACATATATATTCGTGTATATGCTTATATATATGTATATATACTTATATAATCATGAAACCAGACATATATATAAAGAAAAAGAAAGAGAGAAAAAAATAGAAAAAACGGGGGGAGGGGGTTGGTTTTGCGGACGGGAGGCGGCAGCTATGGAGCTGCTCGCTGCTGGTTGTTGCATGTTGGTTGCTAGGTGGCTGGAGACGACATGGAAGGTGCCGGCAGGTTGAGCTACTGGTGGTTGTGGTCGTTTGGTGTAGCGGTAGTATTTGTTTGGGCGGTTAGTGTGGTGGCTATGAGGGGCTGGGGGTGTGTGGCGTGGTGGCTGTGAGGGGCTGGGGGTGTATGGCGTGGTGGCTGTGATGGGCTGGGGGTGTGTGGCGTGGTGGCTGGGGGTGTATGGCGTGAGGGAGGCTGGTTGTGAGGAAGAAAGAAAAAGAAGAGAGAATAGTGTATTGGAGGCTTTTGTGTTATGTGTGTTTTTAAGTTTAGGGTTAGTTTGAATAGTGTATAGTAATTAGTATATGGGTTATGGGTTTGGGTCATGGGTTATGGGTCATGGGTTTGGGTTATGTGGTTTTGGGTTGGGTAGAATAGGTTTGGGCCTACGTTTAAAATTTAAGAGGCCCAATTCCGAATTTATCTTCTCTATTTTTTAAATTTTTATTTTTATTTATTATGAAAGAAAATGTTAAGATTAAATTATAAAAACCCGAAATTGTCTTAAAAACACTAATTACCTCATAATAATAATTATCACATAAAATTAGACGTCAATTAAAATAAAATCGCATAAATTGGATATTAAATGCTAAAAATGCAAACATACATATTTTTGTGATTTTATAAATAAACTTAATTCCTAAGTATAAACTTGAATTTTATATACAAATGCAACATATTTTTATATTTTTTATTTATTTAAACAAATAAATATACACAGATAAATACAAACAATTCAAGCAAAATAACACAAATTTCACAAATATTGCAAACAACACAAAACTCTTTTATTTTGAATTTTTGGAGTAATTCTCATATAGGAAAAAAAATCACGTGCTCACAGCTGCCCCTCTTTGCGCATAAACACGAAGAGTTTTTCGTGCAAAGACAAGTGAGTGGATAGGAGCAATTTTTACCCGTTTAAGCACTCCGTGAGAAGCATTTTTTCAAAATTTTTGACCGAACCTTTGCTTCAAAAGGTTTCCTACATATCCCTGGCTAAAAGGGAATCAGGTCAATGTACTTCGGAAAGTTTTGGTAGCTGGGACTACCAAGGCACTGTGATTTGGTTGTTACTGTTGCTGATGTTGCGGTTACTACTTGTTGACCTCCTTATTACACCATGCTAAAACAAAATAAGAAGCTAGACTAAATTATGGCCTATGAACTATAAACTCTTATCTATATCTTCAATTTATTTTTGCCGCCTTGCTTTCTTGTTGGCTTGTGTTTCCTCCGGTGCTTCTTTATCTTGCAAATTTGGGGATGACACTGGCCTTCTGCCTTTCCGAATACAAGTTTTCATCATTTTACTCAATCCATTGGGGATACGGCTTCCTTTATCAACCCCTTTTTATGCTTTCCCGGAATGCGGCTTTCTTTGTCAAGTCTGTTATGCTGGGGACAACCAAGGCTTGAAGGTTGATTCTCTCAAGATTTGTCTTCTCTCTCTTTGACTCATGCGCTTGAATTCGTGCTGGAACTCTTGTCATAACCTTCTACTTTATGGTGGGTTACTGGTTTCAAAACCTGCAATGTGAAGAGCTTTTCCGGCTACTGTTGCCTTCTTTTTCTCTTCTGAACTTGGATTTGTGCTGGGGATCTTATGATGTGACCTTCTGCCTTTATGGTGGATCGCTGGTTTCAAGACCTGCGATGTAAAAACTGAAAAATATTCCTCTTGTTATACAGGTTGGTGCCTATTTTCTAAGACATGAAAAGTATTCCCTCATTATACAGGTGGGCGCCTATTTCTAAGACATGAAAAGTATTCCCTTGTTATACAGGTGGGCGCCTAATTTCTAAGACATGAAAAGTATTCCCTTGTTATATAGGTGGGCGCCTAATTGCTAAGACATGAAAAATATTCCTTTGTTATACAGGTGGGTGCCTATTTTCTAAGACATGAAAAGTATTCCCTTGTTATACAGGTGGGCGCCTAATTCTAAGACATGAAAAGTATTCCCTTGTTATACAGGTGGGCGCCTAATTTCTAAGACAAGAAAAGTATTCCCTTGTTATACAGGTGGGCGCCTAATTGCTAAGACATGAAAAATATTCCCTTGTTATACAGGTGGGTGCCTATTTTCTAAGGCATGAAAAGTATTCCCTTGTTATACAGGTGGGCGCCTAATTTCTAAGACATGAAAAGTATTCCCTTGTTATACAGATGGGCGCCTAATTGCTAAGACATGAAAAGTATTCCCTTGTTATACAGGTGGGCGCCTAATTTCTAAGACATGAAAAGTATTCCCTTGTTATACAGGTGGGCGCCTAATTTCTAAGACATGAAAAGTATTCCCTTGTTATACAGGTGGGCGCCTAATTGCTAGACATGAAAAGTATTCCCTTGTTATACAGGTGGGCACCTAATTGCAAGGACATGAAAATGTATTCCCTCGTTATACAGGTAGGCGCCTAATTACTAATACATGGAAAGTATTCCCTTGTTATACAGGTGGGCGCCTAATTGCTAGACATGAAAAGTATTCCCTTGTTATACAGGTGGGCACCTAATTGCAAGGACATGAAAATGCATTCCCTCGTTATACAGGTGGGCGCCTAATTACAAATACATGAAAATTATTCCCTTGTTATACAGGTGGGCGCCTAATTTCTAAGACATGAAAAGTATTCCCTTGTTATACAAGTGGGCGCCTAATTTCTAAGACATGAAAAGTATTTGCTTGCTTCCTCGTTCAACCGAGAAATTTTTTTGACAATGACAGAAAATTTTCTGCCCCAGTTTATGTGACTTTCATTGTGGCGTATCTCCCTGCAATTTCCAACCTTTATTTTCCTGTAAGACCAAAGAAAATTTTGTTAGTTTTAAAATATGGTGAGTAATCTTGAAACTCCTGTCGGGACTACTTATTTTCTTTTTCTTCTATATTTCTTGCTACGTGCCTCCCAATTGGTTGAAGATAATTTTACTTGCTGGGTATGATTTCCCTGTTGGAGATGGACTTTCCATTCACCCGTTTCCCCTCTCTTGCTTCAAAACACTCTGGGGACGTCTTTTCAACTCCAAACCACTCTCTTCACGAGTTACTCTTTCCTTCAATGCCACAGGGGGCCAAGATGTTATAGATGCAGATACTGGGATCATTTGCTATGGATGGATTTTCCTTTTCTTCTTCCTTTTTATGTGTGTTCTTGACCATCTTAAAACTTGGTCAGTAATCCATCGGAGTCCTGTTGAGGGTCTTCTTGGAACTTGATTTATAAGTTCTTTAACCATTACTTCTCAACTTTTCTCCATATTCTCCATTGTAATGTCTCGGCGGCTGGTAGTAGACTCTGGAAAACCTTTCTTTTAAATACAAAGAGAACAAATTTCTAGAAAAGTCTTTTAGATAAAGAGATGAAAAGAAAAAGAGAAAATATTTCTGAACCATATGCTGAGAAAAAAAAAGAACTTATCTGGACGGTATGACTGTTCCCAATGATCACGTCATGCATTCCGGATTAAATGACCCAGTCTATTTGCATCAATCAAACTTTCTGATGGCGCCTTTTGCCTGGGGTAAACAGATGTGTAATTCTTTGCCCATGTGGATCCTTTCCGCCAAACTGGTCCTGTCGACTCATAGTGCCCTTCGAGGAGTTTTCACTAATGAGACTCTCTCATTTCTCTCAACATTCATCGTCTTAATGTGCCCATGAAGGTTTTCACCCTAAGACTCTCTCATTTTAATTCCTCCCAGCTTACGTCACCTTATAGTGCCTATGAAGGATTTCACTAATAAGACTCTCTCATATTATTTTCTCATTTGGGGATTGGAGCGCTGTTGATAAGATTCTTTCTGTTGGGAATTCTTTCAGCTCATGATTCTTTTTAGTCGTGGATCAGTGTATCACCCTGAGCTCTCGTCTTCCTGTCCTGACACTTATTAAACAATGATTAGGAGGTCTTTTTGGACATAAGATGGGGTTTTGTGTGGGTAAGAAAAAGATCATCAAGAAATTTTAAATAACTTGATGAGTAAAGGAATACAACTCTTGGAACCAAATTTCTTAGAAGGAAACATAACTTCTGCCCCAGTTTTCTTGTTTGTGGATTTTTGAATTGTGTGACATTTGTCACGTCGCGACCGAGCCGTGAGGCGCCTACGTATCATTTCTTGAGGAATCAGGTCAAACATAGTTCAATCTTTGCTTTTCTTGTTTTTTTCTTATCATCATTTTTCATTCATTTTTTTTATCTTTGACGATTCCAAGAGAGGTGTATGAAACAAAATAATTAAGGCTCAAAAGGGAAAATAAAGGTTGAAAGTGTTTGGATAGAAGATAGAACTGCCTCCGTCATTTCATTACTCAATAAGCACCAAATACAGACAAACGAGCAAATAATTATCATGATCAAGGAAATTACACATAATATCTCTTGACTGCATCAGAGTTGATGGCCATGTCGGTGTTTCTTCCTTCAATATCTGTTAGACATAAAGCGCCGTTGGATAACACCCGGGTCACAACATAAGGTCCTTGCCAATTTGGGGCGAACTTGCCCTTTACTTCAATTTGATGCGGGAGAATCTGTTTCAACACTTGCTGCCCTACTTCAAATTTCTGGGGCGCACCTTCTTATTGTAAGCCCATGCCATTCTCCTCTGATATAATTGGCCATGACATACTGCTGCCAATCGCTTTTCATCAATTAAGCTCAACTGCTCCAGTCGAGTTTTGACCCATTCGTCATCATCAATCTCAGCTTCAACGACAATTCGGAGGGATGGAATCTCAACTTCTGCTGGTATTACTGCTTCAGTTCCATATACCAGCAAGTAAGGAGTTGCACCTACTGAAGTGCGGACAGTAGTTCGATAACCCAACAATGCAAATGGTAGCTTTTCATGCCATTGCCTACATCCTTCTACCATTTTTCTCAATATCTTCTTTATATTCTTGTTCGCTGCCTCAACCGCGCCATTTGCTTTGGGACGATATGGGGTGGAATTACGGTGTGTAATCTTGAACTATTGACATACTTCTTTCATCAAACCACTGTTAAGATTAGCACCGTTGTCCGTGATGATCATTTTTGGAATTCTAAATCTACAGATGATATGGGAATGCACAAAATCCACAACTGCCTTGTTGGTCACTAACTTGAAAGTTTTAGCTTCAACCCATTTGGTAAAATAATCAATGGCTACCAGAATGAACATGTGACTGTCGGAAGCTGCTGGCGCGATAGGTCCAATGACATCCATACCCCAAGCAACAAATGGCCATGGTGCTGACATTGCGTGTAATTCTGTTGATGGACAATGAATCATATCTCCGTGAATTTGACACTATTGGCATTTTCGTACGAAACTTATACAATCACGCTCCATAGTGAGCCAATAATATCCTGCTCGAAGAATCTTCTTCGCCAATACATATCCGCTCATATGTGGCCCACAAACTCCGGCGTGCACCTCTGTCACCACTATTGTGGCTTGGCCTACATCTATACATCTCAGCAATCCCAAATCCAGGGTTCTTTTGTACAATACACCTACACTAAGGAAAAATCCATTTGCCAATCGCCGAATAGCTCTCTTTTGATCTCCAGTTGCCTTCTCTAGGTATATTCCCATCCTGAGGTATTCCTTGACATCATGAAACCATGGCTCGCCATCCATTTCTTCCTCCACCACATTGCAATAAGCATGTTGATCTCGAACTTGAATATGTAATGGATCAACATGAATCTTGTCCGGATGATGCAACATCGATGCTAGAGTAGCCAAAGCATCGGCAACCTCATTATGCATTCTTGGGATATGTCTGAATTCTATTGACCGGAAACCCTTAGTCAGGTCATGCAAACATTGACGATATAGGATAAGCTTCAAATCTCTTGTTTTCCATTCGCCTTGAACCTGATGTACCAGAAGGTCTGAGTCTCCTAAGACCAAGACGTCCCAGACATCCATGTCCATAGCTAATCATAACCCCAAAATGCATGCTTTGTATTCAGCCACGTTGTTGGTACAATAGAAGCACAGCTGAGCTGTAATAGGATAATGATGTCCTGTTTCAGAAATAAGTACTACTCATATTCCAACTCCCTTTGCATTTGCAGCTCTGTCAAAGAAAAGATTCCACCTTGGCTCCTTGGTTAGTTCTAACTCATCAATTTGCAACACTTTTTCGTCTGGAAAATACGTCCTTAAAGGTTTGTATTCATTATCAACAGGATTTTCAGCTAAGTGATCGGCTAGTGCTTGGGCTTTCATAGCCGTCCCCATCACATAGATGATGTCAAATTCTGTAACTAATATTTTCCATTTTGCTAACCTTCGTAGGCATAGGTTTCTGGAAAATATACTTCAATGGATCCAAACATGAAATGAGATAAGTAGTGTAGGAAGACAAATAATGCTTCAACTTCTGTGACACCCAAGTTAGGGCGCAACATGTCTTCTTAAGATGAGTGTACTTAACTTCATATGCTGTGAACTTCTTACTGAGATAATAGATGGCCTGTTCCTTTCTGTTGGTGATGTCATGTTGTCCCAATACGCAGCCGAAAGAATTGTCCAAAACTGTTAGATAAAGAATCAGAGGCCTCCCGGGTTCAAGTGGAACCAACACAGGTGGGTTTGACAAATACTCATTTATCTTATCAAAAGCATCTTGGCATTCTTCAGTCCACTTGACTGCAGCATCCTTCTTTAACAGCCTAAAAATAGGTTCACATGTTGATGTGAGCTGAGCAATGAATCGGCTGATGTAATTCAATCTTCCCAAAAGACTCATTACTTCAGTTTTGTTTTTTGGTGCTGGCAATTCTTGTATGGATTTGATCTTTGATGGATCCAACTCAATACCTCACCGACTGACAATGAATCCTAACATTTTTCCCGAGGGAACCCCAAATGCACATTTGGCTGGGTTGAGCTTAATGTCATACCTCCGTAGTCTCTGAAAAAACTTCCTCATATCTGCTACATGGTCCTCCTGATGCCTGGTTTTTATGATCACATCATCTACATACACCTCAATCTCTTTGTGTATCATGTCATGAAACAAAGTAGTCATTGCTCTCATGTATGTTGCCCCAGCGTTCTTCAAACCAAACGGCATTACCCTGTAGCAGTAAGTTCCCCAAGGAGTGATAAAAACTGTCTTTTCTGCATCTTCTTCATCCATTAGGATCTGATGGTATCCTGCATAGCATTCTATAACGGATCCAATCTCACGCCCCGCGCAGTTGTCTATCAAGATATGGATGTTGGGTAGTGGGAAATTATCCTTAGGGCTTGCCTTGTTGAGATTGTAATAGTCAACACATACCCTGATCTTCCCATCCTTCTTCGACAGTGGTACTACATTGGCCAACCAATCGGGATATCGAGTGACGCGAATAACTTTAGCCTGTAGCTACTTGGTCACTTCTTTCTTAATCTTTACACTCATATCTGTTTTAAACTTCCCCAGTTTTTGCTTGACAAGAGGGTAGGCCGGGTCAGTTGGCAATTTGTGAACCACTAAATCGTTGCTCAATCCTGGCATGTCATCATATGACCATGCAAAAACATCTTTGAATTTAATGAGGGTTTTGATTAGTTCTTCCCTAGTACTTGGCTCAATATGGATGCTGATTTTGGTTTCCCTAACATCATCTGTACTCCCTAAATTAATAGCCTAAGTTTCATTTAGATTGGGCTTCGATTTCTCTTCGAATTGGCACAATTCCCTGCTTATTTCCTCAAAGTCCTCATCCTCTTCGCATTAAGATTCATTATTTAATTCAAACTCTAGTTCAATTATGTTGGAGTTGGATTGATTATTTAGACTAGGTCGAGGATCCGTTGTGCATTCCATGTCTTTAGGACCAGTAAAAGAGGAACTGTTCGGAAAAGAAGAAATAAAAATTAAAACCAGAGAAAGAAAGGAAACTTTCGTTCTTATTAAAAAATGCGAAATAAAACAATTTCACACTTGAAGAAAAATACAAACAAAAACAAAAGGATTACAATTCTGGGATAACCCAGGAAACAAGAAAGGAAATCCAAAGCCGACTACCAAGACTCCCTTCGAGTGGGAAGAGGAGTGGCCGCCCAGTTGTTGATTTTGGCTTTAGGCCCCACAAATTGTATGTCTGCTTTGCTGGAACCCTCTCCAGTTTCTAACAAATGGACATCAGCAAACATTTTTTCAAAAGTCTGTTCTAAATCCCCATCTATACCGATCAATGGTCCTTGGATTTTCGGAACCGCCGATTTCTTGACCCTTGCTTTGACGAAAGATTTGGACAGACGTGGAACTGGCTTAGGGAGAACCCAAACTCTCCTCTTCATTCTCCTGGCTCATTGTATATCCTCCACAGTGGGTTTGAACCCCAATCCAAATGTCCCTGAATATTCGGGCAAAGATACAGGCTGAACAATACCCTGAAGCTCTACCCTCAAGCCCTTTCCTGGCACAAACCCATTTCCCAGCATCTCTAAGATTGTCATGACGATTGAGGGAGCTATGCCGTGGAGTGGGAGGTTCTCTCCTTCAGAAATTTCTGTAGCTGGAACCCCGTCGAAGATTTGGTACACCCACGGTCCTTTGTCATCTTCCGTCTCTATAAATGGCACAATATCATCTCCTCCAAGGCTTGTGCCGTCAGCTCCGTACACAACTATCTCCTGCCTGTCCTATTCGAATTTCACCATCTGGTGTAATGTGGAAGGTACCGCTTTGGCAGCATGGATCCAAGGTCGTCCAAGCAGAAGTTTGTAGGATACTGTTACGTCGACCACCTGGAATTCCATGGTGAACTCAACTGGACCAATGGTTAATTCAGTATGATATCATCCACCGTGTTGGTACCACTTCCGTCGAAACCTCGGACGCAGACGTTGTTCTTATGAGTCGGGTTGTGATAAATTTTCAACTTGTTCAAAGTAGCCAAGGTACAGATGTTGGCACTGGACCCATTATCAACCAGCACTCGGGTGACCACCGAGTCTTCACACTTCACCGTTAAATATAGGTCTTTGTTGTGTTCTGTGCCCTCTATTGGTAACTCATTTTCAGAAAAGGTCACCCGATTCACTTCGAAGATTTTCTACACCATCTTCTTCAAGCGATTCATCGAGATTTTGTCCGGAACGTGAGCCTTATTCAGGATTTTCATTAGCGCCTGGCAATGGTCACTGGAATGGATAAACAATGATAACAGTGAAATTTGAGCCGGAGTCTTCCTCAACTGCTCCTGAATGGAGTAATCTTGGGCCTTCATTTTCTTTAAAAATTCCTCGTCTTCTTCATCTTTTACTGGCTTCTTTGTTATTGATGAGCTGGGCTTTCTTAACTCGGTGGGAGCAAAGCATCTCCCTGAACGAGTCAATCCCTGAGTCTCACATATGTTCTCCTCCAACTGCTTGCCCTGGTATATTACCGCCGCTTTCTCATATTTCCAAGGCACTGCCTTGTTGCTAATTATCGGTAATTGAACTACCGGTTTGACAATGATCGTCTCTTGGCAAACTCCCTTTACAATGAACACGGGTGCGAGTGGCACCCCTGATATTACCACTTTGGTATATCCTGATTTCTCCAGAGCAACGACTACCTTTTCTTCCACTATCACTATAGATTCAACCTCTACCTTCTCCATACCTATCACTGCTTCCTTACCCGCCATTTTTTCTTTCAGAATAGCTCGGATCATCATCACTGTTTGTGATGGATTCTTCGTCTCTCCTCCCTCATGCACGAACTCAATCATCCGGGTCTCGTGGTGCGCCGGCAATGGGTTTTGATTAATGTTGGGCACTTCGGGTGTTTGGACCTTGATCTTACGAGTGTCAATGAGATCTTGCACTGCGTGTTTCAATCTCCAACACCTTTCAGTTTCATGTCCTAACATCCTCGAACAGTACTCACAACTCTTCGATTGGTCCAAATTCTGGGGCGGGGGGTTTTGTACCCTAGGCTCGACAGGACTTAACAAACCTACCTGCCTCAACTTGTGGAACAAGGCGGTGTAGGTTTCTCCCAATTTGGTAAAGGCTCTTTGCCTTTGTACCCTGTCGTTTTTGGAAGCTGGATTTCCACGAAAACCTGCTCCCGTAGGGTTCCTGTATGCCCTTGGTGGAGGATAAGCATTTTGGGGTGGTGGGTATGTGTTTTGTGGTGGATAGGTGTTTTGAGGAGGTACATATGTATGTTGGGGAACCGGTGCGCGCCATTGTGGCAAACCAGTGGTTGATTGTATGCTTGTGCCTGGTGCACAGAAAAAGGTGGTTCATGATGAGGGTAATAAGATTATGGAGGATAATTCGAAATGTGGGGGTAATTTGGGTGAGGGGGTCTGAATTGGTGATGGGGGGAAGGACCTTTGGATCGGGACCAATTACCAGCCTCTATCGTTGTGACATCCTCTCTTTTTTTCTTTCCGAGCGCACCTCCTGTGCCGCTCTAAATATCCTGTGTTGTCGCCTTGATTGTTGAATAACTCAATATTTTGTTGGTCTTGAGAACTTCTTCTATAATGCCTCCCATTTTGACCACTTCATTGAAGGATTTTCCCACTGATGTCACCAAATGACTGAAGTAGGTTGGCTCGAGAGTTTGCAAAAAGTAATCTACCATCTCCCCCTTTCTCAAATGAGGATAAACTCTAACGACATGTTCTCTCCAACAAAATCCAAATTCCCGAAAGCTCTCCCCTGGTTTCTTCTCCAGGTTTAATAGTGTGAGACGGCCAGGCACTATCTCAAGATTATATTGAAAGTGCCTGGCAAAAGCTTGCGCCAAATCATCCCAAGTATACCATCTACTTGGATCCTGCCTTGTGTACCATTCTAAGGCAGACCCGCTCAAACTCTGTCCAAAATAATCTATCAGTAGCTCATCTTTTCTGCTGGCTCCCCTCATCTTACTGCAAAATCCTCGCAGATGATACATGGGATCACCGTGCCCTTCGTACAGATCAAATTTGGGCATTTTGAACCCAGCTGGCAGTTGTACGTCGGGGAAAGGGCATAAGTCTTTATAAGCCACACTGACTTGATTACCCATTCCATGCAAGCTCCTGATGGACTGCTCGAGGCTCTTGACTTTCCGTATCATCTCATCCTGTTCTGAGCTCTTGGCCGGCTTTTCCACTGGGACCTCAAAGGGAGGAGTATAGGTGGGTGGTTCGGGTGCCCTGAATGTGGGTTCAAGGGGGTAATACTGAGTGTCGTAAACCTAAATAATGGTTCACTTGATGATCTGTGCAATGGAGTCGGGGGAGGTGCCACAAAGACAGAGACCTTTGGTGGAGGGGGGTTTTGATTTGGTGGTGGAGCTGGGTGGTCATAAGCATCCCTTCCCTGGTGGTAATGATGGTGTGGGACTCTTGTTGATTGACCGAGAGAAAGGTATTCTGGGGTAAATCCTGGTGGGAAGGTAGGAGTAGTGGGTGCTTCAGGACGCTTTTGTGCTCTGGCCAGCGCCGTCTGCATTTCGTCATTTTCAACTGCATTTGTTCCATTTCTTCTAAAACTTCTTTGAGCATCTGGCTCATTTCCTTTTCTGACTCACTGCTGTGATCTGACCCAGTCATACTTTTAGGTATAGGTCCCTTCGATATTGTCTGATATCTGTGTGATTCCATTACACTTTAACACTAACAGAATATTAAAAAACAACAAACTTGTTAGTGTTAAAATTTTAACAGATATGGTAAAAGCACATTGGGGATGCAATGTCCTTATGCAATAAACCATTTCTATTATGCTTTTGCTCAAACCGCATGCATCATCCCGGCTTATCAATTTCAGGGGCTTCTACGCCTATCCATTATTTCTCTCACTTCTTTTATTTATTTTCCCCTTTTTTACTATAAACAGTGGTCGAATCTTATTTAGATTGCCTACATATCATGTCCCTGCATGAATCAGACCCTAGCGTAGTTTGTGTTAAACAAAACAAAACACAAAATTTCAGAAACCTTTTTATTTATTAACAAAATTACAAACCAACCATTCAATTATGAAGACGACAGACTAGACAAGCAAAAGACTTGGACCAAGGGTACATTAGGGCTTTGGGTTTTGGTGCCCGCGAGGCATCATTCGGCCTTTCTGCGGGCGTTGGCGCGAGTTCCCTTTGTAAGCTTCTCAATTCATCCATGATTTGATGGAAATAACCCATGACTGCAGCGAAGAGGTTAGGTCGGGGCATTTGCTCACATGCCAGGCACCTCATCGTGACGTAATGCCCAATCTCTTCAATTCTCATTCTGACCCTATCTCTTTTGATAAGCATTCGCTCAATTTGTTGAGTTTTCATTCCTAGCTCATGAGCGTTGTGGAAGAGTTGATTTTGAAGCATCTGCATCTTCTTCTCCATTTGGGCCATCATGTTATGACAATATTTCCTATCGGCCTGGAAGCTTCTTGTGTGTCGGGAATGACGTTCTTCTAGGGTGGATATTGTTTCTCTTAATGCGTAAATGCTCCCTTCATAGTCCCTTTTTATCTGTCACAGCCGATTTGCTCTTACCATTGTGCTCCTCATCCATCTGGATCTGATCCTTGTTATCTTTGCTTCAGATATTTCCAAATCCCTTTGGAAGTCAAAGACTTGATCTTCCAACCTTTCTATCAATCTTTTATCCGATTGACTTCTCGGCTGGTTTTCATCATCCTCTATTAATTGTTGGACTTGGGCTTTTAGCATCTCATTTTCTTGAGCTAGCTTGTTCTTTTTCCCTTTATCAACATCAGATTGTAAGACATTTTTATATTTCAAATCTGAAACTTATTGTTTCAGCCTGCCAATTTCTGCCCGATAACCTTCTTCTCTTGCAAACCAATTCCATTGTTCCCGTGATGATTCTGCAAAATTCTGAACATGGGATTTCTTAATTGGCCTCTGGTGCTTAAGCTCCATCCTATACCATGCGATGTATTCCGGTGCCACTTCGCCTTCGGCCCGATTCCACACACATGTATCTATCTTCAGAGTTTGACATTCACTCCAGTTTTTTCGAACTATTGCTTCAGGGAACTGTCCACTGGGTCCAATTTCGATCACCCGACCGCTAAGATCCTCTTCTTTTGGGACTATTTGATACCTCTCTAACTGTCTCAATACTCTGTATGGAGCGTATGGCTGAATAATATTAAGACCCATCAACAGAAGGTGTGATTCGGTGGCTGACATGTATATGATTTCACTTACGGGTAGCCACCCAAATATCTATTCTATTCTACTTACTGGAACTGAACGCAAGAAAGTCACCCATTCCGGGGCCCCTTGTAACAACCCGGCCGGTCATTTTTGAAATTTACGCCCCGATCTCCCATCTAACTATTCCCCTAAGTTCATTTCTGCTATTGTGGTTTGCCGGGAGGGTCAGTTCTGGAATTCGGAGTGTTTTGGGACACATAGTCCCTTATTGGAAGCGTTATAGTTGGAAAATGGCCCGTAGTCGGAACAGTATTAAGACAACCTCAGAATGGAAATCTGATGGTTCCATTAGCTCCGTTAGGTAATTTCGGGGTTGGGAGCGCATTTGGGATGTATTTTAGAGGTCTGTAGCTCAATTAGGCTTGAAATGCCGAAGTTTCAAATTTTGGGCGAATCCGAATGATAGGTGAGATTTTGATCCGGGGGTCGGAATGGAATTCTGACAATTTCTGTAGCTTTGCTATGTGATTTTTGATATTTCTGCAAATTTTCAGGACATTCGGACGTTGTTTGGTCAGGGTTTTAGATCGAATGTGTAATTCAGAAAATTTTAAGGAATTTAGGCTTGAATTCGATGTGAATTATGGGTTTTGATGTTGCTAGACGTGTTTTGAGGATTGGAACAAGTTTGAATAAGGTATTAGGATGTGTTGGTGTGTTTGGATGAGGTCCCGGGGGCCTCGGGATATTTTCGGATGGTTAAACGGGAGAAAACATAGAAAATTGCAGGTTTTGGTTGCTGGTTCTGTTGTTTTCGCCCCCTGCGGAAATGGGACCGCAGAAGCGAGTCCGCAGGAGCGGACGTGGGAGCGCAGGGGCGTACCGGTTCGCAGGAGAGGACCTTTGTCCGCATAGGCGGCACCATTGGTGTGGAAATAGTGTCGCAGAAGCGGAGTTTGGTCAAGGGGTGAAGGATCCGCAGAAGCGAAATTTTGGCCGCTGGAGCGAGTCCGCAGAAGCGGACTCCTATTCGCAGGAGCGGGAAAGCCCGTAGGAGCGGGCCTTGTTCTGCAAGAGTGGTTCCGCAGAAGCGGTCCGCTGTTCGCAGAGGCGGAAATGGCCAGTTAGGCCTTAGGTCTCGGAAGCGACCAATTTGTCGCGGAAGCAGTTCCGCAGAGGCAGAAAATGTTCCGCAGAAGCGGAAATCATAGAGGGTTAATTATATTAGAAGTTGGAAATTTCAGAAACATTTCAAAACATTTGGGTCTCGGCTTAAGAGGCGATTTGGGCGATTTTAAAGAGAAATTCTAGGGAATTCATCATGTAATCAACTATGGACTCAAATTATGATTATTGTTGATAATATTATATAATTATCTCATGAAAATGGAGGAATTTGGGGTATTTTATGGGGGTTTTCACCCTAGTCTTGAATTTTAGAAAAACCAAGGGTTTGAATGGGCAAATGGAGTCCGAATTTGGTAAATTTTATATGCTTAGACTTATATTGAGACGAGGGTTTCGAATATGTAACTTTCATAATTTTTCAAGAAGCGTACCAAAAGTCAAGTTTTGGCAACTTGTGGTTTTGGGGTATTTTGAATTTGTTTTGATTGGTTAATACCCAATTGGCCTATTTTGATGTGATTCTATTGATTTTTATCAGATACTATACCCGTGGAGGCCGACATACGCGGCAAGAGAGTTGTCTATTAGCGGTTTTGTACCGGAGTCGAGGTAAGTGGCTTGTCTAACTTCGTGTGGGGGAACTTTCACCCCTAGGATATTTTGTGATAGTTTAAATGCCTTGTACGCGAGGTGACGGGCGTGTACATGCGCTGGCTGTTGTAACACACTTTACTTGAATTGTCCGATTAGTGATATTCCTTTTCTTAGAAGATTAAATTGTTACATTTACCCGGTATTCATTGGAAAAACATGATTAGATAGGATTTAACTGTCTAATTGCCTAATTGTCTTACTTAAACTTCTTGATAATTGTTGGCACTAGTTTCAGTGAAGTTGTACTTAAGCATATTATATTTTTCTTTGCGCGTTTCTTTATTTGTTGTGTTGGTGGACTGTGGGTCCCGGAGATCCCAGGGCTGTGGGTTGGATTCCCAGAGACCCGGAGTGGTTTGCGTTTTTGGACTGCGGGTTCAATTCCCGGAGATCCAAGGGCTGCGGGTTCGATTCCGGAGACCGGAAGTTTGTTAAGATATTGAGATATGAACTGCGGGTTAGATTCCCGGAGATCCAAGGGCTGCGGGTTCGATTCTTGGAGAACCGGGGTTTATTGAGATATTGAGATGCGGATTGCGGACTGCGGGTTAAATTCCCGTAGCTCCTGGATTGTTGATTATAGAGTGGGACTGTGGGTTCAATTCCCACAGGTCCTGGACTTGCTGGTTTGAGTTTATGTTGTGTTGGATTACCTCTAGGTAGCTATTCGTAGTCATTTATAGTAACTACTTTAGTGTCGTTATTTCAGATTCATTCTTACTTATCCCTGCTTATTATTATTTTGATCATTAAGTTATTGTTCTCTCGGTAGGGCCCTGACCTTCCTCGTCACTACTCCATCGAGGTTAGGCTTGGCACTTACCGAGTACCGCCGTGGTGTACTCATACTACTCTTCTGCACACTTTTGTTGTGCAGATCCAGGTACATCAGATCAGGCTCATTTCAGGTGATCTAGCAGCATTCGGAGACCTCGGGGTATGATCTGCTTCGTCGCGGATCCAGAGGCCCTCCTTCTATTCTGATAGTGATAGTAGATATTTTTCCTTTATTTCGTTATTATTAGATACTCTTGATGTATAGAGCCATAGTTGTACTTCCCTCTTTTAGTCTGTGTTACACGTGGTATTCCGGGTCTTGGTGGTATGTTATACAGTGTGGTTGACGAGTGTATGTGCCAAGCGGCATGGATTACATTCTTGTTTATATTGTTTTTCCGCTATTTTTGTTTAATGTTCATAAACGTGTATATTCTGCAACGTGTTAGGCTTACCTAGTCACGGGGACTGGGTGCCGTCATGACAGGTTCACGATTGGTGAACTAGGGTCGTGACAAGTTGGTATCAGAGCTCTAGGTTCATAGGAGTCACGGGACACAAACCGGTTACTTAGATCTCGCTGATCGATACGGAGACGTCTATATTTATCTACGAGAGGCTATGTAACTGTTTAGGAAACTCTTCATTTTTTTGGATTCCTTGTCTTGCGACATTTTTGGCACCAAATCTAAACTTTTGTTTTCTATTCTCTCACAGATGGTGAGGACATGTGCTACTCGCGAGGATCAGGTACCCGCGCCCCCTATTGCCGCCATCGGAGGCTGTGGCCATTGTAGAGGACGAGGATGCGCCCGAGGTGCAGCCACAGCACCCGCGCGCGCTGCCACTGAGGTGCCACCGGTAGATCAGGTTGCAGCGCAGGCACCTGGTACATCGACTACATCTGCTACTACTCCAGCACTCCAGGAAACCCTAGCTCAGTTCATGAGTATGTATACCATTTTAGCTCAAGCAAGTTTGCTTCCTCTCACTGTAGCTACATCCCAGGCCGGGGGAGGGGCCCAGACTCCCGCAGCCGCTACACCTGAGCAGCGAGTGCTAGTGGGACAGGTTCCAGAGATTATGGTTATGCCTCCTGCCGCCCCAGCACAGCCCGGAGGTGGGCCAGCTGCCTCTGAGGACGAGCAGCGTAGATTGGAGAGGTCAAGAAATATGATCCTCTAGTGTTCAGCAGTTTGGCTACAGATGATGCATTGGGTTTTCCGGAGGAGTGTCATCGTATTCTTCGTACCATGGGGATTGTGGAGACCAGCGGGGTTTCCTTCACTACTTTTCAGTTTCGTGGGGCCGCTTATGATTGGTGGCGCACATATGAGTTAGATAGTCCAGAGGAGTCTGCTTCATTGACCTGGACGCAGTTTTCAGATCTATTTTTGAGGGAGTTTGTTCCCCACAGCCTTAGGGATTCTTGGCGCTCGGAGTTTGAGCGGTTACGATAATGCTCCATATCAGTATCAAAGTATGCTATCGATTTCACCCGTCTAGCCAGGCATGTACCGGCCTTGGTAGCCACGATCCGGGAGAGAGTGCAGAGATTTATTGAGGGCCTTATCCCGCCGATCCGGTCCGGCATGGCCAGGGAGTTGGAGACGGATATATCTTATCAGCAGGCAGTGAGCATTGCCAGGAGGATCGAGAGTATGCTCCCTAGAGAGCGGGGAGAGAGAGAGGCTAAGAGGTCTTGTGAGTCGGGCTATTTCTCTAGTGCCCGCACTTCAGCAGCCGGTCGTTTTGGCAGGAGTTATTTCGATCGACCAGTTCACTCAGCATTGTCAGCAGCCGGTAGTACTCCAGCTCTTCCAGTACCTCGGGAGCCTTATTATGCTCCCCCAGTTTCCAGTGCGCCTCCCGCATGGGGTACCTCCAGGGTCAGTCCAGCGGGAGCGGGGCCGGTCAGTCACAGCCACCACGTCCTCTCAGGGCATGTTTCGAGTGCGGGAATACTCGCCATCTGGTTAGGGAGTACCCCAGGCATAGGAGAGGAGCGTCTCCACAGACTTTGCAGCCTCAGCATGGTTCATAGGGTCAGCAGGCCATCGCTCCAGCCCCAGCTGCCCAGCCAGCCAGGGGCGGGGATCAGTTCTAGAGGCCGCCCTCGAGAGGGGGGACAGGCCAGGTTCTATGCTATTCCTAATCGCGCCGCAGCTGTTGCATCTGATTCTATTATCATAGGTATTATTCTGGTTAGTCACAGGGAGGCATCGGTTCTATTCGACCCTGGTTCCATTTTTTCATATGTGTCCTCTTATTTTGCTTCTCATCTGGGTATGCCTCGGGATTCTTTGAGTGCCCCCATTTATATTTCTACTCCGGTGGGAGATTCTCTGGCTGTGGACCGTGTGTATCGGTCGTGTTTGGTTACCATTTTTGGTTTTGAGACCAGAGCGGATCTATTATTGCCCGGGACGGTCGATTTTAATATTATTCTGGGCATGGACTAGTTGTCGCCCCATTATGCTATCCTTGATTGTCACGCCAAGACTGTGACGCTGGCTATGCCAAGCATTCCACGTATTGAGTGGAGTGGTACTCTAGATCACACCCCCAGCCGTGTTATTTCCTTTCTCAGAGCTCAGCGTATGGTTGAGAAGAGGTGTGCTGCTTATCTAGCTTATGTACGGGATGTCAGTATTGACACTCCTTCTATTGATTCCGTTCTAGTGGTACGTGATTTCGCTGATGTATTTCCAGCTGACCTCCCGGGTATGCCGCCCGATAGAGATATTGATTATGCTATTGACTTGTTGCCGGGCACTCAGCCCATTACTATTCCACCGTACCGTGTGGCTCCTCCTGAGTTGAAGGAGTTGAAGGATCAGTTACAGGAGTTATTGGGTAAGGGTTTCATTCGACCCAGTGTTTCACCTTAGGGTGCTCCTGTGTTGTTTGTAAAGAAAAGGACGGTTCTATGCGTATGTGTATTAACTACCGTCAGCTGAACAAAGTTACAGTGAATAACCAGTATCCTTTGCCTCGCATTGATGATTTGTTTGACCAGCTACAGGGCGCACAGGTGTTCTCAAAGATTGATTTGCGCTCTGGTTATCATCATCTGAAGATTCGGGAGCCAGATATCCCGAAGACTGCCATCAGGACTCGGTATGGTCACTACGAGTTCCTTGTGATCTCTTTTGGGCTGACCAATGCCCCAGCAGCCTTTATGCATTTAATACATAGTGTGTTCAGGCCATATCTGGACTCGTTCGTGATTGTTTTCATTGATGATATTCTAGTATATTCTCGGAGTCGGGAAGAGCACGAGCAGCATTTGAGGATAGTGCTTCAGATTCTGAGGGAGAAGCAGCTATATGCCAAGTTCTCTAAATGTGAATTCTGGTTGAGTTTAGTGGCACTTTTAGGCCACGTGGTGTCGAGCGATGGTATTCGAGTGGATACGAGGAAGGTGGAGGCCATGCAGAGTTGGCCCAGACCCTCCTCCGCTACTGAGATTCGCAGTTTCCTTGGTTTGGTAGGCTATTACCATCGTTTCGTAGAGGGGTTCTCTTCGATCGCAACACCTATGACCAGACTGACCCAAAAGGGTGCCCCTTTTCAGTGGACAGATGAGTGTGAGGCGAGCTTTCAGAAGCTCAAGACAGCTTTGACTTCGGCCCCTATCTTGATGTTGCCTATAGGTTCGGGGTCCTATATAGTATACTGTGATGCCTTACGAGTTGGACTCGGTGGAGTATTGATGCAGGACGGTAGGGTGATTGCCTACGCGTCCAGACAGCTGAAGGTACGTGAGAAGACATATCATGTTCATGATCTGGAGCTAGTCGCCATTGTTCACGCCTTGAAGATTTGGCGTCATTACTTATATGGGGTTCCTTGTGAGATCTACACTGATCACCGGAGCTTGCAGCACTTGCTTAAGCAGAAGGACCTGAATATGCGTCAGAGGAGATGATTGGAGCTACTGAAGGACTATGATATTACTATTCTCTATCATCCGGGCAAGGCTAATGTAGTTGCCAATGCCTTAAGTCGTCGGGAAGAGAGTTTGGGGAGTTTGGAATATCTACCAGCTTCGAAGAGGCCTATGGCGATGGATGTTCACGCTTTAACCAAGCAGTTTATTAGACTGGATCTTTCGGAGCCTAGCCGGGTTCTGGCTTGTGTGGTTTCTCGGTCTTCTTTATTTGACCTCATCAGGGAGCTTCAGTTCGACGACCCTCATTTGCTTGTCCTCCAGGATAAAGTTCAGTGTGGTGATGCTCGAGATGTTACCATTGGGGATGATGGAGTTATGAGGATGCAGGGGCGTATTTGTGTGCCTAATATAGATAATCTTCGAGAGCTGATTCTAGCAGAGGCTCATAGCTCGCAGTATTCCATCTATCCGGGTGCCGCGAAGATGTATCAGGACTTGAGACAGCATTACCGGTGGAGGTGGGTGAAGAGGGATATAGTTGAATATGTTTCTAGATGCCTCAACTGCCAGCAGGTGAAGTATGAGCATCAGCGTCCAGGTGGATTGATGCAGCAGATTGAGATTCTAGAGTGGAAATTGGAGCGCATCACCATGGACATTGTATCTGGGCTTCCACGGACTATTAGGAAGTTTGATTCCATTTGGGTTATTGTGGATCGGCTGACCAAGTCCACCCATTTCATACCGGTGAGCACTACATATTCATCGGAGCGACCTGGCGGAGATCTATATCAGGGAGATAGTTCGGCTGCATGGTATTCCAGTTTCCATCATTTCAGACAGAGGCACTCAGTTCACTTCACGGTTCTGGAGAGCCGTACACCAGGAGTTAGGTACTCAGGTGGAGCTGAGCACAGCGTTTCATCCTCAGACTGATGGTCAGTCCGAGCGCACTATTCAGATTTTGGAGGATATGCTCCGTGCGTGCGTGATTGAGTTTGGAGGTTCATGGGATCACTTCTTGCCACTGGCGGAGTTTGCTTATAACAACAGCTACCAGTCCATTATTCAGATGGCACCGTATGAGGCTCTATATGGTAGGAGGTGCAAGTCTCCATTGGGTTGGGTTGAGCCAGGCGAGACCAGATGTAACGACCCGGCCGGTCATTTTAGAAGATTTCGCCCACATCCCCAATTTAACTGTTCCTCTAAGTTCGTTTCTGCTATTGTGGCTTTCCAGGAGAGTCGGTTCTGGAATTTGGAACATTTTGGGACACTTAGTCCCTAAATGAGAGCTTTAAAGTTAGAAAATGGTCTGTAGTCGGAACAGTGTTAAGACGACCTCGGAATGGAAATCTGATGGTTCTATTAGCTCCGTTAGGTGATTTCGGGGTTGGGAGCGCGTTCAGAATGTATTTTGGATGTCCGTAGCTCAATTAGGCTTGAAATGCCGAAGTTGGAAATTTTGGCGAATCCGAATGATAGGTGAGATTTTGATCTAGGGGTCGGAATGGAATTTCGACAATTTCTGTAGCTTCGTTATATGATTTTGGATATGTCCGCAAATATTTGGGTCATTCGGATGTTATAACCCATATCCACACACGTTAGTTCATTCCATAAGTTAGATAACACAAATCCAAGAAGGAATTATCCTTGAGATGATAAGAAGTTAATCCGATTAATCTTAAGTGATACAAGGGTGCATAAGGGTGATTAACAAGTATTAGACGTTAAACGAATCAAGGATGTTGTAACTCGTACTTTTGGGTAAACCTATAAATGCTTAGTATACATAGGAGGTCATGATTTAAGGTATTTGAATCATATAATATCCGTATCATAATTCTTGAAGTCAAGCGAGTTATGAAACAAAAGTCGACAAAAGTTGTTGCAACTTAGGTTCATAGTTTTACCTAAACTTTAGGTCAAATGTTATTAAGTATTTCTCCCAATATACTTGGAATTACGGGGTGATATACCCACAAAATTGAAGATCTATGAGTTTAGTTTCCAACGCATTAAACGGTTTAGCAATACGACATTGGAATAGAGAGATATAGACATTTTCGTGAGACTGCACAAGCTGCTAGGTGCAAGTAGGTGAGTCACCTACTTGGTTTAATGTCGGCCCAAAAGAGGGGATTTCGGGTCAGATAAGCAGCCCATTAAAAGGCTTATCTTCTGCAATATATACCTCTTTATATTTCACAAATAACCAGACCTAAGGCTCTGCAAAATTCCTCCCAAAAATTATCCACAAACCCTAATTGATTTTTCCTCTCTTTCAAGTTCAAATTGGGGGTAAACACTAGAGTTTGAAGAACCAAGTTAAAGGCTGAGTTATCCAACAACAAAGGTGAGTTTACTGCTATATTTCATACATTTATTCTTCTGTAAATTCATGGCAATTCGTTATATACATGTAAGAACTCACGGGACGGTGATCGGAAGCCGTGAGTTCAAGTTATTCACTTGTAGCGGACTGTTTTGTGGACTGTTTTGTGTTGCTGTTGGGCTGCGTTTTTTATTACTGTTTTGTGGAGTTTTGGAGGAGGCAGGGTGTGGAGAAACACCATATATATGTTGGGTTGTGGTTTGCTAGTTCTTGGTAATATTTTTGGGTCGTTTGATACGACTATAGTGGCCGTCATATGTAGGATGTGATTAGGTTGTGTGTGGACTGTTTTGGAAGGCTCAATATGTTTATTATTGATGTTGTTTAGGCTGTTTGGTGATTGTTTTGAATGGTGTGAAGTCCTATATATAGGGGAGGTGCTGTCCGTTTCATCACAAAATAGATTGTGGTTGGTACATAATAGTTGCGACGCTTAAACGTTAACGATAGTGTCATTTCTCCTATTGTAGACTAAGGAGTCGTGACGTTTGCATAGCTTGAGGTTGTGGCAGTATATACAAGGTATGTGTGGCTATCCTTTTCCTTCTTTTGCACGACTCCGATTGTACATAATGTAATGAACGAGCTTCCAAAGATACTCTATTCTTAGAAGCTAAGCAGTACTTACATTGTTTCCCCTCTTATGGAACGATTGATGTTGATGTTGCTTCTCTTATTCTTATGTTATCAATCTTGTTGGTACTTCCTAATTCCTATAAGGTTCATAGTGAAGAGTTAGTCCTAATAAGTTGTACATAGGATACTGACCCTACGTCACTCCGAAAGGTCTACAAGGTGTTTCCATGAGTCGAGCATGCATTATATATATGTATCTATTTTACTCTACCGAGCCGCGCTATAGTCGGCCGGGTATGGCACCTATTGTGCAACCACTGATCAGTTGGGTTTTACCGAGCTCCACGTGGCCGGGTACGATTCTACCGAGCCTTATAATGGCCGGGTATGTTTTTACCGAGCCTATTACGGCCGGGTACGATATGATAATGATGATGCCCACAGAGGCGTATGTTTTAAAAGATTATGTATTTATACATATGTATCATGTATTTCATGTCAGTAGCCCTCAGAGGTACTCGGATGTTACAGGTTGTATATTCTCTATCCCTGCTCACATTGTTGTTCATATTTATGGTTCTCTGCCTTACATACTCAGTACTTTATTCGTACTGACGTCCTTTTATTTGTGGACGCTGCATGTCGTGCTGCAGGTCCTGATAGACAGGCAGGTGTAGCTCCCCCATCACAGTAGGTTGTCCAGTTCAGCGGTGATTGGCGAGATCCCTTCTCCGGACTTGCCTTGGTCTTGGTATGCATTTTTGTTATAGACATTATGGGTATGTCGGGGCCCTGTTCCGACTATGTTGCAGCACTTATGTTCCTTTAGAGGCTCATAGACAAGTGTTGACTCATGTATAGTTTGGTATGCCTTGTCGGCTGGTTTTTGTTGTATAGTTTTTCATTTTAGCGTGGAAGTTTGTACCATGTTTCTTGATTGTCTGGTCATCCCATGTTATGTAGGTTCATGCAATCATATTTTATTGTTGGTTGTTCATGTTCCATGTCTACCATTTATATTGGTCTAGTCAGCCTAAAAGATAATAAAGAAGGTTAGATAAAAGGTACGTTGGTGCTTGGCAAGTATGGTCGGGTGCTAGTCATGGTCCTCCGGTTTGGGTCGTGACAAGGTCTCTATTAATGGGCCCAAAGAAATTGTCTATGAGCCGTGTCTAGTAGAGTCTTGATTATGGATGTGTAGCGCGCCACATTTATAATCAGGAGGCTACATGACATCTAGGGTTGTTACCTTCTTCCTGAATCTAGATCGTGCATAGAGTTGAGTCGTAAGTGTTCGTCTCTAATATTCACCCTGTTTTCTTTCAGCGATGCCTTCGACTAGGAAACAAACAATTAGTAGACGGCTTGATACAGCTGCGGGAGAGGGTACCAGTCAGGTGCCCCAAGCCAGAGCAGGCCAAAGTGAGGCTCAGAGTGAGATGCCGTCTCATACCTCATCTACTCCGTCTCCTCTAGAGGATATTTGGTGGCACCCAGCACCTCCAGCTCCTCCATCTGGCACTACAGACCAGGATATGCGGAGTGCTTTGCAGTTATTGACTAGCTTGGTAGCCGCTCAGGCTCAGAGGCAGAATACAGGTGCTGCTGATAAACCAGTTAGTACAAGAGTTCGTGATTTTATTAATTTAGACCCTCCAGTGTTTACCGGATCAGACCCCAAGGAGGATCCGCAGACTTTTATTGACCAAGTTCATCGTACACTACGGGTTATGCATGTTAGTGATACAGAGGCAGTAGAGTTGGCTTCTTATCGGCTACGAGATTTAGCGGTTCTTTGGTATGATAGTTGGGAGAGATCCAGGGGTCCGAACGCTCCTCCAGCTGTGTGGAAGGATTTTTCTGAGGCCTTTCTTCGTCACTATTTGCCAGTTGAGATACGACGAGCTAGAGCTGATAAGTTCTTGAACCTTAGACAAGGTAATATGAGTGTGCGAGAGTATAGTATGCAGTTTGATTCTTTAGCAAGGTATGCTCCCCATATGGTGGCCGAGATGAGTGATCGGGTGCATTTGTTCGTGAACGGGTTGGGACCCCATCTGATAAATGAGTGTATGACAGCCTCCTTGGTAGAAGGCATGGATATTTCCCGTATTCAAGCTTATGCTCAGACCCTAGAGGATCGTAAGCGCCAGCAGAGGGCAGATAGGGAGCAGGATAGGGGCCAGGATAAGAGGGCGAGATTTGCAAGGTATTCTGATGACTTAAGAGGCAGCGCCAGGCCCCAGTCTTCGAGGAGTTCGGCGCCATCTATAGCTAGTGCTCCTCCACAGTTTCAGAGGCCTCGATATGATCGATCCTATTCTGGTCCAGGTCAGAGTTCGCTGACATCTGGATCGCAACATCACAGGGATACTAGTCAGACGAAACCCCCAACACCACGTTGTGATCGGTGCGGCAAGGCCCACTTTGGACTGTGTTGTCGAGGTTCTGATGCGTGTTATTCTTGCGGACAGCCTGGCCATATGATGCGGGATTGTCCTAACAGTAGAGGTGATGGTATGGCTCAGCCGACTAGATCTGTGTCTGGTTCTTCCTCATCAGTTCGACCTCCAGCACGGGGTTTTCAGCAGTCGACAGGTCGTGGTAGAGGTAGAGGTACAGGGCCGAGTTCGAGTGGTGCTCAAAATCGAACATATGCTTTAGTAGGTCGACAGGATCTCGAGTCGTCTCCAGATGTTGTTACAGGTATATTATCTGTGTTTTCTTATGATGTATATGCGTTGATTGATCCGGGATCTACATTATCATATGTTACACCCTTTGTGGCTAATAAGTTTGGCATTGAACCCGAATTGATAAGTAAACCCCTTGCGGTATCTACTCCAATAGGAGATTCTGTGATTGCTAGAAGGGTATATAGAGGTTGCACTGTGATGATTTGTAATCGTCAAACCTCGGCAGATTTATTTGAATTAGAAATGGTTGATTTTGATGTGATACTGGGAATGGACTGGTTGGCCTCATGCTATGCAAAATGTTGACTGTCGTATGAAGATGGTTAAGTTTCAATTTCCTGGTGAACCCGTCATTGAATGGAAGGGGAACATTGCTACATCGAAAGGTAGGTTCATTTCCTATCTTAAGGCAAGGAAAATGATCTCAAAAGGTTACATTTATCATCTTGTTCGCGTTAGGGATGCAGAGGCGAAGCTGCCTACTCTACAATCTATCCCCGTGGTCAATGAATTTCCGGATGTTTTCCCAAATGAACTCCCAGGTCTTCCTCCAGAAAGGGAGATTGAGTTTAGCATTGATGTCTTGCCTGACACTCAACCGATCTCTATCCCTCCATATAGAATGGCTCCGGCAGAGCTGCAAGAGTTGAAGGCGCAGTTAAAGGACTTGCTGGATAAGGGCTTCATTAGACCTAGCACTTCACGTTGGGGTGCGCCAGTCCTATTCATGCGGAAGAAAGATGGGTCATTACGGATGTGTATCGACTATCGGCAGTTGAATAAGTTTACTATAAAGAACAAGTATCCACTTCCAAGAATTGACGACCTATTTGACCAACTCCAGGGTGCCAAGTATTTCTCCAAGATTGACTTACGTTCAGGATATCATCAGGTGAGGGTTAAGGAGAAGGATATTCCAAAGACGGCCTTTCGGACAAGATATGGGCACTTTGAGTGCTTGGTGATGTCGTTCGGGCTAACAAATGCCCCAGCAGCTTTTATGGATCTCATGAATACTGTATTCAGGCCCTATCTTGATGTGTTCGTGATTGTATTCATTGATGACATTCTGGTGTATTCTCGTTCGGAGGAGGAACATGCGAGCCACTTGCGGATAGTATTACGGACGCTTCAGGATCGTAAGTTATATGCTAAGCTCGCCAAATGTGAATTCTGGCTGAACTCAATAGCATTCCTTGGCCATGTGATATCTGACGAGGGTATTAGTGTCGACACTCAGAAGATTGATGCAGTAAAGAATTGGCCGAGACCTACAACACCATCAGAAGTTCGTAGTTTCCTAGGGCTAGCAGGATATTATAGGCGATTTGTAAAAGGGTTTTCCTCTATATCAGCACCATTGACTAAGTTAACACAGAAAGCTACCAAGTTCCAGTGGTCTAACACTTGCGAACGTAGTTTTCAGGAGCTGAAGGATCGATTGACATCCGCACCGGTGCTCACTCTCCCTGAAGGAACAGTAGGATATGTGGTATATTGTGATGCCTCAGGTATAGGTTTGGGGTGCGTGTTGATGCAGCATGGGAAGGTGATTTCATATGCATCAAGACAATTGAAGAAGCATGAAAAGAATTATCCAACCCATGATTTGGAATTGGCTGCGGTAATATATGCTTTGAAGATATGGCGGCACTACTTATACGGCGTCCATGTTGACATCTACACAGATCACAAGAGTCTACAATACATCTTCAAGCAGAAAGAGTTGAATTTGAGGCGGCGTAGGTGGCTTGAATTACTGAAGGACTACGACGTCGAGATATTGTATCATCCCGGTAAAGCCAATGTTGTGGCAGATGCTCTCAGTCGTAAGTCAATGGGAAGCTTAGTACATATTGATGCAGGTAGATGGGGGTTGACTAAAGAGCTTCATCAGCTAGCCAATATGAGAATCGGATTGTTAGACTCTGATGACGGAAGTGTTACTGTACAGAATACATCAGAATCATCTTTGGTAGCAGAGGTAAAAGCATGGCAATATGAAGATCCTATCTTACTACGATTGAGAGAGAACATTCAGCAGTGTAAAATTACGGCTTTTGAGATCGGAGGAGATGGGGCACCGAGATACCAGGGCCGATTATGTGTGCCGAATGTAGAAGGGTTGCGAGAAAAGATTATGAATGAAATTCATCAATCCCGATATTCCATCCATCCTGGCTCAACAAAGATGTATCATGATGTCAAAGAGCAGTATTGGTGGGATAACATGAAAAAGTCTATTGCGGAATTTGTAGCCCAGTGTCCCAATTGTCAACAAGTAAAGATAGAACATCAGAAACCCGGTGGATTGCTTCAGAATATAGAAATTCCGACTTGGAAATGGGAGGTGATTAATATGGACTTCGTTATTGGATTACCTCGATCTTATCATAAGTTTGACTCTATCCGGGTGATAGTTGATCGACTTACAAAATGTGCTCATTTTCTGCCAGTTAAGACAACTTACTCGACTGAAGATTATGCGAAGTTGTATATCAAGGAGATTGTTAGGCTTCATGGTGTGCCGGTATCTATTATATCAGATCGAGGAGCTCAATTTACGGCTAACTTTTGGAGGTCTTTTCAGAAAGGTTTAGGCACACAGGTGAATCTCAACACTGCATTTCATCCGCAGACTGACGGACAGGCTGAACGTACCATTCAGACATTGGAAGATATGCTACGAGCATGTGTTCTAGATTTTAAGGAAATTGGGATGACCATCTTCCACTCATAGAATTTTCCTACAATAATAGCTACCATTCCAGTATTAAAATGGCCCCATATGAGGCACTATATGGGAGGAGATGTAGATCACCAGTTGGATGGTTTGAAGTCGGTGAAACAGAATTATATGGGCCGGATTTGATTCACCAAGCCATTGAGAAGGTGAAAGTGATACAGGAACGATTGAGGACGGCACAAAGCAGACAAAAGTCTTATTCCGATGTCCGACGTCGTGATTTAGAATTTGAGGTTGGTGATTGGGTTTTCCTGAGGATTTCACCAATGAAGGGTGTTATGCGTTTTGGAAGGAAAGGTAAGCTGAGTCCAAGGTATATCGGTCCGTATAAAATTCTTCAACGAATTGGACAATTTGCTTATGAGTTAGAATTGCCATCCGAATTAGAATTTGTCCACCCGGTATTCCATGTATCTATGTTGAGGAAATGTATTGGAGACCCTTCTCGAGTTGTCCCTATCAAAGATGTTCAAGTTACGGAGGATCTATCATATGAAGAAGTGCCAGTGGCCATATTAGATCGACAAGTCCGCAAGCTGAGAACAAAAGATGTAGCTTCCGTCAAAGTATTGTGGAGGAACAAGAATATGAAAGAAATGACATGGGAAGCGGAAGAAGAGATGAAGTCTAAATACCCTTACCTATTCCGGAATGATGATAACAAGGATGTTGGTGGAACGCAAGATACATTATAAAGGTGAAATGGCTTTATGAGGTAAGCAATAACTTGAGAACTCTCTTGCTTAATACAAAGTGGTGATATGTAAATAATGTCCATGTCCATAATGCTTTGTGTAGCCTTGTGTGGTCATACTTTAACTTCACTGCTTGCAAATTTTGCTAGTGACCATTTTATAGGGGAAAATTGACCAAAAGTTTCCGCTAGAATCCACGATGATTTGGACTCCCCATAAACCCTTACATTCGAGGACGAATGTTCCTAAGGGGGAGGGTGTTATAACCCATATCCACACACGTTAGTTCATTCCATAAGTTAGATAACACAAATCCAAGAAGGAATTATCCTTGAGATGATAAGAAGTTAATCCTGATTAATATTAAGTGATACAAGGGTGCATAAGGGTGATTAACAAGTATTAGACGTTAAACGAATCAAGGATGTTGTAACTCGTACTTTTGGGTAAACCTATAAATGCTTAGTATACATAGGAGGTCATGATTTAAGGTATTTGAATCATATAATATCCGTATCATAATTCTTGAAGTCAAGCGAGTTATGAAACAAAAGTCGACAAAAGTTGTTGCAACTTAGGTTCATAGTTTTACCTAAACTTTAGGTCAAATGTTATTAAGTATTTCTCCCAATATACTTGGAATTACGGGGTGATATACCCACAAAATTGAAGATCTATGAGTCTAGTTTCCAACGCATTAAACGGTTTAGCAATACGACATTGGAATAGAGAGATATAGACATTTTCGTGAGACCGCACAAGCTGCTAGGTGCAAGTAGGTGAGTCACCTACTTGGTTTAATGTCGGCCCAAAAGAGGGGATTTCGGGTCAGATAAGCAGCCCATTAAAAGGCTTATCTTCTGCAATATATACCTCTTTATATTTCACAAATAACCAGACCTAAGGCTCTGCAAAATTCCTCCCAAAAATTATCCACAAACCCTAATTGATTTTCCTCTCTTTCAAGTTCAAATTGGGGGTAAACACTAGAGTTTGAAGAACCAAGTTAAAGGCTGAGTTATCCAACAACAAAGGTGAGTTTACTGCTATATTTCATACATTTATTCTTCTGTAAATTCATGGCAATTCGTTATATACATGTAAGAACTCACGGGACGGTGATCGGAAGCCGTGAGTTCAAGTTATTCACTTGTAGCGGACTGTTTTGTGGACTGTTTTGTGTTGCTGTTGGGCTGCGTTTTTTATTACTGTTTTGTGGAGTTTTGGAGGAGGCAGGGTGTGGAGAAACACCATATATATGTTGGGTTGTGGTTTGCTAGTTCTTGGTAATATTTTTGGGTCGTTTGATACGACTATAGTGGCCGTCATATGTAGGATGTGATTAGGTTGTGTGTGGACTGTTTTGGAAGGCTCAATATGTTTATTATTGATGTTGTTTAGGCTGTTTGGTGATTGTTTTGAATGGTGTGAAGTCCTATATATAGGGGAGGTGCTGTCCGTTTCATCACAAAATAGATTGTGGTTGGTACATAATAGTTGCGACGCTTAAACGTTAACGATAGTGTCATTTCTCCTATTGTAGACTAAGGAGTCGTGACGTTTGCATAGCTTGAGGTTGTGGCAGTATATACAAGGTATGTGTGGCTATCCTTTTCCTTCTTTTGCACGACTCCGATTGTACATAATGTAATGAACGAGCTTCCAAAGATACTCTATTCTTAGAAGCTAAGCAGTACTTACATTGTTTCCCCTCTTATGGAACGATTGATGTTGATGTTGCTTCTCTTATTCTTATGTTATCAATCTTGTTGGTACTTCCTAATTCCTATAAGGTTCATAGTGAAGAGTTAGTCCTAATAAGTTGTACATAGGATACTGACCCTACGTCACTCCGAAAGGTCTACAAGGTGTTTCCATGAGTCGAGCATGCATTATATATATGTATCTATTTTACTCTACCGAGCCGCGCTATAGTCGGCCGGGTACGGCACCTATTGTGCAACCACTGATCAGTTGGGTTTTACCGAGCTCCACGTGGTCGGGTACGATTCTACCGAGCCTTATAATGGCCGGGTATGTTTTTACCGAGCCTATTACGGCCGGGTACGATATGATAATGATGATGCCCACAGAGGCGTATGTTTTAAAAGATTATGTATTTATACATATGTATCATGTATTTCATGTCAGTAGCCCTCAGAGGTACTCAGATGTTACAGGTTGTATATTCTCTATCCCTGCTCACATTGTTGTTCATATTTATGGTTCTCTCCCTTACATACTCAGTACTTTATTCGTACTGACATCCTTTTATTTGTGGACGCTGCATGTCGTGCTGCAGGTCCTGATAGACAGGCAGGTGTAGCTCCCCCATCACAGTAGGTTGTCCAGTTCAGCGGTGATTGGCGAGATCCCTTCTCCGGACTTGCCTTGGTCTTGGTATGCATTTTTGTTATAGACATTATGGGTATGTCGGAGCCCTGTTCCGACTATGTTGCAGCACTTATGTTCCTTTAGAGGCTCATAGACAAGTGTTGACTCATGTATAGTTTGGTATGCCTTGTCGACTGGTTTTTGTTGTATAGTCTTTCATTTTAGCGTGGTAGCTTGTACCATATGTATATAGTTTCTTGATTGTCTGGTCATCCCATGTTATGTAGGTTCATGCAATCATATTTTATTGTTGGTTGTTCATGATCCATGTCTACCATTTATATTGGTCTAGTCAGCCTAAAAGATAATAAAGAAGGTTAGATAAAAGGTACGTTGGTGCTTGGAAAGTATGGTCGGGTGCTAGTCATGGTCCTCCAGTTTGGGTCGTGACATCGGACGTCATTTGGTCGGGTTTTTGATTGAATGTTAGTTTCGGAAGTTTTGAAGAAACTTAGGCTTGAATCCGTGAGTAATTGGTGATTTTGATGTTTAGGATGGTGTTTTTATGATTGGGACAAGTTTGTATCGTGTTTTGGAGTATGTTGGTGGTTTTCGTTGGGGTCCCGGGGGCCTCGGGATGAATTCGGACCATCATCCGGCATTTTGAAACATGAAAATTCTGCAGAAAAACTGCAGATCACTGGGCAGGATTTAAGCCACCGCGTTTGCGAGGGCCTGGTTCGCGTTCGCGTAGGCTGGGTGCTGCAGAGCATCGTGTTCGCATCCAAGGGCGTCGCGTTCGCGTAGTGGAAGAAGGAGAGGCACCGTGTTCGCGATCCCAAGGTTGCGTTCGCGAAGAGCAAAGTGGGTTGGATGAGGAAAAAGGTCATCGCGAACGCGTGGCTCAGTGCCGCGTTCGCGAAGGGTTAGCCAGCTGTGCATTGCGGACGTGAGTGGTGCCACGCAAACGTGAAGGGTAATTTGGTTAGAGCATCGCGAACGCGTGACAAGCAACGCGAACGCGATGAAGGAAAATGTCTGGCAGTGAATTAAAAACCAGAACATAACAGCCGCGACCCCCATAAACAAAAATGCCATTTTTGAGCTCCAAGAGAGGATTTTGAAGGGGGAACGCTGGGATATCATCGGGAAATCATCGGGGGTAAGTTTCTTGACCTTAATTTGTTGGTTTATCATGAAATCCTTAATTATTTCACTCAAAATGGAAGATTAAAGGTGGGATTGAGCCTTAGGCCTAAATTTTAGGAAATCTTTGATTTGAATGGGCAAACAGAGTCCGATTTCGATAAATTTTATATGCACGGACTCGTATTGAGATAAGGAACCCGAATATATAGAAATTTCGTGATTTTTCGATAAGCGTACCAAAAGTCGGGTTTTGGAAACTTGTGGGTTTTGGTGTATTTTGAGTTGTTTTGATTGGGTAATGCCCAATTGGCCTATTTTGATGTGATTCTATTGATTTTTATCAGATACTACACCTGTGGAGTCCGACATTCGCGGTAAGAGAGTTGTCTCTTAGCGGTTTTGTACCGGAGTCGAGGTAAGTGGCTTGTCTAACCTCGTGTGGGGGAACTTTCACCCCTAGGATATTATGTGATAGCTTAAATGCCTTGTACGCGAGGTGACGGGCATGTACATGCGCTGGTTGTTGTAACACACACTTAGTTGTATTGTCCGATTAGTGATATTTCTGCTCTTATCTGATAAAAGTGTTACTTTACTCGGTATTTAGTTAGAGAAGCATGATTAGCTAGGATTTATCATGTCTAATTGCCTAGTTGATTTACTTGAACTTCTTGATAAATTGTAGGGACTAGTTTTGGTGAAATTGTAGTTAAACATATTATATTCTCTGTGTGTTTTCCTTATTTGATGTGTTGGTGTACTGCGGGTTCAATTCCCGGAGATCCCAGTGATGTGGGTTCGATTCCCATAGACCCGGAGTGATACTGTTTGTGGACTGCAGGTTCGATTAATCCCGGAGATTCGGAGTTACTGAGATATGGACTGCGGGTTCGATTCTCAAAGATCCTGATGTTATTGAGATGTGGACTGCGGGTTCGATTCTGTCACGCCCTAAATCGAGGGACATGACCGGCGCCTGACCGGGTAGCCCCAGTCAAGCGGACCTGGGTGCCTTTCATTCCCACGCGTTACCCCTGTGTTGATTGTTTCTCATTAACCAAATATCTTACTAACCATGAATGATTTCACAATAAACAAACAAAACCATACGAGTGATTCATTAACATGTTTGCAGTTTTTACATTGCCCGACATAACATAATATATACATTAGACTGGAATCCCACAGTTTACATGTCTACAGAGCCTCTAGGATACAAAAGGGAATACAATACTTGCCGGTAACAAGGCTCCGGCTATACCTTGCATAACCAAAATAAATTCTAAATAAAAGTGGCGTGAACCACATAGGGCTCCGAGGAAGAAAGGGGCTCACCAAAATGGGCAGTGAAGGTGAAGGATACTACTGCCGATGAGCTGAAGTGCCTGCTACTGATCCACCTACAATCATAACACGAATGTAGCTTCCCAGGAAAAAGGGACGCCAGTACACTTGAATTGTACTGGTATGTATGGACAAACTTTGTCCCAAGTAAACTCAAGTCGTTAAACAAGGATCACGATGACAAGACAGACAATAGATTACATCAAGAAATCAATTAAGCTAACTGTCCATGTTTCCCACCTTTTACTCATTTCAGATAAGCCTCAACACATGCACGTTTAAGGTCAACAAATAGAACAACAACCAATCAACCATATAAATTGCAAGTAGTCAAACATAGGGGCAATCAGTGCCCCCCAGGTTGCAAACTCTCCTGCTGTCTCCTTTCACAATTTCATATTAATGATTTTGTATCAATTTCATTTGCAATTTCGATCGCTTTCCATCCTTATTACCTCGTCCACCCTTATTACCTCGGCCACCCTTATCACCCCAACCCACACCTTATTTCTTCATGTTGCGGCGTGCAACCCGATCCCACCGTACAGTTTTCAAACACAACAAGCACAAACAGCAGATAAGGTACTACACACAATTACAACAAGTTCAAATAAGCAACTTACACATTGGTTCATGTTCTCAATTACTTCTCAAGTCAATATCACAACCAAGTTACAAGTGTTCCAAAATCGAGAATGTTCATACTTTTATGTTCAATGACTTACCACACCTCAATTGTTTCGTTTCTTCTCCACAAGGTACCATATAGGCCATCATAACCATTATTCACAATTCTTTTACCAAATTCAACTTTCATTTATGTTTCGGCTCATATCTCATAATATATCACTCATAGTTCAACAACAACTTTGAATATCCGACATCAACATCAAGAATTTCACACAATTTGGCAATTTAACACGAACCAAACAAATTTCACACATATAGGTGATTTCACAAGAATCAAAATTAGCCATACATACCTGGTATCAAGTTTTCTTCCGTTAACTTCCTACTATATGCTTACCCAAGCTATCATATCTTTGCCGACCTTGTTTTGCAGACCCTTACGCCTATTCACTTCCTCTTTACTAAGAAAACAAGTTTAATAATCAGGCATGAGTGTAAAATCTCAAGTTCAAAAGCTATTATATGTAACCCTCTCTTTACCCATTTTAAAACTGAAAATTAGAGGAAAAATAGTTAGGGTTTTTACCTTGTAAAGATTGGGGAAGTTGAATCTTGGCCCTAGAATCCTTTGGACTTAATGGTTGGAACAATCTTTGAAGATGAAGAACTTCTCTCTCTAAAACCCTCTCTTCTCTCTCTAATTTTGGTAAGATGATATGATAAAATGAAGGAAAAGGCGTTATTTTAAAGAAGAGGTCGGGTTGAAATTTATAAAATTCTTGGGCAGGGTCAATTCTGCGGTCGCATCTGCGATCGCAGAATCAACATGCGGTCTACATAGTGACAGCGGAATTGCCTCAAAATTTACACAAGTTCTAAAATGGAATGGGACCAAAATGCGGTCCGCATTCGTGATCTGCGATCGCATAGTGTACCGCAGATTTGCCACCCCAAAACCTTCGAGAATTTATGTGGTAGATCTGCGGTCCGCAGATCCGTTATACGATCGCATATCGACCGCATTCTCAACACCAAATTTTCCAAACCTACTGTTAAGCTCTGCGGCAGGAATGCGGTCCGCATAGCAGATCTGCGGTCGCACTCCTGACCACAGAATTGACACTTTTCTAGAAAAATTGACTCTTTGCATTTTTGAAACGTAAATCACTACCAAGGGTCCGAACCGCGACGAGCAAGCTCGCCGCGAAGAATTCTACACATTCCTAACATATTATTCGGACCATGGCACCACAGCTACTAGGTTTCATGCACAAAAATTTTACGAGGCCTTACATCCTCCCCCCCCAAGATCATTCGTCCTCGAATGAGGATTTTTGAAAAATGAGTTGGTTTTTTTTTTGAAAGACATGATATGCAAACTATCAAAATTTTAACTAACTCTTATATTTTAGAAAAATTTTGCCAGAGTTTCCTTTGTATTATGGACATCCACCTGTCAGAGGGCCCCCGAAACACATTACCAAACAACAATACACAAATACAACACTTCCCACAACTGGTATACACTTTCTTACCTCAACGAATGCACATATTCTATAACATTGTTACAATTGCACAAAAACTTGTCACTTCAATGAGTTCTTACCTTATTTAACCATCTTAATACACTATGTACACATAACAAACCATTACCAATCTACACTTACTATTAGTTGTTTATTTAACACATGAATTTTTTATAAGGCTTTCATTTATCAAGAAAGGTTCAAGTGACCCAAGGTAACAACACATTGAACTCATTACCATATGAAGGAGACTTTACTAATACTAAGAGGGAAACAATTTGGACAAGATGACAGTTACTAGGAGTAGAAGGGTCACCTAATTTCTTCTAGGCTTGATAAAACAAATGGGGGTACTTTTCCTTCATCTCTTTTTCTGCTTCCCATGTGGCCTCCTCAACTTGTTGACTTCGCCACAATACTTTAACAGAGGTAACTTCCTTATTTCTCAACTTACGGACTTGCCTATCAAGAATGGCAACTGGAACTTCTTCATATGACAAATCTTCATTAATCTCTATAGCTTCGACTGGCATAATTTTGGACGGATCTCCAATCACTTTCTTTAACATGGACACATGGAATATCAGGTGCACTGATGACATCTCAGGAGGCAACTCTAGCCTATAAGCAACTTGACCAATCCTTTGAACAATCTGATATGGCCCGACATACCTAGGACTCAATTTCCCTTTCTTTCCGAATCGCATGACTCCCTTCATAGGAGATACCCTCAAGAACACCCAATCATCGACTTGAAACTCCAAATCCCTTCAGCGAATGTCTGCATAAGATTTTTGACGACTCTGTGCTGTTTTCATTCTCTCCTGAATAACCTTGACCTTTTCCATAGCTTCGTACTCCATATCTGGCCTTAGCAATTCCGCTTCACCTACCTCAAACCACCTAATTGGCGACCTACATCTTCTCTCATACAATGCCTCAAACGAGGCCATCTGAATGCTAGCATGATAGCTGTTATTGTAAGAAAATTCTATCAGTGGCAAGTGTTCATCCCAATTACCTATAAAATCTAAGACACAAGCCCACAACATATCTTCAAGCGTCTGAATGGTCCGCTCGGCCTGACCGTCGCTCTGTGGATGGAAAGCTGTGTTGAGGTTCACCTGAGTTCCCAAACCTTGCTGAAACCTCTTCCAAAAGTTAGCTGTGAACTGAGCCACGCGATCCGAGATAATAGAAAGTGGAGTGCCATGAAGCCTTACTATCTCCTTGATGTACAACCTTGCATCTTGCTCCGCAGTATTAGTGGACTTGACTGGCAGGAAGTGAGCTGATTTGGTGAGTCGATCCACTATCACCCATATTGAGTCGAACTTATGCTGAGTGCGAGGCAACCCCACCACGAAATCCATATTGATCATCTCCCATTTCCACATTGGTATTTCTATAAGCTAAGTTAATCCACCGGGCCGTTGTTGCTCGGCCTTCACTTGTTGACAGTTCGGACATTTAGCTACCAAGATTGCCATATCCCTTTTCATACCATTCCACCAATAAATCTCCTTGAGATCATGATACATTTTCGTGGAACCTGGGTGCACCGAATACCTGGAAATATGAGCCTCTGCCATCACTCTTTCCCGAAGCTCGTCCACATCCGAAACACATAGTCTACATTGGCAACGCAATACCCCATCCTCGCTGCTGAGTACAAATGCTGAGGTCTTGTTATTCATAGCTGCTTCCTTCACCCAAACCAATGTTGGATCCATGAACTATTTTTCCTTGATTTCCGCGACAAGTGATGATTCTGCTCCATTATGCACCAAAACGTCCCCCTCGTCTGACGCCGAGATACGAACCCCTAAATTGGCTAATTGGTAAACCTCCCAAGCCAAGGGTCTCTGATCCACACCTAAATGAGCCAAACTACCCATGGATTTTCGATTAAGAGCGTCGGCTACCACATTTGCCTTCCTTGGATGGTACAATATGTTCATATCATAGTCCTTGAGCAATTCTAACCACCGCCGCTGTCTCAAATTCAGCTCTTTCTGCTTGAACAAATACTGGAGGCTCTTGTGGTCTGAAAACACATCTACATGAACCCCATAAAGATAGTGTCGCCATATTTTCAAGGCAAAAACAATAGCTGCAAGCTTCAAATCATGTGTTGGATAATTCTTCTCATGGTTCTTGAGTTGCCTGGAAGCATAAGCTATAACATTTCCATGATGCATCAATACACATCCCAAACCGACTCTGGAGGCATCACAATAAACCACAAATCCCTCTGTGCCTTCTGGCAAGGACAATACTGGTGCCGAGGTCAATCTTGACTTCAATTCCCGGAAACTTTTCTCACATGCTTCGGACCACTGGAACTTAACTGCCTTCTGCGTCAGTTTTCTCAATGGGGAAGCGAGGGTTGAGAATCCCTCTACAAACCTCCGATAGTACCCTGCCAAACTACGAATCTCTGTCGGGGTCGTGGGTCTAGGCCAATCTTTCACTGCCGCAATCTTCTGAGGATCCACCTGAATTCCCTCACTGGAAATAACATGCCCTAGAAAGGCTATGGACTTCAACCAAAACTCACATTTTGAGAACTTGGCATACAATTGATGTCGAAGAAGGGTCTGCAACGCTGCTCTGAGGTGAACGGCATGATCTTCTCTGCTCCGAGAGTAGATGAGGATGTCGTCAATGAATACGATCACAAAGGAATCTAGGAATGGCTTGAAAACCCGATTCATAAGGTCCATGAAAGCTGCTGGGGCATTGGTTAGCCCAAAAGACATGACCAAAAACTCGAAGTGACCATAACGAGTTCGAACCATGACACCACAGCTACTAGGTTTTATGCACAAAAATTTTACAGGGCCTTACATCCATGCAATTGGTCAAACAGATCATACACTTGAGGCAAAGGATATTTATTCTTGATGGTGACTTTGTTGAGCTGCCAATAATCAATACACATTCGAAGTTACCCATCCTTCTTTTTGACAAAAAGAACCGGAGCACCCCACGGCGACACACTCGGTCGTATGAACCCTTTCTCTAATAAATCCCTCAGCTGCTCCTTTAACTCCCTTAACTCTGCTTGCGCCATTCTGTATGGTGGAATGGATATTGGCTGAGTATCTGGCAATACGTCGATCCCAAAATCAATCTTTCTATATGGCGGAATGCCTGGAAGCTCATCCGTAAACACTTCAGGAAATTCATTCATAATTGGCACAGACTCGAGGGTAGGCACCTCTGAGGTGGTGTCCGTCACCCGAACCAAGTGATAGATACACCCCTTCTTAATCATCTTCGAAGCCTTAAGGTAGGAAATAAACCTACCCCTTGGCACTACACCATTTCCTCTCCATTCAATAACTGACTCGTTAGGGACCTCGAGCCTCATAACTCTCATCCGACAGTCAAGCTTGGCAAAACATGAATAGAGCCAATCCATTCCCATAATTACATCAAAATCAACCATCCCAAGCTCAATAAGATCGGTTGTGGTATCACGACCACTCACCGTGACAACGCAATTTCTATAGACTCGTGCGGCTATAATAGAATCACTAACCGGAGTCGACACAGAGAACGGCTCATGAAGTTTTGGGTTCTATCCCAAAACATGAAGCAATGAATGGAGTAACATAAGACAAGGAGGACCCCGGATCAATAAGGGCATAGCAATCAATAATCTGAACAGACAGGATACCTGTAACAACATCTGGAGAAGCCTCGGTATTTTCGCGGCCACTCAATGCATAGAATCGGCTAGGTCCACCCCTACCATGAGCTCCACCCCTAGCTGCACCACGTCCTGCTGATGTTGGAGTACGCGCTGATGATGTAGCAGCCGAAGAACCAGATGACTAAGCAGATCCCCTACCTATACCTTGGCGGGGTGCACGACAGTCCTGCTGAATGTGACCTCTCACCCCGTACCCGAAGCACACCGGGATGTCAAGGTAGCAAGTCTCTGTATGCAATCTCCCACACTTGGGGCGTGTAGGTCTCCCATGCTGCTGGGACCTCACCCCTGGACGACCAGACTGACGAGACCTCCTACTATCTGAACCGGGTCTAGAGTAACTGCCCTGCTGATGACTATGCACGGATGGCAGTGCACTTGCGGAGGACTGAGCATATGACTGGGATGGCCCTGATGACCCTCTCCCTGGAAGTGATCTCCCCGAATGACCCATTGACCGGGCCCTGCTGCTACTTTCTCTATCTGCACGAATCTTCAATTTCCTGGCCTCTGTGGCCTGAGCAAACCCCACGATCCTCCCATAGTTCATGTCTGAGTGCAAAGCTGCTGTGGCGGCCTCATTCACTACCAAAGGGCTAAGGCCCTGAACAAACCGTCGAACCTGGGCATCCATGGTCGACACTAAATGAGGAGCGTACTTGGACAACCTTACGAACTCCATGTGATACTCCCAAACACTCATACTACCCTGTTTAAGGACCTCGAACTCCATGGCACGAGCTGCCATCACCTCGACAGGCAAGAAGTGGTCCATAAGTGCATCTACGAACTCATCCCATCTGGCCGGAGGGCTCACCTCCTCACGGGAATCCTCCCACATCTCGAACTATGAACGTGCCTCTCTCTTTAGCCTGTAAGAGGCCAACTCTACCCCCTCTATATTTGTAGCCTTCATCACTCTGAGGGTCTTGTATATCTTATCAAGGAAGTCCTGTGGGTCAGCCTCTGGATCGGTACCTGAGAATTCTGGAGGGGCCAACCGCAAGAACTGGTGGACTCTTGAGCCGGAGGAATCTCCCTGTCCGTTGGAGGATGCAGGGGCATCATGGGATCTCTGGGCCTCGGCGGCCACTAACTGTGTTAACATATGAATGGCTCCCCTAAGATCCTCATTATATATACTAGAACCCGAAGCGGGAACTGTATCTGAGTCAGAAACACTAGCAGGAGGAATGGTGGCATTCTCTGCCACAGCTGGAATAGGGACACTTAGGTTTTGAACAGATGGGCCAGGCAAATTCAGGACTGGTGGGTCATTTTCGCCCACAGTATCGGGTACATGATTAGCAGCCACACTCGGGCCGGCATTGGCCCCAAGGCCGAGTCTAGCCTTCTTCTTAGGCGCCATATTTTGAAAATTTGGGAACAAGGAGCGAATTAGACACAAATATTTCCACATTGCACTTTACCGCACGATATAGATTAACAAAGAAATAGGTAAATTCCTAAATGCCTGTGTAGCCCCCAACTTATCTGATGTGGTCGACAACACACCGATAAGAAGGGCACTACTAGACACGGCTCCGAGACATCCTATGACACTTTAAAACCTTAGGCTCTGATACCAAGTTTGTCACGCCCCAAATCGAGGGACATGACCGGCGCCTGACCGGGTTGCCCCAGTCAAGCGGACCTGGGTGCCTTTCATTCCCACGCGTTACCCCCGTGTTGATTGTTTCTCATTAACCAAATATCTTACTAACCATGAATGATTTCACATTAAACAAATAAAACCATACGAGTGATTCATTAACAAGTTTGCCAGTTTTTTACAACGCCCGACATAACATAATATATACATTAGACTGGAATCCCACAGTTTACATGTCTACAGAGCCTCTAGGATACAAAAGGGAATACAATACTTGCCGGTAACAAGGCTCCGGCTATACCTTGCATAACCAAAATAAAGTCTAAACAAAAGTGGCGTGAACCACACAGGGCCCCGAGGAAGAAAGGGGCTCACCAAAACGGGCAGTGGAAGGAGAAGGATACTACTGCCGATGAGCTGAAGTGCCTACTACCGATCCACCTACAATCATAACACGAATGTAGCGCCCCCGGCAAAAGGGACGTCAGTACACTTGAATTGTACTGGTATGTATGGACAAACTTTGTCCCAAGCAAATTCAAGCCGTTAAACAAGGATCACGATGACAAGATAGACAATAGATTACATCAAGAAATCAATTAAGCTAACTATCCATGTTTCCCACCTTTTACTCATTTCAGATAAGCCTTAACACAAGCACATTTAAGGTCAACAAATAGAACAACAACCAATCAACCACATAAATTGCAAGTAGTCAAACATAGGGGCAATCAGTGTCCCCCAGGTTGCAAACTCTCCTGCTGTCTCCTTTCACAATTTCATATTAATGATTTTGTATCAATTTCATTTGTGATTTCGATTGCTTTCTATCCTTATTACCTCGTCCACCCTTATTACCTCGGCCACCCTTATTACCCCAACCCACACCTTATTTCTTCATGTTGCGGCGCGCAACCCGATCCCAACGTACAGTTTTCAAACACAACAAGCACAAATAGCAGATAAGGTACTACACACAATTACAACAAGTTCAAATAAGCAACTAACACATTGGTTCATCTTCTCAATTACTTCTCAAGTCAATATCACAACCAAGTTACAAGTGTTCCAAAATCGAGAATGTTCATACTGTCATGTTCAATGACTTACCACACCTCAAGTGTTTCGTTTCTTTTCCACAAGGTACCATATATGCCATCATAACCATTGTTCACAATTCTTTTACCAAATTCAACTTTCATTTATCTTTCGGCTCATATCTCATATTACATCACTCATAGTTCAACAACAACTTTGAATATCCAACATCAACATCAAGAATTTCACACAATTTGGCAATTTAACACGAACCAAACAAATTTCACACATATAGGTGATTTCACAAGAATCAAAATTAGCCATACATACCTGGTATCAAGTTTTCTTTCGTTAACTTCCTACTTTATGCTTACCCAAGCTATCCTATCTTTTCCGACCTTGTTTTGCAGACTCTTACGCCTATTCACTTCCGCTTTACTAGAAAACAAGTTTAATAATCATGTATGAGTGTAAAATCTCAAGTTCAAAAGCTATTATATGTAACCCTCTCTTTACCCATTTTAAAACTAAAAATTAGAGGAAACATAGTTAGGGTTTTTACCTTGTAAAGATTGGGGAAGTTGAATCTTGGCCCTAGAATCCTTTGGACTTAATGGTTGGAACAATCTTTGAAGATGAAGAACTTCTCTCTCTAAAACCCTCTCTTCTCTCTCTAATTTTGGTAAGATGATATGATAAAATGAAGGAGAAGGGCGTTATTTTAAAGAAGATGTCGGGTTAAAATTTATAAAATTCCTGGGTCGGGTCAATTCTGCGGTCGCATCTGCGATCGCAGAATCAACATGCGGTCTGCATAGTGACTGCGGAATTGCCTCAAAATTTACACAAGTTCTGATACGGAATGTGACCAAAATGCAGTCCGCATTCTTGATCTGTGGTCGCATAGTGTACCGCAGATTTGCCACCCCAAAACCTTCGAGAATTTATGCGGTAGATATGCTGTCCGCAGATCCATTATGCGATCGCATATCGACCGCATTCTCAACACCAAATTTTACAAACCTACTGTTAAGCTCTGCGGCAGGAATGCGGTCCGCATAGCAGATCTGCGGTCGTACTCCTTACCGCAGAATTCACACTTTTTTGGAAAAATTGACTCTTTACATTTTTGAAACTTAAATCACTACCAAGGGTCCGAACCGCGGCGAGCAAGCTCGCTGCGAAGAATTCTACACATTCCTAACATATTATTCGGACCATGGCACCATAGCTACTAGGTTTCATGCAATAAAATTTACGGGGCCTTACAGATTCCCGAAGTTCCTGATGTTATTGAGTTGTGGACTGTGGGTTCGATTCCCGGAGATCCTGAGGTTTATTGAGACATGGACTGCGGGTTCGATTCCCGGAGATCCATGGGTACTATCAATGGGACTGTGGGTTCAATTCCCACAGGTCCTGAACTTATTAATTGAATTTGTTACTTTTTGTTAGTTTAATTGTAGACAGTTACAGTAATCACTTCATTGTTTTTATTTCGAAGTTATTAATATTTATATTGCTTATTATTGTTAATATCAATATGTAATTGTTTTCTCTCAGTAGGGCCCTGACCTTCCTCGTCACTACTCCATCGAGGTTAGGCTTGGCACTTACTGAGTACCGCCGTGGTGTACTCATGCTACTCTTCTGCACACTTTTGTTGTGCGGATCCAGGTACATCAGGACAGGCTCACACCAGGTGATTCAGCAGCGCTTTGGGAGACCTCGAGGTATGATCCGCTACGTCCGCGGATCCGGAGGCCTTCCTTTCTATTCTGATAGTACTAGTAGATATTTCTCCTTCACTTCGTTGTTAGATACTCTTTATACATAGAGCCACAATTGTATATTCTCTTTTAGTCTGTGTTACCCGTGGGATTCCGGATCTTGGTGGTGTTTCATACAGTGTGTTTGATGGATGTATGTGCCAAGCGGCACGGATTACATTTCTTTTTATGCTATTTTTCTGCTATTTCTTATTTAAATGTTCATAAATTGTATATTTCGCAACGTGTTAGGCTTACCTAGTCGTGGGGACTGGGTGCCATCACGACATGTTCACGATTGGTGAACTAGGGTCGTGACAAGTTGGTTTCAGAGCTCTAGGTCCATAGGAGTCACGTGACACAGACCGGTTACTTAGAGTCTCGATGATCGATACGGAGACGTCTGTATTTATCTACTAGGGGCTATGTAACTATTTAGGAAACTCTTCATTTCTTTTGGATTCCTTGTCGTGCGACATTTTGGCACCAAATCTAAACTATTGCTTTCTATTCTCTCACAGATGGTGAGGACACGTGCTACTCGCGATGATCAGGTACCCGCGCCCCCTGTTGCCGCCGTCAGAGGCCGGGGCTGAGGTAGAGGACGAGGACGCGCCTGAGGTGCAGCCACAGCACCCGCGCGCGCCGCCGCTGAGGTGCCATAAGTAGACCAGGTTGGAGCGCAGGCACCTGGTACACCGACTACAGCTGCCACTATTCCAGCACTCCAGGAGACCCTGGCCCTATTTATGAGTATGTATACCACTTTAGCTCAGGCAGGACTGCTTCCTATCGTCGCAGCTACATCCCAGGCCGGGGGAGGGGCCCAGACTCCCGCAGCCGTTACCCCTGAGCAGCGTGTGCCAGTGGGACAGGTTCTAGAACTTTTGGTTATGCCTCCTGCCGCCCCAGCACAGCCCGGAGGTGAGCCAGCTGCCTCTGAGGACGAGCAGCGTAGATTGGAAAGGTTCAAGAAATATGACCCTCCAGTGTTTAGTGGGTTGGCTTCAAATGATGCATTGGGTTTTTTGGAGGAGTGTCATCGTATTCTTCATACTATGGGGATTGTGGAGACCAGCGGGGTTTCTTTCACTGCTTTTCAGTTTCGTGGGGCCGCTTACGATTGGTGGCGCACGTATGAGTTGGATAGTCCAGAGAAGTCTGCATCATTGACCTGGACGCAATTTTCAGATTTGTTTTTGAGTGAGTTTGTTCCCCAGAGCCTTAGGGATTCTTGGCGCTCGGAGTTTGAGCGGTAGCGATAGGGCTCCATGTCGGTATCGGAGTATGCTATCGGTTTCACCCGTCTAGCCAGGCATGCACCTGCTTTTGTAGCCACGGTCCGGGAAAGAGTGCGGAGATTTATTGAGGGCCTGATTCCACCGATCCGATCCAGCATGGCCAGAGAGTTGGAGATAGATATACCTTATCAGCAGGCAGTGAGCATTGCTAGGAGGATCGAGAGCATTCTCCCTAGAGAGCGAGGAGAGAGATAGGCCAAGAGGTCTCGTGAGTCGGGCCATTTCTCTGGTGCCCGCACTTCAGCAGCCGGTCGTTTTGGCTGGGGTTATTCCGGTTGACCAGTTCACTCAGCATTGCCAGTAGCTGGTAGTGCTCCAGCTCTTCCAGCACCTCGGGAGCCTTATTATGCTCCCCCAGTTTCCAGTGCACCTCATGTGTGGGGTACCTCTAGGGGTCAAACTAGTGGGGGTGAGGCCGGTCAGTCACAGCCACCGCGTCCTCCCCGAGCTTGTTTTGAGTGCGGGGATACTCGCCATCTGGTTAGGGAGTGCCCCAGGCGTAGGAGAGGAGCACCTCCACAGTCTTTGCAGCATCAACGTGGTTCTCAGGGCCAACATGCCATCATTCCAGCTCCAGCTGCCACTCCACCTGCCCAGCCAGCCAGGGTAGGTGATCAGGGCTAGGGGCCGCCCTCGAGAGAGGGGACAAGCCGGATTCTATGCTATTCCTGATCGCGCCGCAGCTGTTGCATCTGATTCTATTATCACTGGTATTATTCTGGTTAGTCACAGGGAGGCATCGGTTCTATTCGACCCTGGTTCCACCTTTTCATATGTGTCTTCTTACTTTGCTTCTCATCTGGGTGTGCCTCGGGATTCTTTGAGTGCCCCCATTTATGTTTCCACTCCGGTGGGTGATTCTTTGGCTGTGGACCGTGTATATCGGTCGTGTTTGGTTACCATTTGTGGTTTTGAGACCAGAGCGGATCTATTATTGCTCGGGATGGTCGATTTTGATATTATTTTGGGCATGGACTGGTTGTCGCCCCATTATTCTATTCTTGATTGTCACGCCAAGACCGTGACGCTGGCTCTGCCAGGCATTCCACGTATTGAGTGGAGTGGTACTCTAGATCATACCCCTAGCCGTGTTATTTCCTTTCTCGGAGCCCAGCGTATGGTTGAGAAGGGGTGTGCTGCTTATCTAGCCTATGTGCGGGATGTCGGTATTGACACTCCCTCTATTGATTCTGTTCCTGTGGTACGTGACTTTGCTGATGTATTTCCAGTTGATCTCCTGGGCATGCCGCCCGACAGAGATATTGATTTTGCTATTGATTTGTTCACGGGCACTCAGCCCATTTCTATTCCACCATACCGTATGGCTCATCCTGAGTTGAAGGAGCTGAAAGATCAGTTACAGGAGTTATTGGGTAAGGGTTTCATTCGACCCAGTGTTTCGCCTTGGGGTGCTCCTGTGTTGTTTGTGAAGAAAAAAGGACGGTTTTATACGTATGTGTATTGACTATCGTCAGCTGAACAAGGTTACAGTGAAGAACACGTATCGCATTGATGACTTGTTTGACCAGCTACAGGGTGCACAGGTGTTTTCTAAGATTGATTTGCGCTCTGGGTATCATCCGCTGAAGATTTGGGAGCCAGACATCCCGAAGACTGCCTTCAGGACTCGTTATGGTCACTATGAGTTCCTCGTGATGTCTTTTGGGCTGATTAATGCCCCAGCATCCTTTATGCATTTGATGCACAGTGTGTTCAGGCCATATCTGGACTCGTTCGTGATTGTCTTCATTAATGATATTCTAGTATATTCCCGGAGTCGGGAAGAGCACGAGCAGCATTTGAGGATAGTGCTTCAGATTCTGAGGGAGAAGCATCTATATGCCAAGTTCTCTAAATGTGATTTATGGTTGAGTTCAGCGGCATTTTTAGGCCTACGTGGTGTCGAGTGATGGTATTCGAGTAGATCCGAGGAAGGTGGAGGCCGTGTAGAGTTGGCCCAGACCCTCCTCCGCTACTGAGATTCGCAGTTTCCTTGGTTTGGCGAGCTATTACCGTCGTTTCGTAGAGGGGTTCTCTTCGATTGCAGCACCTATGACCAGATTGACCCAAAAGGGTGCCCCTTTCCGGTGGACAGACGAGTGTGAGGCGAGCTTTCAGAAGCTCAAGACGGCTTTGACTTCGGCCCCTATATTGATGTTGCCTACAGATTCGGGGTCCTATACTGTATATTGTGGTGCCTCACGAGTTGGACTCGGTGCGGTATTGATGCAGGACGGTAGGGTGATTGCCTACACGTCCAGACAGCTGAAGGTGCATGAGAAGAACTATCCTGTTCATGATTTGGAGCTAGCCGCCATTGTTTACGCCTTGAAGATTTGGCGTCATTACTTATATGGGGCCTTGTGAGATCTACACTGATCATCGAAGCTTAAAGCACCTGCTTAAGCAGAAGGACCTCAATATTCATCAGAGGAGATGGTTGGAACTACTGAAGGACTATGATATTACTATTCTCTATCATCCGGGCAAGGCTAATGTGGTTGCCGATGCCTTGAGTCGTTGGGCAAAGAGTTTGGGGAGTTTGGCATACCTACCAGCTTCATAGAGGCCTATGGTGATGGACGTTCAGGCTTTACCCAGGCAGTTTGTTAGACCGGATCTTTCGGAGCCCAGTCGGGTTCTGGCTTGTGTGGTTTCTCGGTCTTCTTTATTTGATCGCATCAGGGAGCAGCAGTTCGACGACCCTCAATTGTTTGTCCTTTAGGATAGAGTTCAGCGTGGTGATGCTCGAGATGTTACCATCAGGGACGATGGAGTTATGAGGACGCAGGGGCGTATCTGTGTGCCCAACGTAGATGATCTTCGAGAGCTGATTTTAGCAGAGGCCCATAGCTCGTGGTATTCCATCCATCCGGGTGCCGCGAAGATGTATCAGGACTTGAGACAGCATTACTGGTGGAGGCGGATGAAGAGAGATATCGTTGATTATGTTTCTAGATGCCTCAACTGCCAGCAAGTGAAGTATGAGCATCAGCGTTCGGGTGGATTGATGCAGCAGATGGAGATTCCAGAGTGGAAATGGGAGCGCATTACCATGGACTTTGTATCTGGACTTCCAGGCACTGTTAGGAAGTTAGATTCCATTTGGGTCATTGTGGATCGGCTGACCAAGTCCGCCCATTTCATACCGGTGAGCACTACTTATTCTTCGGAGTGACTGGTGGAGATCTATATCAGGGAGATAGTGCGGCTGCATGGTATTCCAGTTTCCATCATTTCAGATAGAGGCACTCAGTTCACTTCACGGTTCTGGAGAGCCGTACAGCAGGAGTTAGGTACTCGGGTAGAGCTGAGCACAGCATTTCACCCCCAGACTGATGGGCAGTCCGAGCGCACTATTCAGATTTTGGAGGATATGCTCCGTGCGTGCGTGATTGAGTTTGGACGTGCATGGGATCACTTATTGCCATTGGCGGAGTTTGCTTACAACAACAGCTACCAGTCCAGTATTCAGATGGCACCGTATGAGGCCCTATATGGTAGGAGGTGCAGATCTCCCGTGGGTTGGTTCGAGCCGGGCGAGGCTAGGCTGCTAGGTACCGATATGGTTCAGGATGCAATGGACAAGGTCAAGGTGATCCAGGACAGACTTCGTGCAGCCCAGTCTAGACAGAAGAGTTATGCGGACAAGAAGGTTCGCGATGTGGCTTTTATGGTTGGTGAGCGGGTTCTGCTTCGAGCTCGCCCATGAAGGGCGTTATGAGGTTTAGGAAGAAAGGAAAGCTGAGTCCTAGGTTTATTGGCCCTTTTGAAATTTTGAGGCGTGTTGGGGAGGTTGCTTATGAGTTGGCCTTACCTCTCAGCCTAGCCGGAGTTTACCCTGTATTTCATGTCTCTATGCTCCAGAGATACCATCGCAACCCGTCGCATGTGTTGGATTTCACCTCTGTTTAGCTAGACAAAGATCTGTATTATATTGAGGAATTAGTAGCCATTCTAGACAGGCAGGTCAGGAAGCTAAGGTCAAAGAACATCGCTTCGGTAAAGGTTCAGTGGTGGGGTCATCCGGTCGAGGAGGCGACTTGGGAGACCGAGTAGGATATGCGCAGCCAGTACCCTCATCTTTTCACCACTCCAGGTATGTTTTCTATACTCGTTCGAGGACGAACGAATCTTTTAAGTGTGGGAAGATGTAACGACCCGGCCGGTCGTTTTAGAAAATTTCGCCCCGATCTCCAATTTAACTGTTCCCCTAAGTTCATTTCTACTATTGTGGCTTGCCGGGACAGTCGGTTCTGGAATTTGGAACATTTTGGGACACTTAGTCCCTAAATGAGAGCTTTAAAGTTAGAAAATGGTCCGTAGTCAGAACAGTGTTAAGATGACCTCAGAATGGAAATCCGATTGTTCCATTAGCTTTGTTAGGTGATTTCGGGGTTGGGAGCGCGTTCGGAATGTATTTTAGAGGTCCGTAGCTCAATTAGGCTTGAAATGTCGAAGTTGGAAATTTTGGCGAATCCGAACGATAGGTGAGATTTTGATCCGGGGGTCGGAATGGAATTACGACAATTTCTGTAGCTTCGTTATGTGATTTTGGATATGTCCGCAAATTTTCAGGTCATTCGGACGTCATTTGGTCGAGTTTTTGATTGAATGTTAGTTTCGGAAGTTTTGAAGAAACTTAGGCTTGAATCCGTGTGTAATTGGTGATTTTGATGTTTAGGATGGTGTTTTTATGATTTGGACAAGTTCGTATCATGTTTTGGAGTATGTTGGTGGTTTTCGTTGGGGTCCCGGGGGCCTCGGGATGAATTCGGACCATCATCCGGCATTTTGAAACATGAAAATTCTGCAGAAAAATTGCAGATCACTGGGCAGGATTTAAGCCATCGCGTTCGCGAGGGCCTGGTTCTCGTTCGCGTAGGCTGGGTGCTGCAGAGCATCGCCTTCGCGTCCAAGGGCGTCGCGTTTGCGTCGTAGAAGAAGGAGAGGCACCGCGGTCGCGATCCCAAGGTCGCATTCGCGAAGAGCAAAGTGGGTTGGATGAGGAAAAAGGTCATCGCGAACGCGTGGCTCAGTGCAGCGTTCGCGAAGGGTTAGATGGCTGTGCATCACGGACGCGAGTGGTGCCACGCAAACGCGAAGGGTAATTTGGTCAGAGCATCGCGAACACATGACAAGCAATGCGAACGCGATGAAGGAAAATGTCTGGCAGTAAATTAAAAACCAGAACATAAGAGTCGCGACCCCCATAAACAAAAACGCCATTTTTGAGCTCCAAGAGAGGATTTTGAAGGGGGAACGCTGGGATATCATCAGGAAATCATCGAGGGTTAGTTTCTTGACCTTAATTTGTTGGTTTATCGTTGAATCCTTAATTATTTCACTGAAAATGGAAGATTAAAGGTGGGATTGAGCCCTAGGCCTAAATTTTAGGAAATATTTTATTTGAATGGGCAAACGGAGTCCGATTTCGATAAATTTTATATGCACGGACTCGTATTAAGATAAGGAACCCGAATATATAACTTTCGTGATTTTTCGATAAGAGTACCGAAAGTCGGGTTTTGGCAACTTGTGGGTTTTGGTGTATTTTGAGTTGTTTTGATTGGGTAATGCCCAATTGGCCTATTTTGATGTGATTCTATTGATTTTTATCGGATACTACACCTGTGGAGGCCGACATTCGCGGCAAGAGAGTTGTCTCTTAGCGGTTTTGTATACTGGAGTCGAGGTAAGTGGCTTGTCTAACCTCGTGTGGGGGAACTTTCACCCCTAGGATATTATGTGATAGCTTAAATGCCTTGTACGCAAGGTGACGGGCGTGTACATGCGCTGGTTGTTGTAACACACACTTAGTTGAATTGTTCGATTAGTGATATTTCTGCTCTTTGCTGATAAAAGCATTACTTTACCCGGTATTTAGTTAGAGAAGCGTGATTAGCTAGGATTTATCATGTCTAATTGCCTAGTTGATTTACTTGAACTTCTTGATAAATTGTAGGGACTAGTTTCGGTGAAATTGTAGTTAAACATATTATATTCTCTGTGTGTTTTCCTTATTTGATGTGTTGGTGGACTGCGGGTTCAATTCCCGGAGATCCCAGGGCTGTGGGTTCGATTCTCATAGACTCGGAGTGATACTATTTATGGAATGCGGTTCGATTCTCGGATATCCGGAGTTACTGAGATATAGACAGCGGGTTTGAATTCCGGAGATCTTGATGTTATTGAGATGTGGACTACGGGTTTGATTCCCGGAGATCCTGATGTTATTGAGATGTGGACTGCGGGTTCGATTCCCGGAGATCCTGAGATTTATTGAGACATGGACTGCGGGTTCGATTCCCGGAGATCCATGGGTACTGTCAATGGGACTGTGGGTTCAATTACCACAGGTCCTGGACTTATTAATTGAATTTGTTACTTGTTGTTAGTTTAATTGTAGACATTTGCAGTAATCACTTCATATTTTTTATTTCGGAGTTATTAATATTTATACTGCTTATTATTGTTAATATCAATTTGTAATTGTTTTCTCTCAGTAGGGCCCCTGACCTTCCTCGTCACTACTCCATCGAGGTTAGGCTTGGCACTTACCGAGTACCGCTGTGGTGTACTCATGCTACTTTTCTGCACACTTTTATTGTGCAGATCCAGGTACATCAGGACAGGCCCATACTAGGTGATTTGGCAGCGCTTTGGGAGACCTTGAGTTATGATCTGCTACGTCCGCGGATCCGGAGACCTTCCTTTCTATTCTGATAGTACTAGTAGATATTTTTCCTTCACTTCGTTGTTAGATACTCTTTATACATAGAGCCACAGTTGTATATTCTCTTTTAGTCTGTGTTACCTGTGGGATTCCGGATCTTGGTGGTGTTTCATACAGTGTGTTTGATGGATGTATGTGCCAAGCGGCACGGATTACATTTCTTTTTATGCTATTTTTCTGCTATGTCTTATTTAAATGTTCATAACTTGTATATTCCGCAATGTGTTAGGCTTACCTAGTCGTGGGGACTAGGTTCCATCACGACATGTTCACGATTGGTGAACTAGGGTCATGACACCAGACTGCTAGGTACTGATATGGTTTAGGATGCTATGAACAAGGTCAAGGTGATTCGGGACAGACTTCGTGCAGCCCGGTCTAGACAGAAGAGTTATGCGAACAAAAAGGTCCACGACGTGGCTTTTATGGTTAGCGAGCGGGTTCTGCTTCGAGTCTCACCCATGAAGGGCGTTATGAGGTTTGGGAAGAAGGGGAAGCTGTGTCCTAGATTTATTAGTCCTTTTGAGATTTTGAGGCGTGTTGGGGAGGTTGCTTATAAGTTGGCCTTACCTCCCAGCCTAGCTGGAGTCCATCTCGTATTTCATGTCTCTATGCTCCGAGATACCATGGTGACCCGTCGCATGTGTTGGATTTCACTTCTGTTCAGCTAAACAAGGATCTGGCTTATGTTGAGGAGCCAGTAGCCATTCTAGACAGGCAAGTCATGAAGCTAAGGTCAAAGAACATCGCTTCAGTAAAGGTTCAGTGGCGGGGTCAGCCGGTAGAGGAGGCGACTTGGGAGACCGAGCAGGTCATGCGCATCCAGTACCCTCATCTCTTCACCACTCCAGGTATGTTTCTATGCTCGTTCGAGGACGAACGAATCTTTTAAGTGTGGGAAGATGTAACGACCCGGTCGGTCGTTTTTGAAATTTACGCCCCGATCCCCCATCTAACTGTTCCCCTAAGTTAATTTCTGCTATTGTGGTTTGCCGGGAGGGTCGATTCTGGAATTCGGAGTGTTTTGGGACACTTAGTCCCTAATTGGGAGCGTTATAGTTGAAAAATGGCTTGTAGTCGGAACAGTGTTATGACAACCTCAGAACAGAAATCTGATGGTTCCATTAGCTCTCTTAGGTGATTTCGGGGTTAGGAGCGCGTTCGGGATGTATTTTGGAGGTCTGTAGCTCAATTAGGCTTGAAATGCCGAAGTTTGAAATATTGGGCGAATCCGAACGATAGGTGAGATTTTGATCCGGGGGTCAGAATGGAATTCCGACAATTTCTGTAGCTTCGTTATGTGATTTTGGATATGTCCGCAAATTTTCAGGTCATTCGGACATTGTTTGCTCGGATTTTAGATCGAATGTGTAATTTGGAAAATTTTAAGGAATTTAGGCTTGAATTCGATGTGAATTATGGGTTTTGATGTTGCTAGACGTGTTTTGAGGATTGGAACAAGTTCAAATAAGGTATTAGGATGTGTTGGTGTGTTTGGATGAGGTCCCGGGGGCCTCGGGATGTTTTAGGATGGTTAAACGGGAGAAAACATGGAAAATTGCAGGTTTTGGTTGCTGGTTCTGTTGTTTTCGCCCCTGCGGAAATGGGACTGCAGAGGCGAGTCCGTAGGAGCGGACGAGGGAGCACAGGGGCATACTGGTTCACAGGAGCAGACCTTTGTCCGCATAGGCGGCATAGCTGGTGCGAAAATAGTGTCGCAGAAGCGGAGTTTGGTCGAGGGGTGAAGGATCCACAGAAGCGGAATTTTGGCCGCTGGAGTGAGTCCGCAGAAGCGGACTCCTTTTCGCAGGAGCGGGAAAGCCCGCAGGAGCGGACCTTGTTCCGCAAGAGCGGTTCCGCAGGAGAGGTTCCGCAGAAGCGGTCCACTGTTCGCAGAGTTGGAAATGGCCAGTTAGGCCTGGGATCGCAGAAGCGACCAATTTGTCATGGAAGCGGTTCCGCAGAGGCGGAAAATGTTCCGCAGAAGCGGAAATCGCAGAGGGTTAATTATATCAGAAGTTAGAAATTTCAGAAACATTTCAAAACATTTGGGTCTCGGCTTAAGAGGCGATTTGGGCGATTTTGAAAAGAAATTCTAGAGAATTCATCATGTAATAACCTATGGACTCAAATTATGATTATTGTTGATAATATTATACAATTATCTCATGAAAATGGAGGAATTTGGGGTATTTTATGGGGGTTTTCACCCTAGGCTTGAATTTTAGAAAATCAAGGGTTTGAATGGGCAAATGGAGTCCGAATTTGGTAAATTTTATATGCTTAGACTCATATTGAGACGAGGGTTCTGAATATGTAACTTTCATAATTTTTCGAGAAGCGTACCGAAAGTCAGGTTCTGTCAACTTGTGATTTTGGGGTATTTTGAATTTGTTTCGATTGGGTAATGCCCAATTGGCCTATTTTGATGTGATTCTATTGATTTTTATCAGATACTATACCTGTTGAGGCCGACATACGCGGCAAGAGAGTTGTCTCTTAGCGGTTTTGTACCGGAGTCGAGGTAAGTGGCTTGACTAACCTCGTGTGGGGGAACTTTCACCCCTAGGATATTATGTGATAGTTTAAATGCCTTGTACACGAGGTGACGGGTGTGTACATGCGCTGGTTGTTGTAACACACTTTACTTGAATTATCCGATTAGTGATATTCCTGTTCTTAGATGATTAAATTGTTACATTTACCCGATATTCGTTGGAAAAGCATGATTAGATAGGATTTAACTGTTTAATTGCCTAATTGTCTTACTTGAACTTCTTGATAATTGTTGGCACTAGTTTTGGTGAAGTTGTAGTTAAGCATATTATATTTTTCTCTGCGCGTTTCTTTATTTGTTGTGTTGGTGGACTGCGGGTTCGATTCCCGGAGATCCCAAGGCTGTGGGTTCGATTCCCAGAGACCCGGAGTGGTATTGTTTGTGGACTGCGGGATAGATTCCCGGAGATCCAAGGGCTGCGGGTTCGATTCCCGGAGACCCGGAGTTTACTAATATATTATTGAGATATGGACTGCGAGTTCGATTCCCGGAGATACTGACATCATTGAGACACATCCTGAGGTATTGAGACATGGGCTGCGAGTTCGATTCCCGGAGACCCAGAGATATTGTTATTGGAACTGTGGGTTAAATTCCCGTAGCTCCTGGATTGTTGATTATAGAGTGGGATTGTGGGTTCAATTCCCACAGGTCCTGGACTTGCTGGTTTGAGTTTATGTTGTGTTGGATTACCTGTAGTTATCTATTCGTAGTTAGTTATAGTAACTACTTTAGTGTCGTTATTTCAGATTCATTCTTACTTATCCCTGCTTATTGTTATTTTGATCATTAAGTTATTGTTCTCTCGGTAGGGCCCTAACCTTCCTCGTCACTACTCCATCGAGGTTAGGCTTGGCACTTACTGAGTACCGTCGTGGTGTACTCATGCTACTCTTCTGCACACTTTTATTGTGCAGATCCAGGTACATCAGGACAGGCTCATACTAGGTGATTCAGCAGCGCATTTGGAGACCTCGAGGTATGATCCGCTTCGTCCGCGGATCCGGAGGCCCTCCTTCTATTCTGATAGTGATAGTAGATATTTTTCCTTTATTTCGTTGTTATTAGATACTCTTGATGTATAGAGCCAAAGTTGTACTTTCCTCTTTTAGTTTGTGTTACCCGTGGGATTTCGGGTCTTGGTGGTATGTTATACAGTGTGGTTGACGAGTGTATGTGCCAAGCGGCACGGATTACATTCTTGTTTATATCGTTTTTCCGCTATTTCTTGTTTAATGTTCATAAACGTGTATATTCCGCAACTTGTTAGGCTTACCTAGTCGCGAGGACTGGGTGCCGTCATGACAGGTTCACGATTGGTGAACTAGGGTCGTGACACCCCTTCTGGTAAATTGAACATGTCGACCCTTGGAGGAAACTCTTCTATACAAGTCTTCCCTAATGACCCATAGTCCATGAATGAAGGACGATGACATAAGTGCTCAATCATCCACAATTGCAGTAACACATTACAACCCTCAAAGAAGTCCCCTCCAGCTTTGCAAATAGTAAGGGCGTGGAAGATATCTGCTATGATCAATTGTACTAGAGTGCTGTTATCTTGCTTGAGTAGAGTACTGACGACCCCAGCAACCTGTATACTAATTTTCCCATCTTTCCTAGAGAATATTAGCAAACCTAAAAAGGTTATCATGAAAGCGATACTCCTATGCTCTTCCCATTTTGACTGGTTCTCCCCACTGCAAATTTCACTTTTGGGATTGTTGAATCCTCCAAAATGACCATATTTGTCATATAGGAATGCCAAAGTACAGAATCCCTTTGACAGATCTGGGTTATGTACAGTCCAGCGAATCTTTATAGTATCTAAAAACCTGTGTATAGTCACGACCCGTGGCGCAATAAGATATTGGTCCTTCATAGGAATTTTTGGACCCCCAATGTATCCTGCCGATTCTTCCAGTGTTGGCGTTAGTTCAAAGTCTGAAAAGTGAAATACGTTGTGCGCTGGATTCCAGAATGAGATCAATGCTCGTATGATATCCCCTCTTGGGTGAATGTTTAATAATCCAACCAAATCCCTTGTGCATCTTGACTATGTCTTGTCCTGACTGGCCCAAATCGTTCCACCACATGTTCAATTCCAAAGGGACCCTGTTTATAATAGTTCCGGATGAATTTTGACTCGTGCTCATTCTGCACATTTATTAAGGTGATTTAGATGAAAGAAACTTTTATTTGACTAAAAAAAATTATTTTCTTTTTCTCAATTTGAAGAAAGGCAAAAATTGGTTTTTCCACTACGGCCTTTCAGCACTTCAAAGACGAAGATTTTAAGAGTGTAAGGGTTAACAGACCTAACAAGTTTACGAAAGGTGGTCGTTTATGCAAAGTCAACCTTCTGCCGTTCCTTTCGGAAACATTCGGTTGTTTTTGAAAACGGCATTACCGACTTATTCACGATGAAAAATAAAAATCGACATTTTTTTGGGCTATATTTTTTTTATAAGAAGTTGGACCCGATGAGGATTGCCTACGTATCTCACATCCGGTGAGAATCAAACCCGCGTAGTTCGGTTAAACAAGCTACATTTGTAAATGGAACAGAGTGTTTTTATTTTATTGAAAAACTAAACCCTATTTTTTATTTTAAGAATAAATCACACACAAAAAACATGTTTTTTTTAAATTAAAAACAAACTATTTTGAAAGTAACAAATTTTCTCTTTGTTTTTTTTTTCAATATTAAAAATCCGGTCAACATGCAAGTCCGAAGCAAATAAATGCATAAACAAACAGGATGCAGTAGGATGGTCTTTTCATTTCAGGTTGCTGTCCTAGATGAACCCAACCCCTGTGTTGAGTCCCCTAAGTCAGATGCAACATGATGCAAATAAGCGTTCCTACTAGGGATCCGACATGAAGTCAAGTTATTCTAGGTTAAAAATCTAGGTATATGTTCTAGACTGTGTACCCGAGCGGACAACTCGAGTCGAGGAGGAGGCAACGTACCGGGGACCCGCGGGATCGTCCGGCTTAGTAACCTGTCCGACCTCTTTTTATTTAAGGGTATTAACACTAACAGAATAGGGAGTCTCAACCAGTAAGCACATCCCCGGAGGTGAGAAGAGAAAGGTTTCGGCACAGTTTATATATATAGTTCAAATAATATCAAAGCGATAAAAATCATAATTTTGCACATTAAGCATAGATAATATGAAAATATCAGATAATAAAGCCAAAATACAACAATTTATCATAAGCTCGAATTTCCAACCCTGAACTCGTGGTTCTGGGTTATAGTCCTGTGACAACCCCGCCCGTCGTCACGAGAATTACCACCCCGTTATGTTGTAAATACATGTTTTATGATTTTATATCAGTGTTAGAGTCTATCGGGTGAGTTAGGAGTGAATTGGATTGAAAATGAGGCATATAGCCTTTTTGAAGGAGACTTGAATAAGGAAAGTCAACCCGGAGTTGACTATTTGGTTAGAGGGCTCGGAATCGGATTCTGATGATTCGGTTAGTTCCGGAAGGTGAATTGTGACTTAGGGGAGCGATCGGAATTGAATTTGGAGGCACGGTGTAGAAATAGGCTTGAATTGGCTAAGGTTGAATTTTGGCGAAATCCGAACGGTAGGTGAGATTTTGATCCGGGGGTCGGAATGGAATTCCGACAGTTGCAGTAGCTTCGTTAGGTGATTTTGGATGTGCCTGCAAAATTTTAGGTCATTCGGACGTCGTTTAGTCGGGTTTTTCATCGAATGTATAATTCGGAAAGTTTTAAGAAATTTAGGCTTGAATCCGTGTGTAATTGGTGATTTTGATGTTTAGGATGGTGTATTTATGATTGGAACAAGTTCGTATCGTGTTTTGGGGTATGTTGGTGGTTTTCGTTGGGGTCCCGGGGGCCTCGGGATGAATTCGGGGGTCCAAACGGACCATTTTGTGCCAAATGCACTGCTGTTTCTGCTGCAATTAGTGCAGCAGAATTTTACCCTTCACGATCGCAGAGATAGGGACGCGATCGCGTAAGGTCAAGAACAGAAGCAACACGATCGCAGGAGCACGGACGCGATCGCGTAGTGTTATCCGGGTGGTCATCGCGATCGCATGAGCATCTACGCGATCGCGTAGAAGAGAAATGGGGTCCAGGGAAAAATGTGCTACGCGATCGCAGGAATAGGGATGCGATCGCGTGAGGCCGGATGGTTGTACATCGCGATCGCGTGAGGAGAATCGCGATCGCGTGAGGGCGAAATGTTGAGCATCGCGATCGCGTGAGTAGAGTCGCGATCGCGTAGAGCAAATAGGTCTGGCAGAGAGTTTAAGTTCAGAACAGACCAGTCGCGGGTTTAATACCCAAAAATGCCATTTTTGAGTTCCAAGAGAGAAAATTGACGGGAATTGCTGGTAATTCATCGGGGATTCGTTGGAGGTAAGTTTTGTGGCTTAATTACATCATTTTAACATGAAATCATGGGTTAAATTTCTATAAATGGAAGATTAAAGGTGGGTTTGAGCCCTAGGCCTAAATTAAAGAAAAACACCGATTTGAGTGGGCAAATGGAGTCCGATTTTGGTAAATTTTATATGCCTAGACTCGTATCGAGATGAGGATTCCGAATATGTAACTTTTGTAATTTTTCGACAAGCGTACCGAAAGTCGGGTTTTGGCAACTTTGGGAATTTTGATGTAAATTGAGTTATATTGATTGGGTGTCGTCCCATTGGCCAAATTTGTTGTGTTTCTACTGTATTTGATCAGATTCTACACGTGCGGAGCTTGATTCTCATGGCAAGGGCATTGCGGAGTAGTTGTCGCGCTGTATTGAGGTGAGTAATAGATGTGGGTGATGACCAGCGGGTTCGAAACCCCGGTATACCACTTTGTGACGCTGTATAGCGGCGAGACACGCACACTCTCGAGAGTGCGGGGTCGATCATGAATTGGAGACTATATATTAGTCCAACCTGTTGATACTGTATTATTGGCTATTCTCGAGCCGTTGAACCTCCTTCTTGGACGGTTGAGTATATTGTGGGCTGTGAGCCAGTTATTGGATCCCGCGAGGATCGTTATCATTGTCTTATCATATAGACATACTAGTTTACTACTAGTCCGCAACTATTTTTGTTATTATGCTAATTCCAATCTCTGGAACGTAATATTGGTGTTTTCCAACTGAAAAATGATAAAAGAGTTTCCAAAAACTACTTCTGAGCCTGCGAGGCTGTATCTGCATATTAGCTGACTAGTAGTGGATCGGGCTGCGCGCCGCAGCGAGATATATGTTGGATCGGACTGCACGCCGCAGGAATATCTCTATGAGATGTGCTTGGGCTGTAGGAGCCCCTCCGGAGTCTGAACCCCCACAGTGAGCACGGGTACCCAAAATTGGAGTCGGGCTACACGCCGTAGCGGTCATATCATGCATTGCATTGCATTTAGCTACATCTACTAGCTGTTATGCTATTTGTTGGTATTTGTTGGAACAGGTACAGTGAAGATTGATTCTATGACGGGGTAGCTGATTATAGCTTTACATAGTGCTTTATTGCGGATTTCTTATCTGCGCTGTCTTACCCTTGTTTATTACCACTGAGTCTGGCAGTACTCATTTTACTCCCCGCACCTTGTGTGCAGATCCAGGTACCTCTCAGCAGTGATCCAGTAGCTGTGCGAGGCGACATCTGTGGGATATACGAGGTAGCTGCAGAGTCCGCAGGACCCGATATTCCTTCTTACTGTCTTGATTTTGTATTGACTTTTCCTTCCGCACTTGGTATCTTGTAAACCTTTATACACTCATGTTCAGTAGAGGCTCGTGACTCGTGACCCTTGGTCCATGGGAGTTGATGTATTATGGGACTTGGTTCCCCGTTTTCGTTATATGTATCGCTGTTATTTCGTGAATTAATATGCCTAAATGGGCTAAAGTGAGCTTCTAGCTCCGTGGTTGATATTGATTGGTCGGGCTGGCTTAGCAATGTGCTGGGCGCCATCACGACCGGATTTGGGGTCGTGACAAGTTGGTATCAGAGCCTAGGTTTACTAGGCCTCGTGAGTCTTGAGCCGGTTAGTAGAGTCTTGTGGATCGGTACGGGGACGCCCTGTACTTATCCTCGGGAGGCTGCGAACCTTTAGGAAAACTTCACTTTTCTTGAACTCTGTCGTGCGATCTTGTTGTTCTGAGAACCGAACTTCTATATTCTATTCTCTCGCAGATGGCGAGAACGCGAGCATCAGGACGAGGTGGACGACCTCCATTGCCACCTGTTAGAGGCCGTGGGCGCGGTCGTGCTAGAGGTAGAGGTAGGGCAGCTGAGGCAGTGCCAGCTGACCCGCCTGTTGTACCAGTTCAGGAGCAGCCCCCAGTGGTTGATGCTCCAGCAGCCCCAGTTCAGGGCCAGACTGTATCTATTGCTATTCCTGGTCTTCAGGAGACTCTTGCTCGGATATTATCGGTGTGTTCCGGTTTGGCTCAGGTAGTTTCAGCTACTGCTACTGCAGCGACATCTCAGACAGGGGGTGGTCAGCAGACCCCTGCAGCTCGCACACCTGACCCGGTTGTTCAGGGACTTCAGACGCCAGAGGCGGTCCCCGCTCAGGTGGTTGCACCGGTTATTCCTCCAGCTGCACCAGCTCCAGCTCCAGAGCATATGGTTCAGGTTATGCCCGAGGACGAGCAGCGTCGTCTTGAGAGATTTGGTAGACTTCAGCCACCCCATTTTAGTGGCGTTGAGGGCGAGGATGCCCAGGGTTTCTTGGATAAGTGTCAGAAGATGCTGCGTACGGCTGGTATTCTTGAGTCCAGCGGAGTTTCATTTACTACATTTCAGTTTACCGGTCCCGCATTTGATTGGTAGGAGGAGTTTGAGAGGCGTAGGCCTGCAAGAGCAGCACCTCTCACATGGCAGCAGTTCTCTACTCTCTTTCTAGAGAAATATGTACCTCAGTCTCGTCGCGAGGAGCTACGTCGCCAGTTCGAGTGGTTGATTCAGGGCGACATGTCTGTGACCCAGTATGAGCTTAGATTCACTCGGTTGGCTAGGCATGCCACATGGATGATCCCCACTGATAGGGAGAGGATCAGGAGGTTCATTGATGGCCTCAACTACTCTATCCGTATTCTTATGACCAGCGAGCGAGTTCTGTCATCATCGTTTGAGCAGGGTTGCTGATATGGCACGCTCCATTGAGGCGGATCGTCGCCGAGAGAGAGAGGAGCGGGAGGCCAAGAGGCCTCGTGGTTCTGGCAGTTTCAGTGGTGCTCCATCTAGAGGGCATTCCCGGCAGAGCCGAGGTCGCTCATCTAGACCTTCTCATTCAGGCCGCCCAGAGCAGAGCGAAGGTTCTTATGGTCGTGGTCGACAGGGGTTTCAGCAGGGTCAGTCATCGCTTGGTGCCCTCCCAGCCCAGAGTGCAGCACCTACTTCTCCAGCACCAGGTGCATGTTATGAGTGTGGTGAGTTTGGCCACATGAGGAGACATTGCCCTCGACTACGTAGGGCCAGGACTCAGCAGAGGGATCAGCCCTCCTCTTCAGCACCATCTCAGTCTAGTAGAGGTGGAGGTCAGTCTTCTCGTGGTCGGCCCAGAGGCGAGGAGAGATCCGGTGGAGGCCAAGCACGGTTCTATGCACTCCCTGATAGGCGTGATGGAGTTGCCTCCTATGCAGTGATTACAGGTATCATTTCTGTCTATCACAGAGATGCCTCTGTTCTATTTGATCCGGGGTCCACATATTCTTACGTGTCCTCTTATTTTGCACATTATTTGGGTGCGACTCGTGGTAGTCTTGATTTACCTGTTCATGTATCCACCCCCGTGGGTGATACAATTGTTGTGGATCATGTCTATAGATCCTGTGTTATATCTATTGGGGGTCTGGAGACCCAGGCAGATTTGTTATTGTTGGGTATGGTGGACTTTGATGTTATATTGGGTATGGACTGGTTGTCTCCGTATCATGCTATATTGGACTGTCATGCTAGGACAGTTATGTTGGCCATTCCTGGTATTTCTCAGATCGAGTGGCGGGGTTCGACTAATTTCGTCCCTAGCCGTGTTATTTCGTTCTTAAAAGCTTAGAAGATGGTTGAAAAAGGGTGCTTATCGTACTTAGCTTTTGTGAGAGATGTGGGAGCTGAATCTCCTAGTATTGATTCTGTACCTGTTGTGAGGTACTTTCCAGATGTATTCCCCTCAGACCTGCCGGGCATGCCGCCGGACAGGGATATTGATTTTGGCATTGACTTGGTGCCGGGCACTTAGCCTATATCCATTCCTCCTTATCGGATGGCACCAGCTGAGTTGAAAGAACTAAAAGAGCAACTTCAAGAACTTCTGGATAAGGGTTTCATCCGTCCTAGTGTGTCTCCGTGGGGTGCGCCGATATTATTTGTTAAAAAGAAAGATGGTTCCATGCGAATGTGTATTGATTATAGGCAATTGAACAAAGTGACAGTGAAGAACAAGTACCCTCTACCGCGCATAGATGATTTGTTTGATCGGTTACAGGGTGCGAGGGTGTTTTCTAAGATCGATCTTCGTTCAGGCTATCATCAGCTGAAGATCAGAGACTCGGATATTATGAAGACTGCATTCAGGACCCGATATGGTCATTATGAGTTTCTTGTGATGTCTTTTGGGTTGACCAACGCCCCAGCAGCATTTATGCATCTGATGAACAGCGTGTTCAGGCCTTATTTGGATTCATTTGTGATCGTGTTCATTGATGACATTCTAGTCTACTCCCGTAGTCAGGAGGAGCATGCTCAGCATTTGAGTATTGTGTTGCAGAGATTGAGGGAGGAGAAGCTATATGCTAAATTCTCCAAGTGCGAGTTTTGGCTCGAGTCCGTAGCATTTCCGGGACATGTGGTGTCTCGTGATGGTATTCAGGTTGATCCGAAGAAGATAGAGGCGGTGCAGAGTTGGCCTAGACCGTCCTCAGCTACAGAGATCAGGCGTTTTCTTGGCTTGGCGGGGTATTATCGCCGGTTTGTTCAGGGATTTTCATCCATTGCTTCTTCATTGACTTAATTGACCCAGAAGGGTGCACCATTCGTGTGGTCGGATGAGTGCGAGGAGAGCTTTCAGAAGCTCAAGATAGCTTTGACCATAGCTCCAGTGTTAGTATTGCCATCAGCTTCGGGTTCATATACTGTTTATTGTGATGCCTCGAGAGTGGGGATAGGTTGTGTGTTGATGCAGGAAGGTAAGGTGATTGCTTATGCTTCTCGGCAGTTGAAGCCACATGAGAAGAACTATCTTGTTCATGATTTGGAGCTAGCCGCCATTGTTCATGCCTTGAAGATTTGGAGGCACTATTTTTATGGTGTGTCTTGTGAGGTGTATACCGACCATCGTAGTCTCCAGCACTTGTTCAAACAGAAAGACCTTAATTTGAGACAACGAAGATGGCTAGAGTTGCTGAAGGATTATGACATCACTATATTATATCATCCGGGGAAGGCCAATGTGGTGGCCGATGCTTTGAGCCGGAAGGCGGTCAGTATGGGGAGCTTGGCATATATTCCAGCTGAGGAGAGGCCATTTGCTTATGATGTTCAAGTGCTAGCCAATCGGCTAGTGAGGTTAGATATTTCGGAGCCCAGCAGGGTATTGGCTTGTGTTGTATCTCGGTCATCTCTATATGATCGTATTCGTGAGCGCCAGTATGATGATCCACATTTGGCTGTCCTGAGGGATAGAGTTCAGCATGATGATGCTAGAGATGTCACCATTGATAGTGACGGCGTATTGAGGATGCAAGGCCGGATATGCGTGCCCAATGTTGATGGCCTTCGTGAGTTGATTCTGGAGGAGGCCCATAGCTCGCGGTATTCTATCCATCCAGGAGCCGCGAAGATGTATCAAGATTTGAAACAGTACTATTGGTGGAGAAAGATGAAAATGGACATTGTCGGACATGTAGCACGGTGCCTCAACTGTCAGCAGGTTAAGTACGAGCATCAGAGGCCCGGTGGCGTATTTCAGCGCATTGTTATTCCTGAGTGGAAATGGGAGAGGATCACTATGGACTTTGTTACTGGACTCCCTCGGACGGCGAGGAAGTTTGATTCTGTATGGGTGATTGTGGATAGACTGACCAAGTCAGCTCACTTCATTCCAGTTAGTACTACCTACTCATCGGAGCAGTTGGCATCGATCTTTATTCGAGAGATTGTTCGGTTGCATGGAGTCCCAGTGTCTATCATATCCGACAGGGGTACTCGGTTCACTTCTCGGTTTTGGAGAGCATTTCAGCGAGAGATGGGTACACGGGTTGAGTTGAGTACAGCATTTCACCCCCAGACAGACGGACAGTCTGAGCGCACTATTCAGATCTTGGAGGATATGTTGCGAGCTTGTGTAATTGATTTTGGTGGTTCGTGGGATGAGTTCCTACCACTTGCTGAGTTTGCCTACAACAACAGTTATCAGTCGAGTATTCAGATGGCCCCGTATGAGGCATTGTATGGCAGGCGGTGTAGATCCCCCGTGGGATGGTTTGAGCTTGGTGAGGTTAGATTGATAGGGACTGAGTTAGTCCAGGATGCTCTGGATAGAGCAAAGTTGATCCAGGAGAGACTTCGTACAGCACAGTCTCGTCAAAAGAGTTATGCGGACCGTAGAGTTCGAGAGTTGTCTTTCATGGTTGGTGACAGAGTATTGTTGAAAGTTTCACCTATGAAGGGTGTCATGAGGTTTGGGAAGAAAGAAAAGTTGAGTCCCAGGTACATTGGTCCTTTTGAGATACTTATGAGAGTTGGAGAGGTGGCATATGAGTTAGCCTTGCCGCCCAGATTATCCAGCGTTCATCCAGTATTCCATGTGTCCATGCTCCGGAACTACATTGGAGATCCGTCTCATATATTAGACTTCAGTACCATTCATCTTGATGGTGATTTATCCTATGATGTGGAGCCTATTGCTATTTTGGGTCGTCAGGTGAGAAAATTGAGGTCTAAGGAGATTGCATCAGTTAAGGTTTAGTGGAGAGGTCGACCCGTGGAGGAGGCCACTTGGGAGGTCGAGCGGGAGATGCGGAGCAGATATCCTCACTTGTTTGAGACTTCAGGTATGTTTCTTGACCCGCTCGAGGACGAGCGTTTGCTTTAGGGGGGAGAATGTGACGACCCGGCCCGTCGTCACGAGAATTACCACCCCATTATGTTGTAAATACATTTTTTATGATTTTATATCAGTGTTAGAGTCTATCGGGTGAGTTAGGAGTGAATTGGATTGAAAATGAGGCATATAGCCTTTTTGAAGGAGACTTGAATAAGAAAAGTCAACCCGGAGTTGACTATTTGGTTAGAGGGCTCGGAATCGGATTCTGATGATTCGGTTAGTTCCGGAAGGTGATTTGTGACTTAGGGGAGCGATCGGAATTAAATTTGGAGGCCCGGTGTAGAAATAGGCTTGAATTGGCTAAGGTTGAATTTTGGCGAAATCCGAACGGTAGGTGAGATTTTGATCCGGGGGTCGGAATGGAATTCCGACAGTTGCAGTAGCTTCGTTAGGTGATTTTGGATGTGCCTGCAAAATTTCAGGTCATTCGGACGTCGTTTAGTCGGGTTTTTGATCGAATGTGTAATTCGGAAAGTTTTAAGAAATTTAGGCTTGAATCCGTGTGTAATTGGTGATTTTGATGTTTAGGATGGTGTTTTTCTGATTGGAACAAGTCCGTATCGTGTTTTGGGGTATGTTGGTGGTTTTCGTTGGGGTCCCGGGGGCCTCGGGATGAATTCGGGGGTCCAAACGGACCATTTTGTGCCAAATGCACTGCTGTTTCTGCTGCAATTAGTGCAGCAGAATTTTACCCTTCGCGATCGCAGAGATAGGGACGCGATCACGTAAGGTCAAGAATAGAATCAACGCGATCGCAGGAGCATGGACGCGATCGCGTAGTGTTATCCGGGTGGTCATCGCGATCGCATGAGCATCTACGCGATCGCGTAGAAGAGAAATGGGGTCCAGGGAAAAATGTGCTACGCGATCGCAGGAATAGGGACGCGATCGCGTGAGGCCGGATGGTTGTACATCGCGATCGCGTGAGGAGAATCGCGATCGCGTGAGGGCGAAATGTTGAGCATCGCGATCGCGTGAGTAGAGTCGCGATCGCGTAGAGCAAATAGGTCTGGCAGAGAGTTTAAGTTCAGAACAGACCAGTCGCGGGTTTAATACCCAAAAACGCCATTTCTGAGTTCCAAGAGAGAAAATTGACGGGAATTGCTGGTAATTCATCGGGGATTCGTTGGAGGTAAGTTTTGTGGCTTAATTACATCATTTTAACATGAAATCATGGGTTAAATTTCTGTAAATGGAAGATTAAAGGTGGGTTTGAGCCATAGGCCTAAATTAAAGAAAAACACTGATTTGAGTGGGCAAATGGAGTCCGATTTTGGTAAATTTTATATGCCTAGACTCGTATCGAGATGAGGATTCCGAATATGTAACTTTTGTAATTTTTCGACAAGCGTACCGAAAGTCGGGTTTTGGCAACTTTGGGAATTTTGATGTAAATTGAGTTATATTGATTGGGTGTCGTCCCATTGGCCTAATTTGTTGTGTTTCTACTGTATTTGATCAGATTCTACGCGTGCGGAGCTTGATTCTCGTGGCAAGGGCATTGCGGAGTAGTCGTCGCGCCGTATTGAGGTGAGTAATAGATGTGGGTGATGACCAGCGGGTTCGAAACCCCGGTATACCACTTTGTGACGCTGTATAGCGGCGAGACACGCACACTCTTGAGAGTGTGGGGTCGATCATGAATTGGAGACTATATATTAGTCCGACCTGTTGATACTGTATTATTGGCTATTCTCCAGCCGTTGAACCTCCTTCTCGGACGGTTGAGTATATTGTGGGCTGTGAGCCAGTTATTGGATCCCGCGAGGATCGTTATTATTGTCTTATCATATAGACATGCTAGTTTACTACTAGTCCGCGGCTATTTCTGTTATTATGCTAATTCCAATCTCTGGAACTTGATATTACTGTTTTCCAACTGAAAAATGATAAAAGAGTTTTCAAAAACTACTTTTGAGCCTGTGAGGCTGTATCTGCATATTAGCTGACTAGTAGTGGATCGGCTGCGCGCCGCAGCGAGATATATGTTGGATCGGACTGCACGCCGCAGGAATATCTCTATGAGATGTGCTTGGGCTGTAGGAGCCCCTCCGGAGTCCGAACCCCCACAGTGAGCACGGGTACCCAAAATTGGAGTCGGGCTACACGCCGTAGCGGTCATATCATGCATTGCATTGCATTTAGCTACATCTCCTAGCTGTTATGCTATTTATTGGTATTTGTTGGAACAGGTACAGTGAAGATTGATTCTATGACAGGGTAGCTGATTATAGCTTTACATAGTGCTTTATTGCGGATTTCTTATCTGCGCTGTCTTACCCTTGTTTATTACCACCGAGTCTGGCAGTACTCATTTTACTCCCTGCACCTTGTGTGCAGATCCAGGTACCTCTCAGCAGTGATCCAGTAGCTATGCGAGGCGACATCTGTGGGATATACGAGGTAGCTGCAGAGTCCGCAGGACCCGATATTCCTTCTTACTGTCTTGATTTTGTATTGACTTTTCTTTCCGCACTTGGTATTTTTGTAAACCTTTATACACTTACGTTCAGTAGAGGCTCATGACTCTTGACCCTTGGTCCTATGGGAGTTGATGTATTATGGGACTTGGTTCCCCGTTTTCGTTATATGTATCGTTGTTATTTCGTGAATTAATATGCCTAAATGGGCTAAAGTGAGCTTCTAGCTCCGTGGTTGATATTGATTGGTCAGGCTGGCTTAGCAATGTGCTGGGCGCCATCATGACCGGATTTGGGGTCGTGACAAGTCCCTAGCAGAGTCGCCAGAGATGTCACACCTTCCTTTTCCAGCGCCACTAACCCGCGAGGGGAGCGAAGGAGTTTTTTTCCAATTAAAGGACAATCGAAACGGGATTTATTTAATGAAATCAGAGTTGCCACTTGGGAGATTTATGGTGTCCCAAGTCACCGGTTGAATCCCGAATCGAGGAAAAGAATGACTCTGTTTAACAGTCCGCGAACTAGAAATTCGGATAAGGAATTCTGTTAACCCGGGAGAAGGTGTTAGGCATTCCCGAGTTCCGTGATTCTAGCACGGTCGCTTAACTGTTGTATTCGGCTTAATTATCTTATTTTAACAATTTTTAAACTTATGTGCAAAATTTCACCTTTAACCGCTTGAGTGTTATTATTCATTATTTTAATAAAGAATCGCGACATCGTGAAAATGAATTTCAAACCACGTCACAATCAATGTACCCGTGATTATTAACACATTTCAACTTTGTTGAGATTTGAATTTGGGTCACATAAATGTACACCCGAGTTTAGGGAGATAGAATTTATTAAATATGCGCTTAAAGCTACTAACGCGTTATTATTTTGATAAGGCCGTGAAAATTCACTAAACGGCCAATCTCGAATTTCTAAGTATTTTTAATTTATACACTTGTGAGGGCCCCACAGATTGTGCGATTTATTTAGCGAGGCTCGTCTCATTTATTAACAAAATAATCCTAAAATGACTACATTTCCTATTTTTTTAGTTTTTATAAATAAAGAAAATTCATAATTAATTTAGAAATTAAAAATGCAATACTTATCTAATTTATGACAAAAACTTAACGAAACAAAATTTAAACTATGTTTAAACAGAAAATATATTTTTTTGGAATTAGTTTTTATTATTATTATTTTTTTTTTATTATTGTTTTTGTAAATACGAAATTTCTTAACTTAATAATAAAAGAAACTAATTAGAACAATATTGAAAAAGCTTGAATGGTAATATATATAAAAAACCAATAAAATCATTTATTCAAAATTATCAAAATTATAGCCATATTAAAGCTTGTATGGTAAAATTATTTTTATTCCAAATTGTTCAAAACTAAGTTTATTTTTAGAAAAACAGCAATTATAAATTAACTATAATTTTATTTAAATTCTTTTTTTATAAGCTTAAAGAAAAATATATTATTTGTTATATTTAGATAAATTTTTAATAAAAATAGACATTACTTAAATAAAACCGAAAATATAAGTGCATAATCAAAAATTAATATATATACAAACTAAACCAATTATCTTACAACTAATTTAAACTCATATTTTTTAATTTTTTACTATTTTTGACTTAAACCCTTGATATTAACTATTTACAACTATTTTTTAAAACCATAATCAACCTTAATTATTTACACCTATATTTGGAGATTTGATAAATTTGAAGAAAACTATACTTTTATCATTTGAAACTTAAACCGTACCTAAATGCCTAAATTACGCAAAAATAATTACATTCACATTTTTTTTGTTAAATTTAACTACATATTTACAAATTATCTTTAAAGACGATGTTAAAATATTTGTAGCTAATGAACTAAGAAATTTTAATTAATCCGATTAATAAAAAAAAGTAACTCATTCTTACTGCAATTACTAAACCATTTGAACATTACGAAATATATTTATAATTATACTATTTAATAACTATTTTTGAATTGAATTATTATTACTACAACAAGCCTTAATTATTTAAATTTATAACAAAAACTTACAGAATATTAATATTGAATTTATTTAAACATAATTTGTAAAAGAAGATAGGAATAGAAACTATTTAAAATTTCAGAATTTTCATACTTCTAATGTATTCATCTTATCATTTAAACATAATTAGGTTATGTATCTGATATTGGAAATAAATAAGGATAGAGGACACAGCAACAACACAGCAACAGCAGTATAATCAAGAATACCCAGTATCCTGATTTAAGCAATAAGAATCAACCGAGAATTGAACTTCAAAAATAAGACTTTGTAAAATGAAGGGCTAAAATCTTTCTTTCAATATTATTTTTGGTTTTTTTTTCTTTTCTTCACTATTTGGTAACACTTCTAAGATTTTTCAGAATTTTCTCTCTATGATCTTTTTCTCTTTTTATGATCTTCTTTTTATCAAATGAAATTTGATTCTTATATAAGCAAGACCTAAATTTTTTCTTTAAAAATAAACCACTATTAATTAAAAACTAAAGTAAGACTTCCACTTTCATTTTATTTTAATCTAACTTTTAATTCCACTATCTTATGTTTCATTCCCCACTATTTTTATTTTAATTATTTCAAAGCGTAATTATGTATATTTAATTAATTCTTTTAACACCACTACACTTTGTTCTCCACTCTTTTATTAAAGAAAGAATTATTCTTCACTATACTATTTTATTATTACTTTAGCTACCACTATTAAATGTTTTGTCTTCCACACTCATTTAAATAATATTTTAACAATAATCAAATAGCTAATGGACAAAATAACTTTAATTTAAATAATTGACTACAAATTAATGACCAAAATAACCCCAAAATTATTAAAATTTATTACTATACCCTTATCAGCTATAACCAATTCACCTAAATCAAACAACAAAAATATAGCAAATTTAACCAATTCTTAAACAATTTTAACAACAATCCTAACATCATGATGAACAACCAAGAACAACCTTATTTTTAAATAACACAAAATTTTCAGATTTATCAACAACAATAAACAAGTAACTTCAAATCACTTAAACTTAAATTAAACTGAACTTAACATATCAAACAAACTATCTCAATTATGTAATTAAAAACGAATTTATACTTAAACAAAAATAATGAAACAAATTTAATCTACTAAACTTAATAATCAACTAAAATTCGAATTAAATCTAACAATATATTAAGGATGCAAATCATTAAACTATAACATTTCAATATTAAAACTAAACAAAACATATTATTAACGTTTGAATATGAAAAAAATAATAATAATTAAGAACATAATGAACAACAAGTAAGAAACAAAATCAACCATATACTATCTAAATCCGAAAATATACACACGCACACACACACACAGATATATATATATATATACACACACACACATATATATCATCCGAAAAATAAAAATAAATAACAAAACAATCTACCCGAAAATAAAAATAACAATAATAATAATAAAACAAAATATGTATATATATATATATATATATATATATATATATACACATATATATACTACACGGATATATATATATATATATATATATATATATATATATATATATATATATATATATATATATATATATATACATATAAACCTAAGATACATATATATTCGTGTATATGCTTATATATATGTATATATACATATATAATCATGAAACCAGACATATATATATATATATATATATATACATATATATAAAGAAAAAGAAAGAGAGAAAAAAAATGGGGGGAGGGGGTTGGTTTTGCGGACGGGAGGTGGCAGCTATGGAGCTGCTCGCTGCTGGTTGTGGCATGTTGGTTGCTAGGTGGCTAGGGGTGTATGGCGTGAGGGGGGCTGGTTGTGAGGAATAAAGAAAAAGAAGAGAGAATAGTGTATTGGAGGCTTTTGTGTTATGTGTGTTTTAAGTTTAGGGTTAGTTTGAATAGTGTATAGTAATTAGTATATTAGTTTTGGGTTTGGGTCATGGGTTATGGATCATAGGTTTGGGTTATGTGGTTTTGGGTTGGGTAGAATAGGTTTGGGCCTAAGTTTAAAATTTAAGAAGAGACCCAATTTCGGATTTATCTTCTCTATTTTTTTAAATTTTTATTTTTATTTGTTATGAAAGAAAATGTTAAGATTGAATTATAAAAACCCAAAATTATCTAAAAATACTAATTAACTCATAATAATAATTATCACACAAAATTAGACGTCAATTAAAATAAAATCGTATAAATTGGATGTTCAATGCTAAAAATGCAAACATACATATTTTTGTGATTTTATAAATAAACTTAATTATTCCTAAGTATAAACTTGAATTTTATATACAAATGCAACATATTTTTATATTTTTTATTTATTTAAACAAATAAATATGCACAGATAAATGCAAACAATTCAAGCAAAATAACACAAAATTCACAAATATTGCAATGTCACGACCCCAAATCCCGGTCGTGATGACGCCCAACACACCTGCTAGGCAAGCCCGACCATTTACACTCTCACCCGAGCATGAAGCTCAAATCAATTACCTGGATATTATTTCGACAATAAAGCTAAACTGAATAACCACCCAAAGATCTAGGGTCACAAGTCTAGAGCCTCTAAACATGATCGGATAACAATATCTAAACCAAATACTCAAGTATGAATAATGTGTATACAAAGGAAAACTGGAATAAGAAGAGAAGCCAGGTCCTGCGAACGCCAGCAGCTACCTCAGCAACTCGGATAAATACTGATAAAAGTTGGAGTGCTCTTTTGTCCCTCCTGTGTACCTGAATCTGCACACAAAGGTGCAGGGAGTAGGTATGAGTACTAAGTACTCAGTGAGTAATAAATATATAAAAGCGACTGAAAGTAGAAAATCCACAGAATACCACAATATGAAGCTAAGCTACAGTCCGAATCTCCTACGAACTAGCATCAACAGTACAATATAGCTACCACAGAATAATTCAACAAATAAGATGCAATGCAATGCACATAACCGCTACGGCGTGTAGCCCGATCCATTTAACGTCGACGGCGCTCACTGGGGGTGTGTACAGACTCCGGAGGGGCTCCTACAGCCCAAGCGCAAATATCGCTGCGGCGTGCAGCCCGATCCTCATATCATAATAACCGCTGCGGCGTGCAGCCCGATCCATCCTCAGTCCACAATAATCAGATAAGTCACAAACAGTTCATTTTTCTTAATTCCAGTTTCCAATTCATAATTTATGAAAAATACTTTAACTTTTATTTAATTTGCAAAAGCTGGTGACTTAGCATTTCAATACTGTGATTTCAATTTCCAGGACTGAGATCAGTGATTAAGCAAATATAGCTATCACATAAATACTATCCCCTAGGGATACTACAGGTCGGCACAAGGCCCCAAACAAGGCTTACAACCCACAAATATGTCAAACACGGTGTATTTCTATCACTAATAGCATTTTTATCCATATCCGGGATGGACCAAGTCTCAATCCCCAGTCACAATCAATTCCGCACCTATCACGGTGTGCGAGCCACGCCCTACAAGCGTCACAATGTGCTAAGCCGGGGTTTCGAACCCTCAGGCTACCATATACACAAACTACTCACCTCTAGCCGGTCATAGACTCGTCCGCAATGCCCTTTCCTTTGGAATTCGCTGCCTCGCGTGTAGAATCTATTCAAACCACAATAATTGTGTCAAATACGGGTCAAAGAATCATAACCCATTTCAATTTACATGAAATTCGCATAAATACACTAAGTTGGTAAAAACCCGACCCCGGGCCCGCTGCTCGGAAAATTCTGAAATTAGTACCAACGCGATCCTCGTCTCGCCACGAGTCCGTGCATATAAAATTTATCGAAATCGGAGTTCAATTGGCCTTTCAAAACCCAAATTTTCATTTTCAATTTCTAGGCCACAATCCTTCACAATTTCTATCCAAATTCATGAAGATTGATGTTAATTCTACAATAAAAT